>JAFMOD010000591.1:108968-126444 GCA_019802435.1 Corydoras maculifer | reverse complement strand
TATATATATATATATATATATATATAAGTTATAGAGCCTTCCACCATTAAACAGTAATGTAAATTTTAGACAGTCCCTCAAATATTGCAATATATTTTACTAGGAGTATTTTATGGTTCATAAAACTAAAAAAAATATTCTTCCGGATATATTAAGTAATTTTAATAAATTCACCTTAAAAGATAAAAGATCTGGACTTTGATTGGTCTGACACAGCAAAAAATCATAAAAGTAAAGGGTTAAAAAACATACTACCAATTGATTATATAAGTTATATTATTACTCATTATACCTTACCCTCAGCATGTTTGTTGTTTGCGTTAATATTTCTTAATCCTTATCTTCTACCATGCCACTGTTGTTTGGAGATCAACACTTAATCCTTGGCTTGCTTGTTTTTTAGGCTGGAACTGATGTAAACATTCGTAACACATATAATCAGACAGCACTGGATATTGTCAATCAGTTTACCACATCTCATGCCAGCAAGGAAATCAAACAGCTTTTACGAGGTGATGTTGCCTCTGATGTCTGGGTTTTTTCCTCCCTAAAGTTCTAACTAAATTAAATGTTCCAAGCTGATTCATGGGTTATTCTTGTTTATGAGCATTTGATTATATGCCTATAGAAATATTTGTATAGCCATTCCCATATTTGACTCTTTTTTATGATTAAGATATTAAGCATGGATACTCTGCTATGTTAATAAGTACTGAAAACTTTCATTTACTTTTCCTTACAGATCTGATATATTCTTAGACTGTCATGCCTAGAAAATTATAATCCACTTATAATTTATTCAATTTCGTGGCTAGTACTTAATATCTCACTTTTAAAGAAACATTTTTCATTCTTTTATACATTTTATTCTCTTTTTGTAAGCACCTTTAGACAATAAATCTGAAACTTATGTTAAGAATATACTGTATATATATATATATATATATATATATATATATATATATATATATATATATATATATATATATGCAATGCAATATCTTGAATGCGCCTTACTAATCTTTCAGGTTAAAAAAAAAGTTCTGATGATTGTACATACATGCATGTGTGCATTTTCTTGTGTGTGTGTGTGTGTGTGTGTGTGTGCGCGTGCGCGTGTGTCCGTGTGTGTCGACAGATGCCACAGGAATTCTTCAGGTAAGAGCTTTAAAAGACTATTGGAACCTTCATGACCCCACTGCCCTCAACATACGCGCTGGTGATGTCATTATGGTGAGTATTATTCATTCATTCATTCATTTTAATTAATAAAGACCCAATCTCAGCAAAAAATTCGTAAATCTGATTGTATGCTTTCCACTACTTGTGCCATTCTAAATTAATTATTTCAATTATGCAACACTAGTTGTGGAATGTTTAAAGAAAAAATGTTCTATTTTCTAATTCATTTAAAAAATAAGAATAAGAAAGTCTTTATTTTACAGACCAGTCAAAGTCTGTTGAGTCTGTTAATTCAATAATGAATGACAGTGTTTGTGGAAAATTACTTGAAAATTACTACAATGAAAATCCCTGATTTGTATCTGTATGCCTATTCATTGCTGTGCTGCCACTGTTGTATATTTGCATGAATGTATAGATGTACAGGTGTTTCTAATATAATGCTAAGTAAAAGTAAGTCTAAATTTACAAGTTGATTTGATGGTCAGATTTCAAAATAAAATGTGATCCAGTATATATTACCAAAATGTCACATGCAATTAATCCTATCCTGTTATCTGTATAAAAGATGAATACTATTGTTTAGCATTAACAAATGTTCTCTTTTTCAATCACTGTTTTTCTATTGTTAGGTGCTGGAGCAACATATAGATGGTCGCTGGAAGGGTCACATCCATGACAGCCATAGAGGCACAGATCGAGTTGGCTACTTTCCTCCATCCATAGTGGAGGTCATCACTCGACGTTATGGTACATTCTGCTGCAGTACTCACTGTGTGAAAGGGCAGGGCAAAACACTATACAGCTACAAAACATTGTTCTGTTCTTCAAACTTCTGCTTTGTTCAGATGAACTTTAGCAAACTACAGACAGAAATCAATGTTCTTTTTTGAGCCATATGTCTCTCAATATGAAAAAAGCATCACAATGTATCCAAAGATGGTGTTTAATAATTGCATAATAAAATGGATACATACATTTAGAGAAACAGAAAAAAAACATGGAAGGAATTGTAATATATCTAATATATTAGCATACAATAATATATCTAATATATTAGCATACAATATAGTACTCATTGCTAGGGATTCCCATTTCGAATCCCAATTTGGGTGGAGTTTCCATGTTTTCCCTGTGTGTGTGTGTGTGTGTGTGTGTGTGGGTTTCCTCCGGGTTCTCCACTTTCCTCCCACAGTCCAAAAGCATGGATCAAGGTCAATTGAATTCTTCAAATTGTCCCATATAGAGTGTGTTTGTGTGTGTGTGTCTGTGTGAGTGAGTGTGTGCCCAGTGCTAGATTGGCGCCCTGTCCTGAGTGTCAGCGACCGAAATGTTTTCCCCTGAATGGGCATGGGGAACCCCCCCCGCGACCCTAGTAGAGGACTAAGCGTAATAGATGGATGGATTGCTGGAATATAGAGCTCATTCAAAAAGTATTTAGTTATGTTCACCACTCACCACTAGATGTCACTAAATACAACTAAATTTAAAAGTAGTGACAATTGTGTGCGTGTTTGTGTTTGTTTGTTGACATGTAGGAGGCACATTGTCACGACATTGCTCTCTGCCCTGTCAAAGGGAGCAAGGGCAGCCCTACAAAATGCCCCTCAGTTCAAGTCTAAGCATGAACACCAGTGTTACCCCCAAAGTTGATGACACCTTTTCATTTAACCCTCAGCAAGACCTGCTTTATGTCAAAGGCTTAAGTGCTCTCCCAGGTAAACACACCTACGTAAACATTACATTAGACTTGTATGTATCACTTCTTAGCTTTCATGCACGCTATGCTGATTACAATTAAAGCCTGTTTGATTTTGGTAATTTACCTAATCTGCTTTTTTACCTTCTAATCAGAAAGACTAAAATCTTCTTATAATTCTTAGCTGGAGACAGGAACAGTGTAGGTAGCACTGAAAGTGTTGGAAGCACACGTAGTGCTGGTAGCGGACAAAGCACAGACAACACTACCAGTGGTCTTCAACAGCATACCACCAGCAATGAGGTTAAGGTAAACATAATAACACTTTTATTGAACTTTTCACGTTATAATTTTTATATGATCTTTGGATTAAAGTAAAAAAAAAACATACATGCATGTATTCATACTATATACATATTTTTTTAAAGAATCACATTTAATTGTCTTTTTCCCCCCTTCACTGTTATTTATGCGATGATTATTTTTTGGTCTTATAAATTGTTTACATATTATAATGAATTAACCAAAAAAAACAGATTTTAAAGGTTTTTTATTTAAAAAATTACCCAAGCCAATTTCCATTCATTCATTCATTATCTTCCACTTTACCCTATATTAGGGTCGCGGTGGGGTTCCCCATGCCCATCCAGGGGAGAACGTTTCAGGCGCTGGGCAGATGCACCCAGGACAGGCCGCCAATCTATCGCTGGGCACACACTCACTCACACGTACACTGTGCTGAGAGGCGAACGTGCTAACCACTAAGCCACCGTGCCGCCACTGCCGCCAGAATAAGTATTTTAATTAAATAAATTGGCTTGGGGGGGGCGGCACGGTGGCTTAGTGGTTAGCACGTTCGCCTCTCAGCTCTAGGGATTCCCGGTTCGAATCCCCATCTGGGTGGAGTTTCCATGTTCTCCCCGTGTCTGCGTGGGTTTCCTCCGGGTTCTCCGGTTTCATCCCACAGTCCAAAAACATGGATCAAGTTAATTAACTTCTCAAAAAATTGCCCCCTATAGAGTGTGTCTGTGTGAGTGAGTGTGTGCCCAGCGATGGATTGGCGCCCTGTTCTGGGTCTATCTGCCCAGCGCCCGAGACGTTCTCCCCTGGATGGGCATGGGGAACCCCACCGCGACCCTAATAGAGGATAAGCGGGAGATAATGAATGAATGAATTTTGGCGGCACGGTGGCTTAGTGGTCAGCACGTTTGCCTCTCAGCACTAGGGATTCCCGGTTCGAATCCCCATCTGGGTGGAGTTTCCATGTTCTCCCCGTGGCTGCGTGGGTTTCCTCCGGGTTCTCCGGTTTCCTCCCACAGTCCAAAAACATGGATGAAGTCAATTGAGTTCTCCAAATTGCTCCATATAGAGTTTGTATGCGTGCGTGTCTGTGTGAGTGAGTGTGTGCCCGGTGATAGATTGGCGCCCTGTCCTGGGTGTATCTGCCCAGCGCCCGAAACGTTCTCCCCGGATGGGCATGGGGAACCCCACCGCGACCCTAATATAGGATAAAGCGGAAGATAATGAATGAATGAATGAATACTTATTCTTTTAATTGTCTTTTTCTTGTTCTTATTTATTCTTCTTATTTGTGTTTCTTAAATAGCTCCTGCCATCGGTTAGTGATCCTATACGTATGGACCATCACAAACACCCCAACCTCACTACAGGTATATTTTTTGTTGTTTTGTTATTTTTTATTTCATAATTATACTACAGTTTTCATTACTATATGTTTTGGATCAGGTTTGCCTAATTATTGGTTATTTCAGCTTCCTGTTTTTTTTGTTTTTTACATTTATTCTTCATGAACAAACAATACTTGTTTTCAAAGGAGTTAAAGAGCAGAATAGCTTTCAGCAGTTTTTGTGGCCTCAGCAGATAGCAGAGGGGAAGGTAAGGAAACAACTACATTTTTGCAACATGAAAAAAAACTTTCAAACTTTTATGCAAAGCTCATAGTAAAATTAACACATAGGTATTGTCTCCAAATGTTTTTCAGGATGCTCAAGCAATCTACCAATGGTTGAGCGAATTTCAACTGGAGCAGTATACTATGAACTTTCTCAGTGCAGGCTATGATGTTCCTACTATTAACCGAATGACACCTGAGGTAGCATATTTTCTTTTAATGCCTTATGATTTCAATCATTGCAATATCTAAACACATTTAATCCCTATTTAAATTATAATCATTTTATGACAAATGTTGTAGCTGTTTTATTTAATTCCTTTCTTTATTAGGATTTAACTGCCATTGGAATTACTAAGCCAGGTCATCGGAAAAAGATCTCAATGGAGATTGGAAACATGAATATTCCAGAGTGGCTGCCAGAATATACACCAGTAAGCCTGTCTACTTTACTATAAGATATTTTAAATACTGATTGACAGCCTACAGCCTTTTAATTATAAATCTAATTATAAATTATTTCTTAAGTTGATTATCCTGATTAGGGTTGCAGGATTTTTAGCACAAAGCGGGGATAAATCAAAACACAATCACACCTATAAGTGATTTATTTTCTTTAATTCCCTTGGTTTAACTTGCATTTGGACTGTGGGAGGAAACCCACACAAACTAAAACAATTAATTAATATTATATATAGAGTGCCAAAAGTATTCACCCCCCTTTACATTTTTCACATTTTGTTACCTCACAACCTGGAATTCAAAGGGAATATTTGAAGGTCTGCATCATTTAATTTGCAGACCATGCCTACAACCTTCAACATTTAACTTTTTTTTTTTATTGCGAAGCAAACAACAAATAGGACAAAATAACTGAAAACATCAGTGTGCATAACTATTCACCCCGTAAGTCAGTACTTTGTAGAACCATCTTTTGCAGCAATTACAGCTGCAAGTCACTTTGGATAAGTCTCTATGAGCTTGCCACATCTTGCCACTGGAATTTTTGCCCATTCCTCATGACAAAACTGCTCCAGCTCCTTCAAGTGAGATGGTTTCCGTTGGTAAACAGCAATCTTCAAGTCTGACCACAGATTCTCAATTGGGTTAAGGTCTGGGCATTGACTAGGCCATTCCAATATGTTTACATGTTTCCTCTTAAACCACTCTAGTGTTGCTTTAGCAGTATGCTTTGGGTCATTGTCCTGTTGGAGGGTAAATCTCCGCCCTAGTGTCAGATCACTGACAGACGTAAACGGTTTTGCTTAAGAATATCCCTGTATTTAGCACCATCCATCTTCCCCTCGACTCGGACCAGAAACATCCCCACAGCATGATGCTTCCACCATTATGTTTTAATGTGGGGATGGTGTTCTTGGGGTGATGAGATGTGTTGGGTTTGCGCCAGACATGGCGTTTTCCTTGGTGGCCAAAAAGTTCAATTTTGGTCTCATCTGACCACAGTACCTTCCTCCATATAGTTTGGGAGTCTCTCACATGCCTTTTTGCAAACTTGAAACAAGCCTTCCTATTTTTGCCTGTAAGTAAAGGTTTTTTTCTGGCCACTCTTCCATAAAGCCCAGCTCTATGGAGTGTATGGCTTATTGTGGTCATATGGACAGATACTCCAGTCTCTGCTTGGGAACTCTGCAGCTCCTTCAGGGTTACCTTTGGTCTCTGTGCTGCCTCTCTGATTAATGCCCTCCTTGACCTGAGAGTTTTGGTGGGCGGTCCTCTCTTGGCTTTCTTGGTTTGTTGTGGTACCATGTTCTTTCCATTTGATGATGATGCATACCACCAGCAATGAGGTTAAGGTAAACATAATAACACTTTTATTGAACTTTTATATGATTTTTGGATTAAAGTAAAAAAAAACATGCATGTATTCATACTATATACATATTTTCTTAAAGAATCACATTTAATTGTCTTTCCCCCCCCCATCACTGTTATTTATGCGATGATTGATTATTTTTTGGTCTTATAAATTGTTTACATATTATAATGAATTAACCAAAAAAAAACAGATTTTAAAGGTTTTTCATTTTAAAAATTACCCAAGCCAATTTCCATTCATTCATTCATCTCTGATTCTCTCTGAATCTCTGATTAATGCCCTCCTTGACCGGGCTGAGAGTTTGTGGGCGGCCCTCTCTTGGCAGGTTTGTTGTGGTACCATGTTCTTTCCATTTGATGATGATGGATTTGATGGTGCTCCGGGGGATCATCAGAGATTTGGATATTTTTTTATAACCCAACCCTGACTTATACTTCTCTACAACTTTAGCCCTGACTTGCTTGGAGAGCTCCTTGGTCTTCATGGTGTTGTTTGGTTAGCTTAATGGTGTTGCAGCCTCTGATGACTTTCAGAAAAGGTGTGTATATACTGACAGATCATGTGACACTTAGATTGCACACAGGTGGCCTTCATTTCACTAAGCATGTGACTTCTGAAGGTAATTGGTTGAACCAGAACTTTTTAGGGGCTTCATAACAAAGGGGGTGAATACATATGCACATGTCAATTTTCAGTTTTTTATTTTCATATTCTTTATATACATATATTTTTTTCTTATTTCACTTTTAAAACAGACTATTTTGTGCGGATGCATCACATTCAATTCAGATAAAAAAAAATACATACAGGTTGTAATGTAGTAAAATAGGGAAAAATCCAAGGGGGTGAATACTTTTGCAAGGCACTGTATACCAACTTCTTGTACATATACCATATAAAATGCAAACTAATGTTACATAGATATAAACAACTTTTTTTTAATGTACAGTTTCTGTTTCTTTCTCAGGAGAATCTTGGTGAATGGCTTAATGCTGTCGGTTTGCCCCAGTACCAGAAGAAGCTTTCAGAGAATGGCTATGACTCAATCTCCATCGTAAGAGACCTTATATGGGAGGACCTACAAGAGATCGGAATCGTTAAACTGGGTAAGTGAGTCTTTATATACAAAAGTTTGGGTACCCGACAGATAAACTGTTCTTCAAGAAATTATGGAAAAAAAACTTACCTTTTTGCTATAGATATTTGAAAATAAGTATTGAAACAATCTTGAAGTTTATGTAAAACATTGTAGTCAAAAAGAGTAAATGTGTTTTTAGAGAGAAAAATGGTAAAAAGATTTAAATAAGATTGCAAACAATCTGAAAATATACAGAGAATATACATCTTTTACAATATGATAATAGTCATAAATACACCCACGAAAGAAGACCTCCAAGCTGGAGATGTTGTCATATCCCTCCCATTTAACCTCAACAGCCTCAAGAATCTATGAATGGACAGTGAATGCATGACAGCACAAGACTTTTACAGATATGTAAAACTGGGTGTATATCTCCCAAAATAGAACATTTAACTTTAATGAAGTGTTTCATATATTGAAGCATTGTTTCAATATTGCTTTGTTAATTTTCAACCAAGTTTTGTTAATCGATTTGTAAATTAGTAAATAGTATATTAATATATAGCAAATAAATAAGTAAATTTCAAAATTGTTAACTTTCTATATTGCTGTATTAATTAGAAAATTTTAAAATTGATTGGAAAAAAAGACTTAATTAAACAAATAAACCAAAAATATTATCTGGGGTCATTTTTAGGGGTTTAGTGGGAGCAGATAATTTAATAGTAAAATTAGAGTCAGGTATTTTTATTCAACAACAAAAATTTGCATGACAGGGTTGCCAAAAATAATTTTTTTTTACTGTTTGCAGTTTGTTAAAGATTACATGGGAAGCCTAAAAGGAAAGAAAAGCATAAACGCCTAATCCATCTAGATCAACACTGTTACTCTATTTGACCACACAATTAATTAAAAATGATACCAGCAAATTCTAAATAGAAATGCCAGAACATGTGTATCTTAGCCTTATCTTAAGAAAACACTTACCCTGAACACACAAGTTGTAATAATTCTTTATTACTTTTAGGTCATCAGAAGAAAATCATGCTAGCAGTAAAAAAGCTGTGTGATCTACATAAATCTGTATACCAAGCTGAGGCAGGCCTGGGCACCAATTACCACAAAGACTCGGCAGGTCCTGATTTACTGTCTATGGAAAGGTCTGTTGATTGGGGTGATTCTGCCACTCAACAAAAACCTAAAATGCTAAGCTTTCAGACAAGCAAGCTCAGTCCTGATTTGCAAAATGCAATGGCCACTGGCAACGATGTCCGTCGGGGTGGATTATCTATCAGGAGTGCTGCGTCAGTGAGCCAAGAGAGCATTGACGCTCGATCCAGAGATTCAGGTCTATCACAGGACAATTCTGTCATGCAATCATCTTCTTCAATGGTCATTGAACCTTATAGCTGCCCTCAAGACATTCCGCTCAACACTAACCATTTCACAAAAGAGCTGAATGTACCAGAATGCCTTAACCAGCAGCAACTAAAAGTTTTAAATTTCTCTACCAAACAAGGCAGTACTCAAACGAACAGTGGCACCATGTTGGAACACTGCTTCCCTGTCATTCCCAAGAAATGTACTCAGAGCTTTACAAAGTCTGCACTGTGTCTTGGTGAATTTGAGAAAAAGGACAGTGAGCAAGTAATATTACCTTCTTCCACAGCTCAGTTGCCATTCCCTACATTAAGCCGTAAGCCCGTACAAGGTCAGCTTATTCAGGGTCAGTCGCCTTCTGAGCTGCCAGTCAACCGCAACCCTCCAGTTGCAGTCAGAATGAGAAGTAAAGGACCCCCACCCCCTCCACCCAAGCGCCATAGCTCCATCAGTATCAACAGCAATGCTGAAGTAACAACAAATTTACCTACCAAATCTGTAAACCAAATACAAAATGAAAGCCTTGGAGTTATTAAAGGCACTCTAACTACTTCAGAAATGGACAAACCAATATTAGCGGTTTCCATCGGAAAAAAACCGATGGACACCTGCTTGGATGAGTCATCATTGCCTCAATACAGTTCCAGTGAATGCATTCCCTTTGCTGAGGAGGGTAACCTTACCATCAAGCAGCGGCCCAAGTCAGACAAATCTGATAATTGTTTTGAACCTTCCAAGAAGCCAAAGACCACCAAGGCTTTAGAGCTACCAGAGTTCAACCTAAAGGAATCTGACACTGTAAAGAGACGGCATAAGCTTAAGGAGAAGGACACATTTACCACAGTAAGCAGCGACGTAGAGGAACTGCATTATCAGGGTGCTAATGATGCTATTAAAACATGCACCACTGACACTGAGAGTACTCCACTTTCGGATGTTCATCCTCTTCATGCTCCCAAACCAGCACACTGTGCTGTTAGTCACGTGCAACCTGCTTCTTCTTTTACAGGTACAAATGAAATACATACTATCTTTACTGTACCCAACATGAAAAACTCATGAAAGGAAAAACAATGTTGTATACTTTTTTATAAACCATGTTTGTCTCACAGATGGATTTCAAAGTAGTTTTGATATGAGATTTTTGCATTTTTTTTGGATCATGCATCTTGGGGAAAAGTGCATTTTGTAAATTAATATTTTTTCAAGCTTTTTTTCACCTTATCATTAAATAAGTACACTTACTTGATTGAATACAGTAAATTAACAAAATATTGTAAGTAGTTAAATAAATTGTTAAGTAATTTCTTTACAGTGGGCAGTATATTCAGATACAATAATGTACATGGTATAATAAGTTAAAAAAAAAGTATATCTTTGTACGATGGGGGCTACAGTATCTTGGTATCATAGTTGGTAGCATATTTGACTGCCACATCTGAGATTGCTGATTTTACACTTGGTAAACTTATTATTCATTAATTTATTATTTATGTATATGTTTTTTATTTATTTATGGTATGTGCTCAGGTCAGCATTTTTTTCAGTAGTTCAGTTGTTCACATTAACTGTAACGGAGGAAGTGACTTATCAGCACTATATATATTTTTTGGTAGGTGGTGAATCTGGAAACATGCTCAATGAGATGCTGAGTGTAGAATGTACAGAGTCCACAACACAAGTGTTGCATACTCCAGTATCTGTGGCTCACAATCAGCCTATAGCATCAGGAAAGTCTGAGGCATGTGTGGATGTTGGTCCTGGATTCACACCTGTAGAGCACAGAATGGACCAAAACGGTTCGTTAAACCAGGCGTTAATGGCAGTGGAGAAAAATATATTTTTGGAGGACAATAGTCATGGGTAAGAAAACACACACACACACACACACATATATTAATAAAGAATACAGTTACGATTAAGAAATGTAACTTTTATTCAAAATGGAATTAATACAGCTATACAGCTATAAGTCCGGCGCTGGTCCAACAATCACAACCTTAGAGAACTGCACTGTCAGAGAAAAAAATAATGTAATCATTTACATTAAATAGACAGACTTAAGTGATTTAAAAGTAATAGAGAAACTGAATATTATTTGATCAGGCAGTGCCCGAATTTTGTATGGTTGCAACGATTGTCATTCCTGTACTTATGCAAAAATTTTTGCTATTTTCAAAAAATGCATCTTTATTTAGGACAATTAAGAACATAGAGCAGGTATATAGCATAATAGATTATCTTACTTTTTTAAATATTTACTACATGCCATTTTCCGATTTGTTGATATTAACTGTTCATGCCGTTGTTGTGTGTTGTATAAATAGAAGGTGTCACACAGTCAAGGCAGCTGGAAACATTCTTGATGACATCGGAAACATGTTCAATGATCTGGCAGACCAGCTGGATGCAATGCTCGACTGAGAGCTTCTGTAAGACAAGGATAATTTTGGTGTAACATAGGTAGGAGTTAAAAAGGAGAAGAGGGAACACAATATTTATTACTCTTATATATTCCACAGAAGACCTGAAACACAATGCAGGTCTTCAGCCCTCAATTTTTAAACATAGGCTATTCCTTGTTAAAGTGAGGTTTTTATTCCTTTTAAAGACATTATTTTTTAATTTCTTTAAATTGTAACTATTATAATAGTTCTAATGTAAGGCCTAATAACATTTTGTATTTATCTTTAATTTGATTTCATATAAGTATACTCTGTGAACTTTATTACATAAAGTACTGTGCAAACCTTTTAAAGCTTCAACTTAAATAAAGATAACATTTATTAATAAACTTTGAAGATAAGGAAAGTAGACAAATATAAAAATAAATAATTAAATAAATGATCTTTAGAACAGTGCTTGTTCACTAATGTGCAATTTTTAAGGTACTTGCCTGTTAACCCCTTCCAAACCTATTACAGTACTCTTTCAGAAACACTGTCCAGATTTTGTTCTGTCTCTTTATGTGATAGCAAAAAGTAAATTTACAATCTATGTGAGGGACATTTAGTGTTTTAATAAAAATTCTTCATAACCTATCAAATTTTGATAGTTTACAGTCACTATCAATATACTTACATATCAATTATGCTGTGGTGGTTTTGGTTGCATAGGTAAACACTGGCAGACTATTTTCCTTAACGATGGGGACTCTAAAGGCATCACAGAACATGGCATTTGCTTAGGAACTAGAGGATGTAAAATCACTGTGCCTCAATTTACACAACAGAAAGGCTTTTGCCCAATCATCAGTTTAAATCTTAAACAGGAAGGACAAGGGGATACCTTAGATGCAGGTGAAGCCAGTTAACTACTTTAAAATAATTGGTGCTTATGTGCACGCACTTCCAGAGCCAGAGTAACACAGTGCTCCTGCCCTCATCGCTATACATGAGTTCACAGAAGCCCATGATGGCTAGTGCTTCATGGCTCTAAGCCAAGAAAATCTGATAAAACGTAATTGGAGTCAAATGGGAGTAATCTAATTGTGGAAAGCTGACATTGACATTTTTAAACATGGCTATAAAAATGAGTTTGACGTATTAAAAGAGATGACGTCTTAATTGTTATTCTTTATCACATGATACAGTGAATTATTTTCATACTGTACTAATCACTCACTGTGTCACACAATTCTGTTATCATATTGTGCCTTAACTTTTTGTGATATTCTGTATGAACAAAATGTATTTTTATAAAAAACCCTGAAATGGCCCAAGTATAATATTGTTTAGATCTTTTTGTCTAAACATTTGTGCCAGTTTTTTTTAAAACCATGAATTTTACTTAAAACTGTGGAAAAGGTGCTCTCATCCTAAATGTAATACTTTATGTAATCCATGATCCATGTAATGACCAAATTTAACTAAAGAGGTAAGATGTATATATTACATCTTTACACTTTAAGTATTTAACAAAAACCCTTTAGATTCGTAAACACTATTTAAATTTCAAAATCTGTATTTTGTATATAAAAGTTCATAGTAGAATAGTGTATGTGTATCATTTAAATAACTTTTATAGTTTGACTAATGTATTTTTGCTTTGTATAGTTTGCATTATTTTTGTATCTTTTCGTGCTGACTTATTAAAACAGCTAATAATTATTCATCTTTTTTGTCTTTAGTATTACGTCCAGACAGAGCTGTTTGTGGTGTAACTCCTAAACATCACATTCAGTTTTTTTTAGCTAAATATAGCAGATTTTTCTATAATATAGATACTGTAAATTACTTTACAAAACTAAACATCACCTACAAAGCACCCAAAATTTAAGCCTGGGAACGATGATGTAGAGATTATTAGGGAAATGTACTTAATTAGTGACGGTGGCTTAGTGGTGAGCATGTATGCCTCTCAGCACTAGGGATTCCCGGTTCGAATCCCCATCTGGGTGGAGTTTTTATGTTCTCCCCATGTCCACGTGGGTTTCCTCCCACAGTTCAAAAACATGGATCAAGTTAATTGAGTTCTCCAAATTACCCCATATAGAGTGTGTTTTTCTTCATCCAATAATTGCTAACTGTAGTAATCTGTTTCATAGTTTGCCTAAGTAGGCGGCACGGTGGCTTAGTGGTTAGCACATTTGCCTCTCAGCACTAGGGATTCCCGGTTCGAATCCCCATCTGGGTGGAGTTTCCATGTTCTCCCCGTGTCTGCGTGGGTTTCCTCCGGGTTCTCCGGTTTCCTCCCACAGTCCAAAAACATGGATCAAGTCCATTGAATTCTCCAAATTGCCCCATATAGAGTGTGTCTGTGTGAGCGAGTGTTTGCCCAGCGATGGAATGGCGCGCTGTCCTGGGTGTATCTGCCCAGCGCCCGAGACGTTCTCCCTGGATGGGCATGGGGAACCCCACCGTGACCGTAATAGAGGATAAAGCGGGAGATAATGAATGAGTTTGCCTAAGTTATCATCCAGTCTCTAATCATAGTTTACAAAAAGGAGACTGGTGGCTGGATATTTTGATCAGTGGAATTTTCTCATAATAGCCATGTCACTGGTGTGTTGGGAAAGGCAGGTAGCACTGCTGTTTCTGATCCTTTTGTACTAGCTCAAGATACACAACTGCATCACCATTTCAGTGTCGCTGCAGTCCAAACCAAAAGTACTTGCTTTACCTGATACCTGCCATTTGAGAGAGAAAAACATATGGATTACTGTCTATATTGTCTCTATATGTTAAATGGAGCCTGGAGCTTGTTCATACATGCAAATGTACATATACATTTATATGTCATAAATACAGTGGAGGACACTGAATTTGTGAGCATTAAACTGACCTGGCCCAGGATTTTAGAACCAAGGAAATGGCCAGAAAGAAGTAAAAAAAAATGCCATTGTATTATAAACAGGCAGTATTTATTCTTTCTGCCTCATTTAATCACCAGATGGAGACAAACAACACAGGATCCAGAACTCATGAACTCTTTACACAAATTTGCAATTACAATTACAAATGTTTTCCTAGAAAAAACACACTATGACAAAACAATAATTTTATTAAGATTATCATTTGTAGTAGAAGAAAAAGTAATAGTATTTTTTTTTTTATACATGTGATGGGATTGCTTCGGTGCACTTTAGACAGTACAGTAGGCGGTGCATGAGGGGGAGTTTAGGAGAGCACATTTTGTAGGCCATATGGCCACAGGTTATTTGTCTTTTGTAGTTACAAATTTTGTATTAGGATAATATGAAACAGGACATACATTTTTTTAAAATATTTTGAAGCCCAGACATGTTTTGGGTTTTACATATTGACTTACAAATATTTGTGATAATATAGATGTGAAAGAACACAGAGACAAGGGGTCATGTTTAAATATATCTCAATGCAGATCCATGTTTCCTAAAATTAAAACTGCATGTCTTAAAAGTAGTGGACTACATTAGGCAAGTACTTCCAAATATATATATATATATATATATATATATATATATATATATATATATATATATATATATATATATATATATATATATATATATACTTAAACTACCACTGTAGTGTACCACAATTATTTCTTTGCCATTTTAAAGCTGACTGACAGGTAGGTAGGTAGCAATTTTTTCTATTGTTTAGGCTGTGTTGTCATTGCTGTAGTGATTTTAGTGTTAAGGATCCTGGGATTCAAAATTGTTAAAAAAAGGTCATAAACATACTGTGTGAGTAACTTCAGAACCATTAAAATGTTTTATTTTTTATTTACATAACTGTGTGATTTATGTGTTTACGTTTTTATAAACAAACTGATTGATAAATAACCAACTGTGCTTGTTCAAGTAAAATTTTATTTCCAATAATAAAAAAACTAATAATAATCGTATTGATCAAAAGCAAAAAATAACTTTAACTCCAGCGCTATTTCCATAGTGACAGGATCAAGCTTAATCATCCATTGCTATGAAACTATTTATTTCATTTCAAAGTTGAAATGCTTTGCTGATGAAAGAATCAGATTGTGGTTATACCTCTTTAGAAGTCTTATCTGAAAATCACATTGTGCTACAATCTCCAGTTCTATACCGTGGAATCAAAAACAAAAGTTCACCTGTCCAGTCAGTTTGGCTTCCAGGGAAACATAACTTACATCACATGCACATGCATGCTTCGGTACAAGTTTAGTGCATGAATGAATTTTTTATTTATTTATTTATTTATTTTTTAAAGCAGTGAGATGCGAGTTGCTGCTCAGTTTTATTCAAACAAAGTCTGATTTTACAACACATTTTTTTGAGTACCAGTTAATGATTTTCTTGTTGGTTATAAACCAGCTCTAAAGAGTTTAGGCTTCGCAAATCCACAGTAAGACAATGATTAAACTTGAATTGTCAACCAGCAAAAAATTATGTTGTTAAAATGGTTTGCAATACTCTGCAAGGTCACAAAAGAACCCAAGGTAACGTGGCAATTAAGACTTTTTTTGTATTGAATAATGGTAATGTTCATCAGGTGAACACTGATGAGAACAGTAATGGTGTGCATGAAGAGCTGCTACTCTTCTAAATAAACTTTACTGTTTTTTAAGAGTTGTTTTATGGATGGATGGCATTAAAGTAGACCTAGTGAATTGTGGCACAGAATTATGAAGACCATGGCACAGCCTGTTGAAAAGGTGGCATCAACATTATGCTTTGTTCTCGATAATTGGGTAGAAACAGACACACTAAAATCTTGTGGAAAGGTTTAGTTAGTTGTTATATGCTAAGTTGAAACTTAAGCTCCACTAAGATGCGTGCAGCGAAATTCAATGAGGGAAATGCTTCAGAACCACTGCTTAGTCAGCACATTAGTTTTAACAGTATTTCTGATTTTCATATCAGTCCAGTGGGTTAATATGAAATTAAATATGATTCATAATTATTTAAAGACAATATTCTTCTTATGTTACAGGCAAGCTGAAATCAAAGACATTTGCAGGTATTACAGATTGGTATCTGTGTGCTTTCATTTTTACTAAGAAAGAAAATGGAAAGTGTGTGTGTGTGTGTGTGTGTGTGAGGGAGATCACTAGGTGTTGCCAGGATGATGCTTACTATAGAAATTTTTCCTTTCTGTTCTGTAGTCTCAACTAGATGCATAAGAGGATAATAAACAAACAAACCCACCTCCCATACTTCAGAGGCACGCAATTACATTGACAGGTGTAATCAGAATTTAGTTTTTAAAATGTAATAGGAAAATGTTTTTTGGCTTTTCACTAAATCTTTAGCACTGTTTTTTGACATTTAACCAGTGTACTCGGTTTCAGTGTCATTCAAAACAAAGGGAGAGCTCTTTAGAGCTATATTTGTAACTATATTTTAAAAAATCTTTTTGTATGTTTTAAAAACTTATTGCATTTAAATACTTATTGAACAATAAAATCACACATCTATTTTTTTAAGTTCAAAATCGATGTAAATTCATGTTTTATTTTTGTTATGTGGGTTTCCTCTGTGAGGTATTTATTGACCCCGAGGTCCTGTAATCCCCTTGTACAACAATCCTGACATTTCTTACATGACAGACATTGTCAGTGGTGATTTGAGATATTGGGTAATATAAAGAGCTGTTACAGGAAAACTATTTTGTGAGTAATTTGTGCATTGTTGTACATATTGCTCTTAGTTGCCCACACTTCAGGTTTCTGTTTACACCCTCTAATACAGATGAAACCCAACACAATATCTGTTGAAGGTGGAGAGTCAAGAATACTTTTAACACTGTGTCATATACTGTATATTTATAAAATAAGGTGTGACCGTGTACGGTGTATGACAGTGTACCATAATCTGGAACCACTCTCATACAGATTATTTCCAAATCATGGAAATGATCAGCACATCTGCACTGGTATTTTTCATTAAATTAAATTAAATTAAATTAAATTAAATTAAAT
>JAFMOD010000591.1:71782-91067 GCA_019802435.1 Corydoras maculifer | reverse complement strand
GCTGTCCTACATTGTTGTTGCTGCCTGGCCGCTCAAGGAGGATGAGTCCCCCACTGAGTCTTGGTCCTCCCAAGGTTTCTTCCTTGAATAACAACATAAAAGGGAGTTTTTTCTTGCCACTGTCGCTTCGGCTTGCTCTTTGGGGGTTTAAAGGCTTTTCATTCTGTAAAGCTGCTTTGTGACAATGTACTGTTGTAAAAAGCGCTATATAAATAAATAACTTGAACTTGAACTTGTATATACCATTAACTCCAGAAACATGAATAAAAGAGATGTCTGAATAAACACATTTAATGTGCTACAATACAAGGATTCACATATAAAGTAACTTTTTTGTAAAATGATCATTATAATTGTAAAATAAACTATAAAGAATCATTCTAATATATATACTGTATACACATATATACAGAGCCTGTAACACAAATCATACACTTGGATCCAGATCCTGCTTTATCCAGTGCTAATGTAAAATAAATATAAAAAAAATAAAAATGATACATTATACCTGATGCATTTAGATATATCGAAAGAAGTGCCCTTTAGACCTGTTGACCTGAGATTAATGACTTCACATTGATTTATGGCTCAAATTATGTCCAAAATTATTTCAGTATTCATCAATATATAAAGACTAAAGTGAATAAATTAGCTGCATCTTAGTATGAAAAATAGTGAAATCCAGAGGCATTTTCTGTTGCTGTTGTAACAAATTGTTCTTGAGCAGTAGTTCTAAAATTGTAGTTTCTTATTTCATACATTGCATATTCACAACATGATCCCTGATTTTAATGATTTCCATGAGTTAAAACAATCTTGCATACCTTAAGTGAGAAGTCTTTTTCAGATTAATAATACAGCTCATTAAAAATCATTACCGTCAGAATAAAAAATTCAACAAACATAATACATGACATACAAATTTCTTAATGGACAGAACATCAATAAATAAAAATAACCATTGACGCCAATCAAAATACATATGTATTCTAGTGATTGTCAAGTAACTGCAGAATTAGACGGCTGCAGTGCATTTCAAGTCTTAGGATGGGAGATTTAGGATTTGGTGCTGCTTGATGGGCTTTAACACACTTCCAGAATTCTCAGTCAACAGTTCCCTCACCACAGTAGCGCAACACGCTGACTCTTTGCTGCTGCTCCCTAGTGGTGATGCTTGTGTCTTTGAAGCGTCTGTGTTCAGGCTGATTTTGCTTCGCCAGCCACCTCTCCAGAGTGTCATCCACTTCAGCCTGTGATGAATTCTCTGAAAGAGCCTCAGCTTCAGCACTCACATCAAACCTCTCCAAGAGCTCAACCGCTGTCTGGAACTTTTGGCTTTCTGGTTTAGAATTGGTAGTGCAGTTGCGTTGGTGCAGCTTAAGGGTGAATTGATGCATGAAGCCATGCAGACACCTTAGACAGCGGTGAGGTCTCTCGGTGGTGTTGTGCATTCGACGGTGCAATTTAAGGTGAATATACTGGGTGAAACTGGTGCCGCACACTTTGCACCCATAGGGCTTCTCTCCTGAGTGTAGCCGCAGGTGCGTCTTTAGGTTGCTAGTGCTGGTAAAGCGTTTCTGGCAAACCTGTAAGACAGGAGGTCAGTTTATAATTCAGACTATTTAGCAGTTAAACCAGACCACAAAGGCAAGAGAAATTCAATAGAATACAGCTATACCACAATGGCTGTTTTATAGCTAAAGAACATAGTCTCAGACATTTAACATGCAGCTAAAAGGGTGCGTCACTGCTTAGGTATAATAAGAAGGTTGACGACAGTAACACACCCTTTTGGATTAATAAACAACAAAGGCAAGGCTTTTTTAAAAGCTCCCTTAAGGACTGGGTGAAAGTACCTACAGATAAACAATGTTTGGGGTGTGTGTCATCGCATGTGGCTGGCACGCACCAGCATTCTTCCTCCTCTCACTCTTTATTGTATATGCCCAAACAATTTTTCAACATCCTCCTGACTCAGGACCTATTTTTAGTCTCACTTTTTATTTTAATTGGCTTATGCGGCTAATTGAAAAGACCTACCTGACATTCATGAGGTTTCTCTCCAGTATGGACAAGATGGTGCTTTTGGAGGTGTGCAAGCTGGGTAAAACGGCGATTGCAATCAGGACACTGAAATGGTCTCTCACCATTGTGTACCCGCAAGTGTACCTTAAAAAAATTATAATAATGAATAATAATAATAATAATAATAATAATAATAATAATAATATTATTATTATTCATGTGTTTTTGGACACTTACCTTTAAATTGGATAGTTGGCCAAATGTTTTGAGGCAGATATTGCATTCATACTTGATCTTTCCATTTTGTTTTTTCAGTGGGTATGGGAGGGATTTATAACCTGGTCCGTGATGTGCAGATGGTGAGAATAATGGTGTTGAGCTGGTGTTGATGGGCTGACTGAGGTTGATGGCTTCCTCTGATGAGGGTTTTATTAATGGAGAGTGTTCAGGGGTGGCACCATGCAAAGGGGATGTGTTTAATGATCTTTCTTCTATGCCATGATGAGGGTTCAAAGCCGGATAGGTAAGGTTAAAAGGTTGCAATGGAAAAGGTATGGCACTGCCATGGCGCAAAGCTCCTCTAACTGGAAGCATTGGGGCAAATGGTGGAGAGTAAGGTGGAAGAAGAAATGAATGGTCATAGGGAGGTAGGAATTTATAGGGCTGAGGAAGAATAGGGTAAGGTCTAATGAGGCTCTTTCTGATGTCACTTAAGCCATTATGCGGTGGAATAGAGTGTGTAGGAACTGATTGAGAAATTATGTCACTTTTTATTTCTTGGATCTTGTTTGGCTTTCTAGTTGGCACCTGCAAGTCCGTTTTCTTGTCACATGTTTTAACCTTATCTCTTGTCATTTCTGCAACACTGTGAGGACTCATTGCTTGTTTGTAGAGGTAGTCCCACTCTGGAATGAAGGGCTTTTGTAAATCAGCTTCAATCAGATCGCCACTGATGCGCCCTACAAAAAAACAAAAAAACACTTGTAAAATCAGAGCTCTCCATAATATTCATCAATTAGAAGAAGAGCTAGGCCTCCCACACAAACACGAGCGTCCCACACCTATTTGTCACCTTCTAACTCATGGCCTGACTTATGGTAAACGCCAGACGTTTCGGTTTTGCTTTGACATACATCGCATCAGTTTCTATCTGATGTAAAGCAGTCCTGCTATCACACAGCACCTTGATTAGTAGTATGTGGGAGTTCACAGGGTGTGCACAAGTCTGTAGGTGTGTGTGTATGAGAACTTTAGTAGCAGTCATATTTCTCGGTCAGAAACTGTGCTGACTCACAGTATCAGCAGATGTCTTTAACCACAGCAGAAAAAAAACCCTACATTACCACTTTAGGTCTTTGGTAAGGGGACAAAATAATGGCATAATGCTTGTTATCCCAACATCCTGAGCAGGTAAACAGAAAACCACAAATTGTGAAAAAGACCTGTCTTTCTCAGAAAACCTTTATTCGTGGAGACTGACTTCAGCACTCATTTACTGGACTAGGGACGGAGATTACACAAACAGCCTAATACCCTGCGGTCAAGGCCTGGTTCCTCAAACCTGCTGTGAAGCAGCCTGGTGTAAGTTTTGCAGACACTGTCACTTCTCTGATAGGAAATATGAAAATATGTCCATGGTGTTATGTTACATTTACCCACTGAAATAGCCAGTACTGATCTTATACAGTATGTAATAAATTCCTAAATTTTTATTTAATAAATTCAGAGATATTTATATATCAACACTCAGTAGTGTTTAGATGTGCCCAACACACTGTTAGTTGCCCTCTAGGTGTTCAGTATTCGACATGACAAAAAGTCAACTACTTATTGAATTAAAAAAAATTAAAAGCGAACAAGCCATGAGGGCATACTTTTTTAGAGAAAGACTCTTTAAGGATAAGGGAAAACAAGGCCAAAGTTAAGTATCTTTCTGTTTAAAGACATTTCATTATTAGGCTTATAATTATATTATAGTTATATTTAATTATAATTATATTTACATTACATTTGCTTATTTAGCAGACGTTTTTATTCAAAGCGACTTACAAGGTGAGCACAGGGTTAATCACAACATCCCTGGAGCAATAGGGGTTAAGGGTCTTGCTCAAGGAGCACCACATTGGTAACTTTAGTGGACCTGGGATTTGAACCCCCAACCTTCAGATTGATAGCACAACACCCTAACCACTAAGCTACCACGCCCATATTTAGAGAGGAAGGAAAAGCGAAACACGGTGAGAAAGCGATGTCATCAGTGTAAACGTCACAGTTTGTGCTTGCTAGTGTGACTCAGATGGAAAGCAATGCAATAATAAGAGCTTGGTAAATGCATACATGCATTATGAGCAGTCAATAGTGCAGGAAATGGTCACACTATAGCCCATTGTCTGGCAGGAAGTGTCAATGTGAGAATGATACTGTCTTAAGGATTCTATTCAGACCCACCTTTATCAGAGTTATCCTGTCACATCAATCATGGCCAGTTCACAATCACTTTAATCTACCGCCTCATTTAATACCAATGCCTGTCTAGTGTTCTTTTTATACTGATTATATAAAGTGCTTTTATTATTCATCCAATGAACACTCATTATAATGTTGATAAATAGATCCACAGATGACTATTAGCAGAAATAAAATGAGTCATCACAATGTAAAATAAATTAAAAAAAGAAATGACAAGGCAAAAAAGAGAGGAAAGCCACAATACATAATTAAACATCATGGCCTAACTATAATAACATAGGGAACTGCCCAGTATTTAGAACTTCTATTCCTTTTAAAAGGATTGTTTTGCTATCTTTCTATAGATTCAATTTTACGCCAGAGTTGACTGCTTTTTATTTGTAACTTAAATATTCTTTTAAGATTTGTGTAGCATTATATATGAACATCTTGTTAGTACCATAGCATTTTGGTGAAAAGGCTCAAAAGACAAACACTGGGCTGTCATTACTTACTATTACAAGTATACTCATTACAAAATTATTTCCAAGTACTTACTTGTCTTAGAGGTACCCATTTGGTCATACGCATGTCCACATAGCCTGCTGGTAAACTCAGGGCTATACCACACAAGCAGCTCATTCCCGGGTTCCACTGATCGAATAGTATAAAAATAAATATCAGATCCATTTTGGCAGGCCACAAGATTCTGCTCAGATGGGGAATTCGCTGGGTTAACGTAACGCATCCAGTTGCTTCGCTGCACATCATAGCCATCAATAAAGTGGTGAAGCTCACCGTGGGAGTAAAGCTGTCATAAAGATTAAGGAAAGATAGATTTAATTACTCCATCGTGTCATTTGTGAAGTAACAAAGTTATAATTTAAATAATAAGTATATATATATATATATATATATATATATATATATATATATATATATATATATATATATATATATACCAAAAACAGCCGCGCAAAATTTGTGAATAGATTTTAAAAAAAGATATGCAAAGCCGACTATTTAATAACAATGTAATTTTTATGAACCTCATCATTTACAAAAAATATACTGTATACATATTATTATTAAATAAAAAGAGAAATAGCCAGCGGACCATAAATAAAAACAACCTTTGCTATATAACCACTAAAATAAAGCTAGTTGGTAAATACTGGACATCTAAAGATATTTTAAACAATTGCTGAAATTCAATTATAAGCAAGTACTATAAACAAAACAACATTCAATTATGAATTGGCATGTTGATGCTCATTTTGGTATAAGTAACATATCTTTCAGTAAGGATCCAAACTTAAAATAAGTCTAGTTGGAAGATCCCGATATCGGAGGTATTATAGGAAGAAAGGCAATGTCAATGAGGGTTTATTTACCTCTGCCATGTACGGCGTGCTTTTCATGGCACGTTCGTCTATGTGCTGTGATGTGGAGAGCAGTTGTCTATCAAAATGTCAGAGTCTGAGTGAGCGTAGCTCAGTATGTGCGTGTGTGTCTGTGTGTTTCTCTTTCTGTCAGTACTGTCATATCACCACTCACACCTTTTAAAGGCTGTCGGGGCGTGTCCTTTCACAACAACACGCATAAAGCTTCAGGCTTCTCTGTCTTCCTGTGAGTGTGCATGAACGCACGCGTGTGTGTGTGTGTGTGTGTGTGTGTGTGTGTGTGTGTGTGTGTGTGTGTGTGTGTGTTTTGATAGCTCAATAAATCACAACCTTACACATACCTATATGCAGTCTGTAAATGTTAAAAAAAAAAAAAGGTGCGTAAAGCCACACCTGTGAAAAGGACTTGTGACAACAGATATGAAGAAAAAGGAAGCGTAAGCCGACTTTACAGGAAATGTGAAAATAAAAGAGCAGCAGTGAGTGTTCAATGCAGTCACTCATCAGGAAACCCCAAAGTGGCTTACACTTAAATTCCCAGCCACAGTTAATATGCTCAAAAAAGGAAACTGGACACTAGCTGACTGTAAAGGTAAACGAAAATTAATACCTAGAAGGCATGTGCCATAGACAACGAAAACACTACGTAAACCCGCAGAGTCACACTGTGTGCCTATGACTCAGCATAAAGCATACGTGAGCCTCCACTTCCTAATGACAGAGTAGTCTGCTTTTTTCGTTTTCGCACACACACACACACACACACACACACACACACACACACACACACACACACACACACACACACACACACACAATGAGACTGGTGTCCACACAACACTGGATACAGTTGCAGCCCCAAGACTTCCTGTGTATTTTCCAGCTATGCCAGAGTATAACAGTATATGTATTTCTGTGCTTTAAGTTGTACAAAAATTTATAGGCTTGTTTTCTCTGGAAATTCTTTTTAGAACAGGTTTGACAGTATTGCCTTTTAAACTGACATGTAAATCATGAAGATGCACAAACATTGCCAAGGTTCAAATAAGTAGTAATTAGTTACCCGCCAGAAGTACTTTCTGTCAGCATGAGGTGGCACATCATCTTTGGCATAAATCTTGCCTTGCAGGGGTCCAAAGCGAGTGCCTTGAGGAATGTACTCCTTGCTGAATACACCATTCACCTGCAAAGAACAACCCGCAATAAAACATGTGTTAGTCAAATTTATGGCCATATTTTTATGTCTTTTTTGTTAATTCTAAGCTACATAATCTAATTAGGGTTAGATAAGGTCCTGGAGGGACTAGTGAGCCGTCTCTCAGTGCTGGGGGTTCCAGATTTAAATCCCTATCTGGGTGGAGTTTCCATATCTCCACATGTCTACATGGGTTTTCTCCAGGTTTTCCAGTTTCCTATCTCAGTCCAAAATCATGAATTCAAGGGGAATTGTCTGCTCTAAAATTGCCACATCTAAGTTACCCCAACATAGTGTGTATCTGTGTGAGTTTGTATGTCCAGTGATGGATTGGCATCCTGCCCTGGGTGTATCTGCCCAGCACTTGAAATGTTATCCCATGGAAGGGGCATGGGAAACTCCCGCATGCCCCTAGAAGAATATTGAGCGGAAGATAATGAGATGAGATGTGAAGGTCCTGGATACTATTCCAGATGGTATTTGCTGGATACAAATGAAAACAATTCATAGGACTCGTGGCATATTGAAATGCGCATTCTCTCCTAGGAGCAAATTATTTTCATCACTTCCATTGAATTACTAAGCTAATTTACAGAAAGTTTGGGACACTGTAAAAAATCTGATTTGTTGAATATAAATCTGTTTAGAATTGGTCTTGCTGTATATAAGACTTGAGCTACTCAGCCTATTATGGGCACCAGTAACTAAATCTCTTTTTAATGATGCACTGTATATTTTCAGTTAAAGTTAGATCTGGACTGCAGGGAGTTATTCACTCTGTCTATTACTAGTAACTCTTGAAATATAATGTGTGGCATTTTATTGTTAAATTTTTATTGTTAATACAATGATGCAGAAATGTCTTTCTTTTTTTAGATTTGCTACTGTATTTGGGAAGGTTCCAGGTCATAAATCTATAAGAACTTTAAACAATGATAAGATGGAAATAGAAAAGTTCAGTCATGCACACACAACTAAAGCTTCTTTGAATGACTGAACATGACATTAAGCCAAAACATAAAAGAAAAAAAAAATTGAACAGAGCATGGGGTGATTTAAAGATTGTCCTTGTTTAGCCTTTTTTAGATTTTGCTATCGGTAAGCATGAATTTTCTGGTTTATGTTGTTTGTGTGCCTTGTTTTTAATTTTAATTGTTTGGTTTTGTTATTCTGGATTTGTTCTGTGCATTTTAACATTTGTCAGGTATTCATTTCTGCACCTCTAGTTTGACCTGTTTTGCCCTTTTTCCAGTAGTTATGGAGTTTTCTCAGTTTTACAGTGTGCTTATCCATAGATCCAACTAATGTATTCATTGCAGCATTCATTCCAGCCAAGAATCTTTGAAGTGTAGGTTTTCCTGGAGAAAGCAGTTCCAGTTGGACTAAACATCACAAAACATGACTGGAGAAAAGTCTGGTTTCAAATGCAAATTGTGCAAAACCCCACTGGTAGCCTACAAATTACCGTAGGAGTGCTTATGAAATTGAAAAGTTAAAACTTGCAAGTTTAGCAATTATTTTGCATATAGCAGTCATAAATAGAGTAGAAACAAGAAAAAGAGAAAGGGAAGAGAAAGATGAGGCAGGTCAAGTTCACACTGGCAGAAACATTTGTGGTGACACAAAACATTATTAGAGTTTAACCCTGCATGGTGAAAGTGTGAGAAACTTTTTTTTTTCCTTCCATATGCAAAATGTTAACGGGCATTTCTTGGCATGCACTGCATATCCGTTTCTGTCTTTAGACCTCTCACCTATGCTGCAATTTCACACCAGACAATGCAAGGGGACTAAAAAAGCGAGAAGCGAGTGTCATCTGTAAAGGACGCTTATCTGAGAAATTAAAGGCATGCTAGGGAAAGAGTGTGCAGGGAGGAGGAAGAAAGACAAAATTAAACCACAGCAAAGAGTGTGTGAAACTTGCACATTGAAAGTTGGACATTATAACAACTGAGCTTTTAAAACTTCATTCTATGCCACCTTTAAATCCTGATCATACTTAGATTTTTAACATCCAAATATCACCAGAAATTATTATACCTTCACAAAACTGTTTTAATTATATATATTTCACTTTTTCTTTCTCCATTTTTGCTGGGCTTGGAGCTCCCTACCTGGAGCTTATTTTTTTTGTCCCTGACCATGCTGACTGTATGGGTTGGACCATTACGCAGTGTGTTGGCACTTTGGATATGTCTAAGTCTAATGGCAAAAAAGCAGCGCAAGAAACACCATCTTCCACTCAAAGTAGATAGCCAGTTCTAGAAGCAGAAAAACAACCCAAAAACTCAAAACTTACATTATATTTTTACTATAGGGAGCACATTCTTATCTTTAAAGCCTTTGTTTTGTTTTCTGTAAATCACACAATAATGTTGAAATTTGATCTCATACAGTATTCTTTCAAAAGGATTATGAGTTTCTCTAGTAAGTTTTGGATTTTTTACATCCCTGTCTTAACAGTGAGGTCCTCCTGGGTCTCTTTGCACAGTGTTTTTTTTATTACAGATGATGATCATCAAGCTAATTATGTTGCACCAAATTAAAGCAGTGTCACACAACTGAAATCCACTTATGTTTCACATAAAAAATCAATCATTTTTACCAGCCCATTTCTAAAATTTTGTGTAAATGAATGCAAGATTTAACTTCTTTTCTAAACCTTTTGACACTGAATCAGGTTGTTTTTTTTCACCTTTTACTGATAACTGTTTAAATGTTTCATTTCATTTTTGGCATGGAATGCTTTAGTTTACCATCAGTGACCTCATCTGACCACAGCACAGGCAAACATATATTCTTAACATCCAGGCAAAAGATTGAGAAGCATTATGCCATAAGTGTTAAAAACAATGTTATGACATTATAGTAAAACAGCCAACAGAAATTTGTGGTCAAGCACGAGACTTTGACACCATTTGCAAGATAAATAAAATACACGCTAGTGTCATTATTCTGTACACAAATTAAGCTGTTATTTTTTGTTTGTTTCTTAAATATCTCCATGTGTTATCACCTGTATTTTATCATGCTAAAAGGTTTTCTTGAAATAATTTTATATGGCAGTAAAAGTGAAACAACAATATAAGACAGTAATTTCCTTATAACGGGAGATAATAACACCATTATCACAGACAGGTAAAGATTCACAAAATCATGGAGCTCAAAAATCTTACAAAGCTCTGCAATGCTGTTCATCATTTGTTAGTGTCTAGAGTTTTATTATAATAATATCAGCAAGCATGTAATTTATATTATACAAGATATACTTTTTTGTTGTTTGGCAGCTTTGCTCTTGAAATCCAGTCAAGTGTGTGTTTAATTGCAACACAGTAATAAAATTTTATCACAGGTATATCAAGTCTCTCATTAAGAGATAAATCCATGTCCACTCATGCAATTCCAAAGGCTATGTATTACATTATACACCTAAGCAGGTGATACACAGTGAGACAGAGATGTGTGAGAAAGTGAAACTAAACAGAGGGAGAAGGTGAGTTTAGAAAAAAAAAAGTGAAATGATGTGATTATGAATCAGTAAAAAAATTACTTTATTTAGACTTAATCCAGTATAAACTTACTTTACTCCCAAGAAAACTTGCTTTTTGCAAATTGATAAAACAGTAATATAAAACAACTCTTATAACCGCTTAACCCAAATAGCTTCAAATGATATATACATATGTATATGTTTAAACATATTAAAAAACCTGTAGTTCCAATCCATAAATCTAATTGCCTGAACTATTTGTCAAGCCTTGACATTACTTTTAATAATGCCCACTTCTGACCACCAATTTAATACAGTAGTAAGACTATAGTCCAGTACTGATAGTAGTGTATCCTGTTTTTAACTAAAGATTCACACTGTTTTACTTTACTGTGAGCTTTTACTTTTTTCTACTAAATATTTAGTTCTTTCTCCAAATCGTTTAACTCTGTAACTAAATAACACCTGTATAGAATTTCCTGTGCCATACTATGTTCAATACTGTGCCAACCTTGTGTTCACTTAAAAATCATTAAACATGATTGCATGAGTTCTACATAAGGATGCTTAGAATGAAAAAGTGATATGAGCTACCTCATCTGAGTTGTATTGGAAGGTCAGGTTACGTGGAATGGAGGTCATTGCTTTTGGAAGGTAGAAACCAGGTTCAGACGGCTGGTCATGGACAATGTAGGTGCAGTTTAGAGCAAAATCCATCTCGCACCACTCTTTTATGTTCTCCAGAAATGGTTCCGCCTTCATTGTGACTCTTCAGTAGTACATTCACTCAGCTTGTCAGTTCAGGTTCTGTGTGGTTGACTGACTTTTTGATATCTGGTTTGGCTTTGGATGAAATTTCTCTTCAAGGTTTGTTATGCAAAGTTAAAAATCTGAAAAACAAAAAGACAACTTAATTTGTTTACCTATATGGTCATTTCTTCTTTAAGGACTTAGTTTTTTAAAAAGGGGAGAACATGGAAACTCCACCCAGATTGGGATTCGAATCGAGAACCCCTAGTGCTGAGAGGCAAACGTGTTAAACACTAATCCACCATGCAGCCCCTTAGCTGCATAAAAAGTATAAATCACCAACTCTGCATCTCCATGCTTGAAAGTTTCCAATTAGCAGTACTTTAAAATTAAAAGAAGTTGTATTTTGACTCTAGCCGTAAATTATTATACATTTTATTCACAAGGAACAAACACCCACCAAAATATCCAGCTTTAAATAACCTGACTTCCGCTTTGTCATATGACTGCTATTGTTTATATTAGTCATTGTATTACATTAGCAAATTTAAAACTTGAGTTTTACCCCAGTTTCCATGATCTTAGACAATAACATAATTGAAAAAAATAAAAAAAAGAACCAGGACAAAAGCAAAGCTTAACCTCATCTAAAATAATAGTTTTTAGATGCTGGAGAAAAGTTCTGAACTAAAGCTGTGACAAAACAAATGATAGAATGCTTTTTAAATTTATAATAGCAAACTATTACAGACCAATCTTTATCAAATAATAATAACTTAATTGCACACTTATTACATTATATTTCAACAATTGAGAAAGTCAAATTGTAAATTTATAATCATTCATTTTCTATAACACTTCTGCTAATTAAAGTCACAGGGTGTGTTTTTCAGTTCATTCTGGAAATCACTAACAGGTTGCCATTTACTTCAAGAGAGAATTTAGTTTCTGATATGCATATCTTTAGACTGGAAGAAAACTAGATATTTTAAAGGAGATCCATCAAAATATCAGGGAAACATAAGAATTCTATAGACAAAAAGCTCTCACCCACCACCCCAGAATCATTACTTTTTTTGTAGGAAAACTGAAATAAATTTTAGAGGGTATTAAAATGAATTCAATCAGTTTATCTATTTTTTTCTGTACAGCATTACACAATCTATAAATTGGCCGGTTGCTCAAGGAGGATAAGTCCACCACTGACCACTACTCTTGGTTTCACAAGGTTTTCTTCTTAAAAACCTGGAAGTTTGTCCTTACCATTGTTGTGTTCAGGCTTGTAAAGAAAACTGTGTTATAAATAAATAATATTAACAACCAACTCTTTTTGAAATATATCTGTTAAATAATTGCAATTCTATCCTCCCATCTTCCTATCTCTCTTTTTTATGTCTAAACTATTTTAAATGGTTTATGATCAAATTTTAAACTTAAACATTTAAAATATATTACCCAGGCTTTATTTACGCGTTTTAACAAGATTATAAGCATTTAGCATTTTAGCATTTTATCATTAACATTATTGTTTATGCATCAAAGCCAGTGACAGAAATCAGTTACAATTGCATTTCACTAGAAAAAGAGAAAGCATTTTACATTTTTGGAAAGCATTTTACATGCCCATCCCAATGTTTGAACCATGAACACCACTCTCATTTAGCAGTGTTTTACCTCTGATTTAGAGGTCGCATTTAACATTCCATAGAGCCACATGTCTATAAAAATATTCCAGATGATATTGATCCATCCAATTTATCTTAGATTTAGGTCAAGGCTTTGACTTTCTTTTTTTGGTCACAAGGACATGTGCCATTTCAAGGTCACTAAACCATCAACCAATCTTAAGTTGTTCAAGCACAGGGAACACACGCACGCACACACACGCAGTACAACCATTCATTTCTCCATCCATCCATCTAACCATCCATCCCACTTACTTGACATTAATTTCCTAAATCTTCATTTCTTTGGTTGTAGCATGCCTTTTATGATTTAAATAAGTTCGTACATCAACTGTATAGTTTTTTTTTATCTACTTAGCCTCTCAGACATTACTTTTGCTTTTCCTCGTCTTACATTTTCTACCTTAAGCACCTGCCCCTTGTCTGCACCAGGCTTTTGAGTACCAATGGTCATCCAATCAGTAATTCCCAAGAGTCACGTGATTATCTGGATTAAGCTGAGGTGATCCAATTGGAACAAAAACAGGGCCAAATGTACACATTCACTATGAGACTAGCTGAGGAAGTCAGTTATGAAAAATGATGATGATGATAAATAACAGAAAAAATACACACCATATATTTTTAGTTATGCCACTTATTGGGCAATCTGATTACAAACCTTCAACACCAATAAGATATTTTTAGCCTCAGGGTTCAAAATACATCCACATTTCTAGTAAATCTAGGGATCTTGATGACCTACATTTACTGAATACAAACACTGAAAACTAGAACAGGAAAAAATGAGCTCAGACTGCAAGTCTTCCTCTTTTCAAATTAACACTTTACTTCTTAGTGAGTCCACAAAGGAAGGCATTAAAAGAGACCTGACCCTTCACACCATATATATTTTATTAGAGCCAGGGGTGAACTGGTGGAATTGGATCAGACACCGCAGGGGTTTTTAAACACTGTGTTTACTAACTCTGCACTCGGATTAGCACATCTGTTTTATTTCTCCACCTTTTAAATGTAAGTTCAGAAACAGCAGATCCTTTGTTGTAGTGCAGTTCTTGTTGATTAATATCTAATCCTTCATTAGTGTTCACAGACTGCTGATAGGATTGGTGGAGTATCCTCAGTACAGAATTAGTAAATTTCCAATGTCCAATAGTTTCCACTATTCAAATATCTGCTCTGTGGTGGTCCTGACTCTGCATAACAGAGTTATATTTACTGTACAGTGAACTTAACTTGCACTTACTAACAGTATACAGAGAAAATGGAACTGGTATAAAGACAATGTGTGTAGGAAAAAGCAGAAATGTTACAATTGTAATTTATTTATTAATTAAATTGAGCTGTATTATAATGAAGGTCAAATTTTTTAAATGTCACCAATGATTCATTCATTCATTCATTCATTATCTCCCGCTTATCCTCTATTAGGGCCACGGTGGGGTTCCCCATGCCCATCCAGGGGAGAACGTCTCGGGTGCTGGGCAGATAGACCCAGGACAGGGCGCCAATCCATCGCTGGGCACACACTCACTCACACAAACATACTCTATACAGGGCAATTTGGAGAATTCAATTGACTTGATCCATGTTTTTGGACTGTGGGAGGAAACCGGAGAACCCGGAGGAAACCCACGCAGACACGGGGAGAACATGGAAACTCCACCCAGATGGGGATTCGAACTGGGAATCCCTAGCGCTGAGAGGCGAACGTGCTAACCACTAAGCCACCGTGTCGCCGTCACCAATGATAGCAAAGTTTAATTCTCTTAGAAATAAGTGATATGATTTAATTATGTTTTAAAGATTTTTCTAAGATTTAAGATTTCTTAAAAAGTTTGGCTATTAATATATGTATTGTAATCCATCCATCCATTATCTTCCGCTTTATCCTCTATTAGGGCTGCGATGGGGTTCCCCATGCCCATCCAGGGAAGAACGTTTCGGGCGCTGGGCAGATACACCCAGGGCAGGGCGCCAATCTATCACTGGGCGAACACTCACTCACACAGACACGCACACATACACACTCTATATTGGGCAATTTGGGAAACTCAATTGAATTGATCCATGTTTTTGGACTGTGGGAGGAAACCGGAGAACCCGGAGGAAACCCAAGCGGACACGAAGAGAACAAGGAAACTCCACCCAGATGGGGATTCGAACCGGGAATCCCTAGTGCAGAGAGGCGAACGTGCTAACCACTGCGCCACTGCGCCACCCTTTATTGTATTCATAGGTTTTCTTTTTTTATCTGTTTTTATGAATGTGTGTTAACTTGTGGTGGGGAGGTTGTGTCTGGAAGCTGGTGCCATTCTTTAATCATTTATTGTGCAATATTTAAATAACACAACATTTTGAGTTTTGAGTTTACTTTTATATACTTTGTATTTTATACTAGTGTTTTAAACAGGTAGAATTCTCCTATAATTTAAAATAATATGGTTTTAAAAATATTAATTAACATTTAAATATTTTTATACATACATTACTTTTGACAAATGTTTCATGTATGAATTAAAAAAAATAGTATAGAATTTAATATTCATTAGAGTATTTAGTATATTAGTAATTTAGTAATTTTAAAAAGTAATTTTATTAAGAACAAAAACAACAAAAAAATTTTGTTGGAATTTTCTTAGAAATTATTTGTTGCAATACTTATTTGAAATCTACATTCAATATTTCAACATAACAAACTTACTTATCATACGATTATGCAGATAAGCACATGCTTGGTGATGAATGCCTGCATGTTTGTATATTTGTGCGCCTGTCCAACCAGTGAAATGGTCAGTGATTTAGATGCCATATGGCCTTGGCTGCCCCAGTCCTGTGGCTCGTGTGGAGTAATTGTGCCGCTCTTTTCCTGTTGATCTAAATTCATTAATTATCAGACCGTCTGGAAGGAAGCTTAGGAGTGCATGGTAGGGCCACTCTCAGCTAGGGGGTTGGTGCAATAGAATTTGTCACTGAGCCATGTTTACACCTATTTTGATGAAAGAAAGAGCTCAGTGTATGTGCTTACTTGTGCATTGTGATTGTGACATATATTAAACATTAGGAGCTTGGTAAAGATTAGTCAGGAATGTACTGTACTGATAAATGTTTACTGGGGAGGTATAATATAGATTAAATACTGTAATGCAATAGTAAAAATGTATTTACTTGTCTTACTATGAATTTTACTACTACTTATGAATCTCTATAAAGTATTATAATATCTTAACTATTTCTATAACTATTTTTAACTATTTCCACAAATTCCAAAAATAGATTTACAGAACTGAAACTTGAATGGAATGTGTGACATGCTGATGGGATAAATCAACAAACATGAAAGAGGCTTTCACAAAAAAAAAAAAGATTAAAGATCACAATATGAATGACAAAGGTACATAGTTTAATATTCACTTAATACTGTCTAATTATTAGTGCCAACCAAGTGCAGTCCAAAAAGTTGCCATCATATGAAAATGACTGACATTTATTAAGTGTACAGAGCTGTAGAACACAAGGGAGTGGCTATGGCACTTAAATAAAATTCTTATTCTCAGGTAATTCTGTGGAAATACACAAGAAGCTTCTTCACCTCATAAACACATTCATGTGTGTGCATGTGAGCACAATAGTCATTTGCAAACGAGTCAAATTTCAGTTATTTGTGTCATTAAGTTTTCATATTTAGGCTGTGGCATGATAAGAAGTCTAACTATTCACCCAAAAAAATCAGGACACATAAGCTTTTTACTTGATTGAGCATTGATTTCTTATTAAAATTTATTGAATAACATATTTCAATATGTATGTGTAAACTAATAAACTAATTACAGAAATAAATGTTTTTTGCCAACTGTTAATAAGAAAGTCCTAAACAAAATGATGCATTAAAACTATCTTGCAATTAATCAGATTATCAGATTAATCTCTTATTGGGCAAATTTTGTGTTTTAGACAGTTGGGTGGTAAATCAGCCCATTATAACAGCAATAGCTGAAAATTGGCACAGGCAAACAATAAAATATTATTACTTTAATAAAATAATAATAATAATAATAGTAACAATGTTTAAATGGTTAGGTAACTTTAAAATCCTTTTTGGCATGTGAACTGTTTGTAAAATGATTGTGCATGTCACAAGATTTAGTCATAATCAAGCAAAAGCTCATGCTTGTCAAAATTTTCCATCAGTCACTGGACAGCCCCAAAAAGACTTTTAGACCAGAATATGATGCTGTGCTGCTAAAACTTTGGACTGTCGTTTATACATTTATCACACACAAGGTGAACTTTGTATATATATTAACAATAAGTTCACAATATCTGTTCATATTGTTTGCTAAACTGTTAATGTGCTAAAATGAATAATGTTAGAAAAAGGGAGAGATGGTTATAATAAGGTGCACAAATGGTATTTCAAGGACAATAGACAAAATGAATGAAGAAGAAATGATTCAATATTGTATTTTTGTGAGTGGGAAAAGGTAGATGAATCTTTGGATTTAGTACTTGTGTAGCAATAACTGCAACTAAACATTTTTATTAGTCCTGCCCATCATCTTGTTCCAATTTTAAACCATTTCTCACCAGGTTTTAAAGAAGAGTTGAAGATTTTATGTTAAAATGCAGGTTTTCTTCCTTAAATATAACATTCGTCATTTAAAAAAAAAAAGAATTTTGTCTATTCTACATGAGATATTATTTCAATAACAGTCTGGCTGCTGTCCAAGTCTATTTGTCTAGGTCCAACTTCTATTTCCAAATTGCTATGTGTGTGTTTGATGTTAGCCAATAAGCTTATTTAAGTAAGGTAATAAAATGTTACAATGAGTTTATTTCTGACACCATAGAATACCTTGTTCTTGAATTGAACTTTTGAAGAGGGTAACTATGGTTTTGCATTTGTTTCTGTCTGACCAACAAATGGAAAAATCAAAACTCATTCATTTTTAAAAATAAATCCCTTAATGCTAAGCATTAACAGCATTTGTTCCCTATTTTCTATTTTTAACCTTTACAAACATGTATTGATAATACAATAATGACATTATTATTGAAAGCCAGGCTTTCAGGTCTTGTTTATAAAAAATTAACAGACTTTTATTCAACACAGAAATTCTGGGCCAATTGCTGTTTTGGAAAAACAGTACAGTTTTTAAAACGAGTCTTTCTTAGGTAAAGATCACTGTGGAGTCCCAACAGTTGCCATGACATTTATTAAATTCCATGCTGAGTGTTTGTTTTGTAACATAACATGGCCAGTTTCTAAAGAAAAGGCTTCTTTTGTTTTGAAACATATTTCTATAATTTTTCTCCGAAACTGAAAACACAACTAGAGAACATAATCTCAAATTTACTTGTATATAGGGCTTGGCTCAGCCTGTTAAACAAACAAGCATTCAAATATTTTTGAAATGCTTATGAAAAAAATGTTTTGGTGTTGTTGTCCTCTGGTCTTTGACGTCTTTTGTGATTATTAGTTTTCTGATTGTAAATCTGCACATTGCTAATTGATTTTTAGGGTCCTAGATGGGGCATCTGTAAAAAAATCCAAAACAAAGGACAGCTGCTGACTCTACACACCAGGCTTAGAATGGATTATTAACCACAACAAAATAAGGCAGTGTGTAATTCACATCTGCACTCTGCAAGATAAACAACAGTTCTTAGGTCAAGTTAGGATCACCTGTCTTGGTAATCTGTAATCATCCCCAGATAAATGTATCATTGTATCATAAATGTTTCATATTATGTATCAACAAAACAATATGGTTAAAGAGCGATGTTTAAAAAAACTTATCCATGATTAAGTAAGAAGCCACCCTAAACAAAAATTAATAAAATAAACATAACAGTGAACATGCCCAGTGATAGATTGGTGCCATGTCCTGGGTGTATCTGTCCAGCACCCAAAACATTCTTCCCTGGATGGACATGGGGAACCGCGCTGCGACCCTATTAGAGGATATAAGAATGAATGGATGGATTAAAACAGCAAACAATAACAGGTGGAACCACAACAAGGAGGAACATCCTAGATAATGTGCTCATATGACACTATAAGGGTATTTAAAGTGTTATAGAAATATTATTCAAATGTATTATTCAATGAATGAAGGGAATCAGGTGTATTCTAAATGTCTTCAGTTACATAATATTACCATTACAAATACAGATTTTCATCACTAAATGTAATGCAGTGATGAATTTAATGTTAACTAGTGAATATGAGATTGACATTTTGTGGATATTAGACATATATGCTAGACAAACACCAATAAGCAAACTG
>JAFMOD010000591.1:0-36349 GCA_019802435.1 Corydoras maculifer | reverse complement strand
AAAAAAAAAAAAAAAAAAAAAAAAAAAAAGTACTGTGGCTTTGATATCAGTGTCAGTCACTATCTGCTTTTTGGTTTTGTTAAAGACTGTAGATGAGTACTCAGCTGCTTTGGGGAATACATCAGGTCACTGCTCTTTAAGGGACATTGTCCTTACTTCTACCATGTCAGTAAGATTGTACAGGAGCTTCAGATAACCTGCAGTGTCCAAATGCTAAAGCATATTAAGTAGATATAAATAATTTATAAATTTTAAATAAAAAAGTGTGGTACTACACTCCTGTTATAGCATGACTCAGTAGGACACTAACCGAATATCTGTACATGTGAGCATCTATCCATAATTGCAATTGTGCAACTTTTCAAAAATCATATAAATGATCTTAAAATAAAAAAAGAAAATGTGTGATAAATGATTCATAAGATGCTTTAATAGTAAAGATTTCAAACAGCCCTTTGTTTGCTAAAATTTGGCTTGCTAGCAAGTGTGGTGGCATAGTGATAGCAGGTACTACAATATTGGAATAATTATTCAGTCACCTATTTTGCCTTGTAAAATTTTTCCATGCTTTTTAATTTACTGAACAACATTTACAATCTAAATGCATGTGGATATTGTATTTGATTTTCTAACTCTTTTAAACCACTAATATTAAAATGAAGTTTCTAAATTTGCAGCAATAAAGGACTTTCAAACATAATGAAATTCTTTCTTATTAAGTATGGTAATGAAGGAAAAATTACCATCTTTCAAAATGTGGTCAAAATGAAAAGGAATTGTCAGCAATCCATTCAAGTTATATTTCATTCACAAGACTTAATTTATCATATTATGTAATTGTAATTCAAATTACTGACCAGTAAAACAGTGCATTATGTAGTGTATGCTGTCCTGTGGTGATTCTTACCCACTGATGGATGCTGATAGTTGGCGGTTGTATTATTACTGTTTGAAGTGCAGTTTCAGTAAGTAAATATTTTTGGCACAAGGAAAAATCCTAGATACAAAAGTGTGTGAAATGTGTAGTGCAACTAACCTCTTAAAATAGGGAAACATATACTTATATAGAAATTATGAAAATTAAGATTTAATTATTAATTAATTATCAAATTTAAAAATATACCTTTTTGTTTAGAAACTACCAAGTGGTTGTGTGGTTACCTGTGTAGTCGTGAAGCTCACTTACATTTTTTTATTCTTTTTAACATATTTTTTTCCCCACAGGGAAAAAAAAAAAAAAACTTTATATCTATTGAATTGATTGAAGGGCCTGAAAATCATCTGTGAAATATAAGAAGACCTGCCCAAATTGGATGACGAGGTGGGGGTGCATTCTGACTTTCTTAAATATGTTAGATACCAGGGTTTAGCACTTGGAAGGCAAGACAGACTTTTCATTTGATTGGAACATCAACCAAAACCAGGCTGCCAAAAAAAGTTTTCTATTTTTACTAATAAAAAAATAATAGCTCTGCAAAAGCAAATATAATTTGTACGGTCAGGAATTCTGATAATCGGTCAAATCTGATAATTCTACCAAGTTTCTGGGAACCTGGTAAGGACTTAAAGCCTTATGCATTTCATAAACCATTCGGATATTATTAACATAAATCTACAACTTTTTCCACGTATTAATGTTGGGGTTAGGGGTAGATTAAATACAATGATCCTTAATATAGTTCAAATAAAAAAAATAATAAATAAAAAAAAATCAGTGGATCAGTATCTTAGATTATGCTAGCAATTTAATTTCACACACTTTACCAACCTTGACTATGGAATCCAATAAATGCTTATAAACTTTCTTAATTCTTTATAAACATGAGAAAAAAGTGTGCATTTAAAGATCCCTATTATATAAATTATGAAAAAAAGATCTAAACATTCATACACATTATATTACCACGATTCATACTTCAGTTTTTACAAATTTCTAGGAATAGATATTCATCCAACCACCGCTGCACCTAACCAGCCATGATTTATACAGCATTGAAAGTGCCTGAGAAAATCAAAACTTACAATCAAAACTCTGCAAATGAAAGTCATGTGTTATATTATTGCACTCAACATTCTTTCAAAAAAGTAAGATTTATAAATAAACAATTTTTTTCAGTGCTTGATTTCTTTTAAAGCGGAGATCTGTGAATATGGAGCAAAAATTAAAGGAAGAAAAAGAACAGCAAAGATAACCAAGATAAAAATACATTGAGACGAAAGACAAGCTGTATGAAATCTGTTATTTTTAGTGGATGTTAGATGTACTCCTGAAGTTTAAGATGCAGAAACACACTCCTTTGCTCACATAAGTAGAAGAGTGGCTACATAAGCAATTTCAGCTCAGGCTAAAGGGATTACGGTCATTAAGTTCATTAGGTTTGAATGAATGTTCTTGAAAAATTCCCATTCTTTAAAGAAGAAGAGGAAGAAGAAAAAAAAGCTATTCTCAGTAAAGGATAAAAATAAAGTGAGAAAATCAGAAAGAGAGGTATTGTGGTGGTTTGACCTCATGATCATCCCATCTCACCTTTTCCACATTTACCTTTTGTCAGGTGTGATCTGTGTTGTGATCTTGACTTTTAGTTGGGACCCAACAATTGACATATATTTTAGACCTGCACTCCACGACCATGCATTTGGATGACTTGTGCTCTAAGAGTCTGAATTGCTGACAACAGCTGCTTTTGATGCTCCAGAGATGAAATTCCAAGGCTGAGAATATCCCTGTTTAACACAGACACACACACACCTCAATCTATCATAATACATTTACCCATAATCTAATTTTCCTAACTTTTTATGTTTTATTATGTTAGCACTAGACAAACATTCCAGCATCATCTTATTGTCTAAAGCAGATTTCACCATCCAATCAGCACAACCTCTGTTTACATCACTGCAATATTTAAAAAATTGCTATTAAAATGTTAAATACTAGTTTTAGTTTTCCTAAATGTTAGATTCATTTAATTTAGCCAATGACTTATAGTCCTATCACAAACATTAACTGGATTTTACCCATTTGTTATTTCGCATTTTCTATTTTTTTTTGTTTTTGTTTTGCAAAACATCCTCTTCTGGAATGTATTATTATTATGAACATCATTATCATCATCACCACCACTAACATCATGATCATAATAATCACCACCACACAATTATATCAACAAAAACACAAATAGTTGGTCAATGGTCAGATATACAAAACCATAAATCAGTGTACAAATAACATAATTTAGTATAACTATTTTTTGTAAATTGGCTTTACTTACTGGACAGTCATGCGTGCAACTGATTCCAGGTAACAGTAACCAGCAGCGGTGAAGTTATCTTTATAACGTCCCATATCTACAGCTTCCAGCCATTCTCCTACTGAACTAAAGCTGGGAAATGAGGGAAGAGTCCTGTCTGCTAGTGAGGGAGAAGTGATAATTCTGCAAAACCAACAAAAAGAGACATAGGCATACACATTGTTATTTTTCAGAAAAATTTTTTTTTAGTTGATCAGATTGTTCATTGTAATTAAAGAAATATTATTACATTTTGTGTAAATTCCAGTACATTCGGGTTAATCAAAAAGAACAAATAAAAGATTATATATATCTGCAGTAGTTATATACAGAAATACCTCCGTGATAGTGTGGAGAGACCTATGTCCGGACTACGCTTGGTCTTGTTTAGAGCACTATGGATCTGAGTGAAGCTGGGCCTTTCTGTTCGTTCTTTCTGCCAACAGTCCAACATCAGCTGGTGTAGAGATGTTGGACAGTTCAGAGGAGCTGGCAACCGGAAACCATCCTCTATCGCCTTAATCACCTGTAAAAAACAGCATAATTATGAGCAATTGCTAGCATATTTATTATGTATTTATAATAATACAGCTAAAAATAAGGAAGAGTTGCAAGACTTGATTCTGTAATGATAATCAGATTATTACTTAGACAATTGTAAAGGCCATAAACACCAACCACTTCTTTTACCCAAAAACATTAAAACACAAAGAGCATCTAGTACTGTAACATTATCTTTTATACCTAATCTTTCATAGGTTGCCATAACTATCTAATTATATAATGCAGTACTGAATACATGCATTTATTGGATTGTTTCATAATAAAATGTTATTTTATAATCTATCTGTGTCATGTTCTGGTGATCGGTCAGCACCTTTAGAGAATAAGTATTAATGTGTTGGTGATCGTCTGCTCTGTACTGCAACTGAAAAAATGCAGCTCTGGCAAACATCCCAGACCACACTGTAAACTTGAAGTAATCACATTTTAAAATAGGATAACAATGCTATCCCTGTGTTAAACTCTCTGCTTAAAATTGCATTTATTTACAGAATATAGTGTCCAGAATGATTTAACATAATGAAAACACTCTTAAAGGTCAGACTAAATTGAGTTGATGTGTAGAGCCTTTTCAGTGAGGAAGCAACTGAATCATTATTTTTTGTCTTTGCATGAATAATAAACAATAAGGACCACCTACCAAAAAGAACCTTTCTATCTTGTATCAGACTAATTTTGAGATCAGAAGGATCAGAATATTTATTTAAACCAAGTTTAAGCATTGAGGATATAACCAAAAAGGCTTAAAATTAAGGAGCTGTAAACAACAATATGTTAATTATTTACAAACATTATGTAACATCCCTCAGTAAATACTTAACAGTTTGTTAATCACAATTTCTTCCAATTATTTTTTTAATTTTTAATTTTTTAAGGTGGAGTACAACAGAGCAGGTGGTAGTTTAAGTATACAGTCAGACTTGGGATGAATAGTGGATCTGATTGGTCATGTTGTTTCAGTGCCCTGAAATGCGCTCTTTTTTAAGGAGTTCTTTATTACATCATTCATCTGTTATCAGGCAACAGAAGTAGATAATATAAAATATATTGAATAATTTTAGAAGTCAGACATACAAAAGAAAAATAAGCAGTAAAATGGAGAAAGGAAAGCGGAACAAAGAGAAAAAGCTAAGCATGCTTACATCCTGGCTTCCCATATCCCAGTATGGCCTCTCACCAAATGACATAACCTCCCACATGACGATGCCAAAGCTCCAGACGTCGGATGCTGAACTATAGCGATGATATTGTATCGCCTCAGGGGCAGTCCACAACACCACACTCTTCCCACAATGCTAAAGCAAAATGCATATCAGTCACAACATCTATGATGGTTGTTTTAGATGACATTTATTCTAATATAATTGTGAAGTACATGTACTTTATTTATTTAATTTAATTCTCCTACATTTTAAAATTGCATATTTCTTCAATAAATGTATTCAAAAATTTCAAAAATGATGTGTTATGTGGTAGTTATAATATGAAAACTTTACAAAAAAGATACTATACAGCATTATGCATTGAAGATATTCAACAATGTTGCAGAATAAATCAGCTCCTATCCCAGCTTATGTAGCTGGATTTAAATTTAGTTTTTCACTAAACTGCTATTGTCTTTTAAACCTATTACATTGCTACTAAATTGGTGTTCCTTTATAACAAAACTTTTAACTAACTTCACCTCTTGCAGTTACAACTATATAATAATGCTAACACAATGATCCTTCATTGTTATTCCTCTAATAAAACAGTACCTTACAGGAACTACAGGTACATTTACTTTAACCGCATCTGGTGGCAATTATTTTGTAATTGTATTAACATTATTTCTACACAATTGTACTTGTACCTTTCCTTCATGTAAACAATGTGTATACTTATAGAAAACTTACTTCCATATTTGTGAAAAGGTAAACCATAATAATTAATTAAAATAACACATATAATACTATGTTGTGTAATTTACATTACCAGCCATTTTATTAGACACACCTCCTTGTTTCTACATTTTATCAGTTTAAATAACAATAGTCATATTTCATATTTAAATAAATGTAGACTGTAGTTTATGTTTTTCTAGCGCTCCCACAGCACCACCACAGAGCAGGTTCTATTTGGGTGGTGGAGTAACACTGATATGGTGGTGTGTTTAGCTGGTACAGATGGATCAGTCACACCAGGAATTTCAAAACACCTTAATATATACTACATAAAAATACCCATCCACAGCATCCTGTAGACAGCATACTGTCAGTACTAGTGATAAAGCTGTACTAGTAGGATTAAATGATTTTTGTTATCATGGTTAACATCAACTGATGTCTGCTCTTTATTCTTTTATTAAATATCATTTCAAAACAAACAATAAAAAAGCAAGCAAATACATACAAAGCACCATGGCAGAATTCACTCACCATAGTGGTGTACACAGCCTCCATCTTGTCTTCCTGCAAAGGTCTAAAGCCAGACACTTTACAAACCAGGCTGCTGTTGACCATCACCTTGTGAGCTGCCAGACGTCGGTGTATGTAACCCATTTCAGTTAAGTATTTCATCCCTGAGGCAACTCCACTCAATAAATCTGCAAGCTGCAACACACCCAGCTGGCCCTCATGCTTCTGCAAATAATATGTGCAAATGATAACATACCGTATAGGTTAAATAATTAAAACTGACAGTTTAGTATGATAATAGGCTAGCTATCTGCACTTTGGTTTTGTCAGTACAGAAGTCTTGTGTTTTGTTTAATGTCAACTTTGCAAGCCTGTCTGTATGGTCATCTACTTTTTAGAAAAAAAAAAAAGGCAAATCTTTTAAGCAATCTGTACGTTTATAAACTTGAATGATCACTATGTTAGGCCTGCAAAGTCTGAGCAGTAGCTCCTGTTTTTTTTGCAACTCTTTTCTTTCACTGGGGTAAATCTGCTGGGACATTGTCTACTGGGAGGGTTGTCAACTGTCAAACATTTTCATATTGTGAATAAATTTTTCACTATAAAATCATGAGTATTAAATTGTGTGAAAGTACACCAATACCCCTTGCCTGATAGATAACTACACTTGCTTCTCTAAGATCATTATTGATGAATTTCCTTCTTGGCAGTGTACTAAATTATACCTGTATCTAATTATATTTTCACACATCTACAACCTACATAAAGTACTAGTCAAAAGTTTGGACACACTTGCATTTTACTCCACTTAATGTCCATTTCATCAATTTTAATTAATGTAAAGATGGATGTTATTTTCCTACAATTACAGGCTGTAGAACAGTAAAGTCAATCTGTATGTTAAGTGACAAAACAGACAAGAGCAATACATGTAGTCAAGATTGCCCCAACATTGGCTGTTGGAAGCTAATTCTATGTATTGTATCGCTAAACTTCCCAAAAACTCAAACTTAACTTGGTATTGAAATAAAGATTTAACTAAAAAGTAGAAACTTAAGAAACTCACATTTTCTACTAAATACATGCTTACATACTCATAAGTACTAACCCTCAAAAAAGAATCAAGGGCACCATTGGCCATGCTTTCCATCACAATCATCACGGTATTACCTGCAGGAAAAACATGTTGCATGAGACATTTAATTCATTGAGGGTGTGAGTGTGTGTGTGTGTTGAGAACAGTCTGTGTAATTTTTTGTTTTAGACAGCTCTGTGACTCACACCCCTATTGTTCATCTCCAGGCTCAACCTGCTGAGAGCCTCTCTGAATTGTAGAAAGAGTAAGAAATAGGCTATTAAGCAGGTGGCATGCAAGACGCACACATGCTGGCATGGTGAAGTCTCCTTGATCACACAGTGTGGCTATTTAACCCATTCCCGTAAAGAACAGCACTAATCCAGGCAAGGATACCAATTAGAATTTCCATTCATTTTTAAAGTTTATCAGCATGTACACTGAAAATTATAAAATTAGATGGTAAAACTAGCCAGACATAAACTTATTGTAGGTTTAAATTATATTACAAAAGAGCACTATAACGCAACAAACCAGAGGAAATACTGAAACTTGAAATTACATGCTCAATATATAAAATTTTCATAGGTTCACACTCATTTTAAATTATGCGTGAGACTAACTTCTCAATCTAGCCAAAACTAACAAATCTAGAAATGTACTTAATTCATCTGTAATGCATACAATAAGGACAGAAGTAACAGGAAACCTACACATTACATCTATTGTAAGTTTTATGACAGCCTATTCCAAATTGGACCCTCTTTGGCAGCAATACCATAAGGCATCATCTTGTTTTTTACTCAAACCCAGTTTATCTTTAATGTAATGATCCCAGCCACAATGCAAGTCTTGGGTGTGCTGAATCCCTAAATAATATTATGTTCATCAGATTCAGATATATGCATCCTTCTAGACATATGGCACCTTTGTGTGTCCACTCTAAAGGTGTTTTTTTTTTTTTTTTTGTCTAGTAGTTTGTTTCTTCGAGAAGTTTAATGTGGCCAGCATCAGGGTCTATTTCTTAACAGGAATGGTCACAAGCATTGAAGTAACTAGGGACAGTTTGTTACTCCATATATATACATACACAGCCATGAAGAGGACATGGATTCTCTACAGAATGCAGAATTTATGTCACTCATTTGTACTACAACCAATAGTGAATTTACACTGGTGATTTAACTTTGAAATGTTTATAAAATAAAAAAAAGTATAACTTGGAGAACTTTTAACATGTACCTCGAGTAATGACACCCTCAAGACGGACAATGTTGGCATGGTCAAACTGACCCAGGATACCAGCTTCACACAGAAATGAGCGTCTTTGTTTCTCCGAGCAGCAGGCACGCAGTGTCTTAATGGCCACTGGCAGCTCACGCTTACTGGGAAGCTTTAGGGAGCCACGACAAACTTCACCAAACTCTCCTGTACACAGCATATTGCATATGTGGGCAAAACCATGGACTATCTTTCATGTTTTGTGCTGCTATCATTTATGGGGTTCACTGACAATAAGTATAGCATATTTTTAATAGAATGATTCTGTATTACATATCTGTGAGCAAAGTTTGTGAACCTTAGAAATTAATTTAAAGGAACATTTGGGCATGTGTTTTATCATCAATAAATGTAAAGAATTTGAACCCAATTTGGACCAATCCACAATGAGACAAAATATCTACAAATGCAAAAGACAATTACTATGCTCCCCAAGAATGGGTGAACAACAAAGATCATGCCTAAAGCAAAGAGTGTAATATTTTTTATTAGGTTACAATGAAATCCAGGGTACAATCTAAACAACTAAAGGCCTTGTGCAACATGGTGGAACTTAATGTAGATATGACTGATGCAGTGCTTAAAAAACAAAACTGCTTTGTCTATCTATTAATAGCACATTAGACACACACCACCACCACATCAATGTTATTGTAGTAATAATATCAGTTAATCATGACAATAGCAAAAGGGAGTGCATAATAAAGTAGCCAGTGTGTTTTACAGCCACATACACACGTCTTTACAGTGCAATCCAAATATCCAACAGCCAACGTTTGTTTTACCCTTGTATTGTCAGACACAACAGATTTTAAAAGGAATGAGCAATTTTACCTGTTTGAACAATTCGCTCGATCTTTATATTGGAGTCGTCAAGTTCCTTGGCAAAGGTATGAACAGCATGCAGAAGATCCTCACATGTCTCCGGGTCAGTGTATGTTCTCCTGGTTGGGATCTTGACTGAGAATAAAATTTGAAATAATGTGTAATGTGAGTAATGGAAGTCTTTTTTTCTTAATTAATATAGCCCCTCAGCTGCAAGGTTGGGTAACGTGATGTTTCTGAACACCTTTGTTTTACAAAGCGATTTTCCTGTTGCGTGTAGTCTGTTGCAAATGTCTCACCATTCTCTTCTAAACTCTCACTTCTCTTCTTCCTCCTACTGACCTGCTGCTTGGTAAATACGTTTGTTTAACCAAGTGCATGGGATGTTGCACTCAATCAAGGGACAGTTAAAGTCCTATCACATTCAAAGGTGTTTTTAGTGAATACATTTATTTATTATTATGATTTTTTTTTTTAAATATCAAACCATGCCCGTTTGATCGTTCCTGTTACTTTTCAGCTGGATGACTGGCTGATTGATTGAATACTTTTTGTGTGTGATTTTTGTTCCCCCACCTCCTACAAAAACAACTTTTTAAATGTTGTTAAAAATGTATTGTTAAAATAATTATTATTATAGTCAAATTTTACATCTTCATCATTTACTGGGTTGGTTGTGAAAGTCAGTGTGCAGATGAAAAAAACTTGTAGTCTTTTAGGTGACTACAAGTAGTCTTTTAGTCTACTACTTGTAGTCTTTTAGGTAATTCCATTCACGAATTACATAATTAGAATAAATCACTTGTTATTAAAGTAGATTATTTGTCTTTTTTCATCACAAACAGGGTCTGCTAAATGTGTTAAATGCATCTAGAGACCTAAGTTTAATACTGGTTTGATTTTTACTCCTATAATTTTATTTTAATATTTATTTTATTTTTTATTTTTATTTTAAAATTTATTTTAATATTTATATAATTATTATAAACAGAGGTAAAAATCACAAAAAATTTTAAACCAACACTGTGTAACCAGTTTTCTAATTTAAAATGATAACTGTTTCGATACCTTTTACCTATCTTTATTTCTTTGTTGGCATCATATATTGAAAATGAGAGAGTAGGAAATCATGCAAAGCTGTATCATATTTTCCCACTAAAATATTCTGGAATTATTAATTTGAATTCCCATTAGAGGTTTTTCTTCATAAATCACAAATCTAAACCAACACCTCATGCACATGCACAAACCAACGCCTCATGCATTAGTGTTTCTAGGGCACGTACAAGGACGTAGGCAGTAATGGAGTGCTGCCTTATAAAAGATAAATATTTCACACATAGTCCACCTACCACTTCTCAGGTTCAATTACTATCAGTGGGTCATGAGAATATTTCAACCACATAACTACAAATGTCCATCCTTCCTTCATTTATCATGCTTCTTTTTATGTATATTAATTTATCCACTGCTCCAACAAACTATTTATCTTTACACCAATCTGCCTATAACGATTATCAAACTGTATAACTTTTCCTTGATCTACCCATTGCTATAACCAAATTAATTATCTTTAATCCAACCAATTTCAATCAATACAAACATTTACTGCATTCAAATCCTAAGATAAGATAATATGGCTTTATTGGTCCCACAAAGTGACAGTAATTGGAAAAGTGAATACTGAAAAGATACATCTAATATGTCTATTAAGAAAAGTAGTTTCTACCCATTTATCCATCAATTTATTATTATTTTTTTTATTAGAAATGTATCAATTGACACCTCACTATTTACAAACATGTGTATAGATGTGTAGCTGGATAATTTACTCTGATTAGCTGATTAACTATTTTCCTTCTTTTACACAATGCGTTTTCTGTCCTTATTTACTTATTTCTACAATCCATTTCTCACGTCTATTCATATAAATTATCCCCAATACAAATTTACTCTATTTTACTACTTCCTACCTGCTTTATAAAACATCTACTTTTTAAACCTATTTTACATTACAACATATACATTGTAATTTACGTATTAAGTTTTTCCATTTTTTATATCTATATCTCACATTTATTTCACTCCAATACACATTCACCCAATCCCCTATCTCTACAGTATATCCAATTTTGTATGACAGAATTTTGTTCAGTTATCTTTATATAGGTCATGTGTATTTATTGTCATGAATTGTTTTTAAAAAAATATTATTTACCTTTTCCTTATGCTAGTTTTAATTACTCCATCAAGTCCATATTTTGGCACGAATACGAAGTTGATGATTTGCGTCGCGTTTTATCAATATACATATTTACAATCTTTGGTTTTAACTGGCATTTATAAAAATTACATTCTTTAGATCCAGCACAAAAATTATTTTATACATTATACACATGTATAAAGAGCATACAAATGAATATATAAATTATTTAAATATATTTATTATTTTACACTTTTCGTATATATATATATATATATATATATATATATATATATATATACATACATACATACATACACACACATTTTATTTATTTATTTATTTATTTATTCAGTGTATGAATAGCTTTTTAAATTCTCTTATACTTACATTGGAAATAGAGCTCTTCATCTCCCTCTTGGTTGGCTTTGCTGTAACCACACTGCCTGCAAAAACATCGATGATAAAAGTTTTTAGCAACTGTTCTAGACAAATCATAATTTTGACAGTACTGTTTTTATTTTATTAATAAATGATTTTTGTTATTTACTTTTGTATGGTTGCTTGTTGCAAGCAGGCAAAGGGCTTTTTTAATAGGCTTTTGCCTAGACGTCTGGCTGCATCTTGAGCAGAATTGTTCACATGCTTAGAGTACACATGTTACTGGAGGACTAGAATTTTATGTCTTTTATAAAATAAATAACATATTACATAGATATAGAATACAGCATGCAGTTTGCCACCAGTTCGACACAACTGCATATATGGGTTTAGTTATATTCTGAACTTTGTCAATAACAGGCTACATTCCAATAGTGTAGACTAAACATTCTACTCATCTTAATTCACAGGGTGCAAGTTGCATGAATATGTACTGTATTTTAAAAAATATATAGTAATATAGTAACTACTACTACTCGATAGATATTTCAGTTTTTGGTGGTCAGAACTATATTTATAATATACTGCAATACACACATTCAAAGCACAACTTGTTAATGCATAATAACCTAATTTAAAACTGAATCAGCAGCTCGAAATGCATTGGTATAAATTTTTTGCTATAAATTTTTAAGGAACTGCATGTCCCTCTACAGCAGAAGTGTCTTTCCTGTACATTAGATGCAAAAATAGCAATGTGGGCTTGGAACTAGAATTTGTATAGAATATGCACACAGGGAATTATTTTCAAATGACTATATTAAACGAATACAGACTGTCATTTCCTTCAACATACAGGACAAATAAATATTTTTAGGAAAGATCTGGATATAAGAGGGCAGTGATCCAAAGGCACAAATGCTAGGAGCTGCAGACAGAATTAGAGCACTGTGTAGTTAACAAGATTGATGACAGTAAGCTTGACAGATAGCAGCTGATTTCATTAGGAAGTACAATAGAACTGTGCAGTTACTGTGGCTTATGTATGTTTATGATCTCAGTGCAAAATGGTTCACTGATTGAATCAGAGACAGTGAATATGAAATATGTAATTTATTTGGTTCATAAATCCTTATAAGCTTTTAATGTTATGGACATGAACAAACAGCGATGGAAGATGATGTGGATAAATTATGTTTACAAAAAAGGCAGAGGTGAGTTTGCATTAAAATACAGCAACGAAAGAGTTGGAACATTTATCATCACGAGTTTTCAAAGAATCACAAAATAACAAAAAATGATCACGATACGTGCACCAAAATAATTAAAAAAAATTTTTTTTAAACCTCTTTTTTCTTTTAATAGTTTGTAAATGAATAGCAACTGTGCAATATATAATATTATATTATATAATGTTAAATCTTGTATATGTGTAATGTTTTTGGATCAATTGTTACTTAATATCTGGTTGCATTTCTAATTTTTACCACAATCCGACATAGATTCCTCAAGAAACCTGGTTAAATTAATGTCAAACTGAGCTTTTCAGGAAAAAAAAATTCCTTTGTTTATAAAGACAGAGGTCTCAAGTCAATTGTGTTATTTCAGGTATAAATTTAAATCTAGAGCTAGATGTCTGTATAAATTTGATTTGTCTCCAAGTACCAACTTGTCAGGAAAGAAAGAGTTGATATTTAGTTCACTGTCTATGGAGCAAATGCCCCAATAGACGAGATATATGCTTGGAACTAGTACTGAATAGATAACTAACTGCGAAAATACACTCTGGATTACGGTTTTGATATACATAGACTATGCCACTTAGTGCCAGTGATGAACAAATATAAATAAACAGTATTATTTTAGGCAAAGTTTCCAACTATGTGACAACCCTTTGCTGAAGATAGTTTCCTTTTCCACTGATTTTATTCCCTCTGAGCACTTTTGTTATAAAACAAGTCAGTGATCATGTGCAAAAATTAGTTCCTGTCTCAAATTAAATTCTATACAAAATAATTAATTAATTAAATCCAAAACTTTGTATTGTAGCAAAATGTGCATCAAGGTCACACAGACAAGTAAGTTTTCCACACATATTTAATACATTTTAATCAAGTCATTGATAGACCTTGACATTTTCTTTAGAAATCTGGAGACATCATTTAATTATTGGCAATGGCAAGTAGCCCTGGTATACAAATGACAGATCGGTAATGGCATTTCAAAGTAGATTAATTATGTGGCACATCACCGTCTTGTGGACCTGAAGCACATTACATTTTAAAGATCCTCAGGCATAAAAGAACTTCTTAACCCTAGGCATTTTGCTCAGCTGAACCCACACCATCATTGTCAAGTCTTCAAACTAACAGGGTGTTTGACCAAAACTAACTGTCTTTCTATACAGCAAAACACCTTAATTTTTCACCTTTCAATGAACCTATTTTTTTCAGAGAGTTACAGAGTTTTTGCAGCTCACAGACATGAAATATCAAACCATATTTCCCAAATAAACTAATAAGTATAGTGTTTTTATTTTGTGTGATAAATTAGGTTCTGTTCAACTTCAGGAATTACTATCTGTTAAAAGATGTACTTATGAAAAGAGATCCTAAAATGATAAAAAAAAACAACAACAACTTTTAAGCACTAGGCAACAAATATAAAAATACAGGTTGAGAAAATAGTTTAAGAGTTTTGCATGTAGAAATAAAGCTTATCTCCCAACTAGACTGCAGAAGTAAGCTTGCTTCTTCACTTTAATGCAGCATACATATCTGAAGGAATTGGACACAGCATCTAAATTTTCTATAATTGAGGTATCAGGCTGCTTTTCTATTTGCTTGATGCACTGTCACACGTGATCTATGTGTTGTGATCTAATAAGCTTGTTGCTCATGCATCATATATCACCTGCAACCCATTTCAGAGTAGGGTCGATAAATCCACATTTATAAATGTGAGATTGGAAGTGAAAGCGCGAGTACAGAATGAGTGTGTATGTGTTGGAAATGTGTGTGTCTGTATTGTCTAGATGGAAAAAAGAATGAAGGCCATTTCACGCTGGCTTCATCCTATCTAGTCGCATCACACTGATTAATGCAGAGCTGTTATAAGCATGGCTAAATGGAAATCCTTTATATTTGTGTTTGTGTTTAGCAAACAGGTGCATTATATCTAGTCTGGTGCACAATTATAAAATAAGTATTTATTAAAACAAAACTAAAAAAGTTCTAAAAATATAAGTACAATCCTGTTGAAACCACAAAAAAATTAAATACATTTAGCCTACATTTACTAAAAGCTAAACATTGTGTTTCAAAGAAATTTTAACATATTAAACTGGCTAGTTTTAAATAATAATAATAATAATATAATAATAATAATTTTTAATAATAATTTTAAAAAAGCCATCACTATGTATTTGAATATAGCCTAGTCTAAAGTATAGAGTACTAATGTTTAGAAAACATCAAAAGCTGTTTTCTGACTGTTCACAAATGAAACACTGAAGGTATTTACCGTTTATCTACTGGATAAAAGACTGACGTCTTTTAAAAGTAAGAGGTTACCTATACAAGCACAGGTACAACACAAAGAAATAACTTTTCTTTGCCACAACTAGGATTTGAACCAAAGGCCTTCTTTCTACAAGATGAAAGTGCTAACCACTACAAGCAACCCAACCTATTTGGGCTTGGCCAATAACATTTTAACGTTTACATTTTAATATGTTTCTTAAATTTGAGTTATGATGCAAGATAAGATGTTGAAACCTGCACACAACTGCTTATATACCTTAATTCCACACATTATAGGATTAAGGCAATAAGCTACAAAGCTGATATTTTTAGGAACAATATATGAAAAATAAATACAATTACATTACATTGCACTGACTAAAATCTTTTATTATTTTGTAGGATTATACAATTTAGAACTCCAGTACATGATTGAAACTTACAAAACAACATAAGGATAAAAAAATTTTACCTTTTCCAGATAAGCAGTCCTATTCCCAATGACAGCAGTACAATGAGAGCTGCAACTGAAACCACCACCAAGATCACCACAGTACTTTGTTCACTTGATGCCAGTGTCACTACACATTTGCACATGTAAACACACACAAAAAACAACATACATACATACATACATATAATATAATAATAATAATCAAGAATAATTATATAATAACAACAACAAACATGCATATAGACACACACAAGCAATATGTTACCACTCTTACATATGTAAGGGTTAGTATTTGGTATGCAGAACAGCACAAGTCTTTTTAGTTCATTGCAAGTGCAGCATAGCCTGACACACATCCTACACACATTATTGCACCACACACTTATGCATACTGATGAGGTATAAAAGTGAATGTTCAAATATTTAAACTGGTGTGTGTTTACTGTGAATTCCTTTGTGCATATTCATTTCTAATAAATGTATTTGTATAGTGCATTTATGTAAATTTGTTTACACACGTCTGTCATTTGTATTGAACATGTCTGTATTGTTAGTTCCACAATTACTGGCAACCTAAGTGGACTGAATATCTTTAATCTGGTAATAATAATAATGCTGTATTAACTTAATTCTATATTGATAAATGTTCAATTAAATTTAATACAGGAATTAAATATATTACATACATTCTTATTTGAAGGTTTTGACATCCTTGGGCATCCGTTGTTACTAGTCATTAAAAAGTAGTACACAGCCTCTTATTAGAGTTTTTGAATGATCAGCATATACATATTTTATTACAAAAATGAGAAAAACATTTTTAAACAGCTTATTATAACCTATTATATTATAAGCTATTATATTATTATTAAATGTCTTTCAGTTTTCTCTGTGATATTTAGGTTGGAGGACTGCAATAGCCATTCCAGAAGCTTAAGTTGGAGTTTCTTTATGTAGTCGACTGAAAATCTGTGGTATTTGATCATCAGCTTTAAAAGTAACCATCCTTTAATTTTTAGGTTTGCAATAGATTGATATTTACTGTTACAATGTTTGCAAGTATTATTTGAAGATAATTGCAAGTGGCAAAAGAACCTCTAAATATATCTAATCCACACTAATGCTTTTTTCATTTCAAACGTAATGTTTTTTTTTATTGCAATCATGAGACAATACTAATTGTCTTCAAAAACTATGTCTTCTGTATGTGTTCTGCACTTTTTTAACATTTGTTTTTGTGATATTCTTTGAAAAGTTAGAAGTTATAATTAGAAGTTACCTTCTAATGACTTTTTCATAAATATCAAGTCTGTCCTAACCACAAACTACCATCTTAGTTAAGACCTTTCTTTTAATAGTGTAAAGAAACATGGGGTTTGATTTCCCTTTTTAAGCAGCACATCTAAATTTGGCTTTAACCAAATGCAATCTTAAAATGCAATTTCATGATAATATACATCACTGTTAAACATATCCTTCTGCAGATGACAAATATTTGACTGACACAATCAAACAAAAGACAAACAAGAGTTGGAATATGTGGCAGTGAAGTGAAACTCACACTCTCCTAGTGTTTGCAGTTCCAGTGGAGCACTGTAGGCCCCATAATCCAGTGGAGGCAGTGTAGGGTGGATAGGAGCAACCGAGGAAAATGTAGAGGATGAAAAAGAGACAAGGGATGAGGAGGAAGTCAGTGAAGATGGGGTCAGATTGGAACACGTGCGGATAAGGAAGATGAATTTGGTTCCTGGTTTCAGATTGTTTATGATAATTTTAGTCGCTGGAGTTTTGACTGTGGAGTACCTCTGATCCTTCTGCTCCTGAGGTTGCATATACACACACAAACACAAAATGTACTTTAAATCTACTTTCATAAACACTCTACTGACTCAGTGTTCAAATTCATATTTGGCTAACACCAGGTGGTCACTTAAGTGCTAGAGGTTTTTGTAGGCATCCACGTTGAAAAAAATGTATTGTGATAAAAAGCAGTTTTCATGTAAAATCTTTTGTTTAAATACTTTTGTATTTTGTACACATTTGCAAAACCAATGCACCCATATAACATGCTGTTAGTAAGCTGATTAGTTGGATTAGGTGTGGGTCCAATTAACAGTCTTGGGAGCTGATCTATTGTTTTATTTTAAACACAACTATGCTTAACAACCACCTTTAAGCCCAAAGTAATATACCACGCAAAAGGGAAAAACTAAATCAACAAACACCAATGCACAGAGTTCTGTTTCTGGATGATGGAGTCCTATTTTTAATCAATAATACTGACTTTGAATATGTATTAGACATGTATCAAACACATTTAGATCTAAAAGTCCTTTGACACCAAATGTCCTACTTATAATAAATGAACATTTTTTAAGAATGGCTTTTCTTACTTTTTCATAGTATTTAATCTCATATTCTGTATGGTTGCTGTTAGAGTTGGCAGATTCTCTCCATGTTAAGGTGATGCTACGCTGCTCAATTTTCTCCACCCGTAGTTCATTCACTTGTGATAGTGCTGAAAAGAATTGGAAATGAAGAGAGGAAAACTATGAAATGCAAAGAGTGCAATATTTAATAACATAAAGAAAAACTTTGATTCATATAAACATGTTTATGATGATTAAATTATTAATATTATAAGTATTGTCCATATGTACTTTTGACAGTATGCAGATCATGTGACATTTTTTTTTTTAAATAATTTACAAAAATAAAAAAGTGCACAAAACATACACAATTATTTGACTAATAAATTTGGTAAAATTTGTAACATTGTTGTTTTATATATTTAATATAAATGCTTTTGCTCTAAAAGTGATATACATTCAGTGAGACGTTGTTTTAAGAACCTTTTAAGTGCAATTCAGAACTATTCATTTCCCTTATATTTGGTCTTTTAGCAGACCCTTTTATCCAAAGCGACTTACAAGGTGAGCAAAGGGTTAATCACAGCATCTCTGGAGCAATGAAGGTTAAGGGTCTTGCTCAAGGACCCACACTGGTAACTTCAGTGGACCTGGGATTTGAATCCCCAACCTTCAGATTAATAGCCCAACACCCTGGACCACTGAGCTACCGCTCCCTCTTGCTCTTGAGCTCTTGAGAGCTAAGTTGTTCTATTGACAATGGTAGAACCAATACAATCAATACAATCACATTGTAGACTTTAAGTAGATCAGAAATAGATAATCTGTGAAAAACATGTGAAACCTATCTATATAGGATAGAGTGAGGATCGCCAGACATGCACATATTTAATAATATATAAAATGATGGGAAGAGGCTGCAAGTCAGGACCTGATTTTTAAACAAATCTGCATATACAAATGACTAGTGTTGGAATCATTAAAAAAAAATTGTGCTCTCTTACAGCTCAATTAAGTCATGATTAACAAGACCTCATTCTCATCATTGTCAAAACAATAAACATCAAGCAGCAGACCCTAAATACGTTCTGTCTGTGATCCAGCTGGAACTCTCCTGTACTCTCACAAGCTCTAATAAAGCCGTATATTTCAAGGAAGATGATCAAAGTGAATGCTGAGCCTTTTCCATCTAATTTTCAGAAATGTCTTATTCTTTTATTTGAAGTCTGTGCTTAAAATCAGCTATTTAAAATTGGATTCAAACAAAGTCACAGGAATGATCTACTTAAGTATAACACTACAACATTGCTATGTTACAATTTGTAATTTAAACTGCACAGATGACAGTAATTACACCCAGTGTATTGTGATGTCATAAACCGTAAGCCTTAAAAGGGTTGCAGCACAGGCATGTGTCTTCCAACTTACTGTTATTATTCAGATTAAAAATACTAAATTTATAATAGTGTAGTCAACTTTTATCGAATATGTAAACAGTGATTAAAGTATGTTTTTTAAAATAATGTATTAATATTTACAAACCATATAAATTTAAATCCATATGAAGCAATATCAATATGTAATTAAAGCATATGTTTGTATCTTTTATTCAAGAAGTTTTTGCAAATGTATTACATTAACCATTGCATAGTCTCATTCATAAATATCGAACTATATAAAAAAACCTGACAGAAAGCACGGTTAGCATTTCAAATAAGGAGGATACATATCTGTAGTTGCTTTAGAATTAGTGAAATTGCATTTGACAATGGTTCATGGGACAGCACAGTACATGGTTTACAAAAGGGATCAATGCAATTTAAAAGGCCTTCAAAACCTTTAGAAATGACAATAATAAAAACTCTAGCTACTGTGAACCAATTATATCAAAACCACAAACTAAAAATTGTTGTTTCTTATTCCATTTGAATAACAGTCAAAGGTTGTCTTAGTACATTCCAAGAGCAAAGTAAAATAAGCCTACAGTTCATTTGCTATTAAATAACTGTGCTTTACTGTCATTTACTGTGCTTTTGTGTATAAAGTCATTACATAATAGCAAACCACTAGCATTTAAATATAATTTATGCTTTCTTCTTACATTAACAAAGTCACCTATGTCATGTTGGGAGCTTACGCAGAAGGCAAAGAGCTTAATAGAAAGAGAATTTGTCCAATTTGTGAACATAGAAGACGAACATAGAAAAGTCTTTTACCCAAAATGGAGAGAACTAATCCAGAAATAAAGAAATAGAGCCAGTAACCCTTTACTCAATTTATTAATTGGCTTGTCTACATTAACTCATTATTACATAATTGGGAAATGAATAAATTAATTATACTGGCAAAAATTTACAGGTTGATATATTATATCAACAAAAATATCAAGATTATGGCAATACAAAGCTACTACAGTAAACCCAACTGGCAATGAGATCGTAGAATAGGGCTGTGGTGAGTCGTCTAGAACAGAAGTGTTCAAACTAAGTAAACTGCAGAAAAAAAAACGTTAAGCCAGCAGCATCCTCTAGGCACTCTCCTCTAACCCCAATGGATTAGATGATTAACACAATGCAGCAATTAACAATCCACTAAATTGAAATTTACATCCACAAAAGTCTATAATTTGTAAAGTAGATCGTAAAAAAAATTGGTGCAAGTTTGAGAGAGAAATAACAAATAACATTTTATCTAAAGGACAGGAAATGAAAAACTAATTATGGGTGCAAAAATATTAAATAGCTCTGTTCAAGAATGTTTTAAAAGTAATTACTTATCTGCAGGATATCTGCTGATGCATGGTCTTTCATTAAACGTATTAAAATTAATGTGTTTAAATATCGACCAGAGCACTGTGTGACAGTCTGACATTTTATCAAGCCATCCATAACAATTTAAGATGAATAATGAATACTAATAAAATAAAAAGATATTAGAATATTGATTGCATTTCAAGTTAGATTTTTTTAGATCAAAAAGATGATATTGTAATGGGTGTTATGACTTCCAAACAGCTGTTTATTAAAAATCAGTGACATAAAAAAAAAAATTCTAATTTGTGTGTGACTTATAATAGATGGCGCTGTCGCACATTGAATTGTCACTTGTAAGATGATGGCTTATATGATTAAAATTAATAGAAACCTTATTTAATTAACAATTGCTACTCATCTCATATCAAAGTTTGCACAGTGATGCTTTGTTTAGCGTCACCACCCACAATACCCAATTACAAATTGCATAAAGCATTAGGATGTTTATATGTTTGTAGGCAGAAGAATGTTTATATAATGATTAGACAAGCAAATACATTTGAATGCATAGTTGATTTATGGTATAAAAGCACATTTAAAGTTGCATGATGTTGAGAAGTTGATATCACCACCATAATATTATTTGCAATGACACTTAACCTCTCCTGAGCTATTGCTTTACATACTGTGGTTGTTTATAATTATAATAAATAACTTATTAATGGTTGAATATGTTCAATTTTACACAATTCATAATAAAATGAATATTGAAAATCTTACTGAATATAAATTTAATTTTAGTTTGAGGAATAAAGCGAGAAAGTAAAAATCTGCTTGGGGGCAACTACAGGTTGATTTTATGATTAAGAAACACAAAAAGTGTTTATTGAATTAATAGCATTCCATCACCTGAAGCAGTGTCCTGGTTCAGGTGTAGGCCACTAATCACATATTACATAAAAGAAAATTGAATTGTTGCACTTAAATAATGCATGCACAGCTTCTAGTTAGTATACTTTATATAAACTATATATAAACACTAGATGATAAAAAGGTCCTCCATACCACTTCAAACACTGCCCCCCCCCCCAACACACCCACACACAGGTTGCAGATGACGTGACCCCAGCTGAAATGGCAGGTATAGGAGGTTGGATGGGATTGAACTGTGTGAGCGGAGCCTCATTTGCCACAGACAGCAAGCTGAATATTAATATTCTTATACATAAACTACAAAATTGTACTGACCTCTAGTAGCATTGCTCTTCTATCCTCTTTCACATGCAAAGAAAAGCATGTGCACACACATGCATGCACATACACACACTCACTGTTACACTCCCAGTCTCAGTCTTGAAAGTGATCTACAGGACTATCATTTGCATAACATTGGTAATAAAATTGGGAATAGTGTTAAAACAATAGGGCACAAATTGTGCATTATTGTGAATAAATGACGAGAATGATGCCCTTACACCCCTTTCCTGTGATTTATTTATAATAATGAAAAATTTTAAGTGCCTAATGGCTTTTTATAAAATAATTACAAAACAGTATAAAAAAAAAGTTTGATTAATAAATACATTTATTGAAATCATTAAAAACTGATCTTCTGCAACATGATCAAATTTCAGTTTTAAAGTGAACATTGATTCCTGAGTAACAGGATACCATGTTCTCAAAAAACAAAAAAAATGTAATTTGACAATTTTACAGAATACAATTTATAAACAGGCTTAGTACTTACACTATTTTCACTTTTTTTACATAATTTAAAATAAGATATTGTTTATTATGCACTGATAGAAATGTAAAGCGTTGTGCATTATTGGTAATAAATGTCACGGCCCGACAAATGGCTTTCAAAAAAATAAAAGGACCTGAAAGACTAGTCAGATGGCCGGCATCTCTGCTGTTCACACCATCATGATGCTGCTGTGATCTCTCCCTCTGCTATTTGTCTTACCCTCACCGATAGCGCAACTTCTGACAGGTGCAGTAATAACATCTAATTACAGTCCATTGTCATCGGTTTCTTTTAATTTTAGTTATTGCTGAAAAGGTTGGAAAATGTTACACTTGCTATGTATGGACAGTTCCAAAAGTCTTATATCAAAAAAGACAATATTTTAGTTTTTCCTGCAAGCTTAAGATATTTGTATTTAAACTAATAACAAACGACAATAACAAAATTAAAGTTTAGAAATGTAGCTTTTATTTCCTCATATTTCAGTCTAGGATTGCTATAGACTGAATTGTTACGCTTTTTCTGCAACCTCTTCCAGTTGATTGTTTTGGGGTTTTCTTAACAAAGATATGGTCTAATTATTAATCTGGCCAGCCTATAACATTTAGTCATCCCTAAGGAAGTTTTTTGTTGTGTTTATGGTGCGTTTTAGATTTTTGGCTTTTGTGCTTTATCCTTTTAATGTTTCACACATTTCAAACTGTCTTTCTAATTCTTACTGCTGATGTGTAGCTTGCATTTTTGTGGTACATCCTCTAAAAGGCTTTAGAATTTTTTTTTCAATTTATTTGCTGTCTATTGCTTAGTACACCAGTGGCTTCTTACTTTTCAGGGCATTTTAAATTGCAGTATTGACCACATTCAATGTTTGCTCTGTGCCTCTTATTGAATCTTTCAAAATGTCTAGCTTTCTTTCACAGACTGTGCTTTAGTTATGTTCGCTCATCGTTTTTACCAACAAATGTAGTCTTTTACTCTACGGTTCAGGGCTAAACCCCAAAACAGACATTCAGATCCATTTATTGCTTAAACATTTAATGTGGTGAGATATACCAAGATGAGAAACAACTATTAGTTACATTGAATACATTTAAATATGCCAAGTTATATTATTAAGCATAAAAATAAATACTAGAAAATATTTTACTGTTAAACACTAACAAATGTATATGTTTTCTTAAAATTAGTCCACACTCAAGTCCAATTATGTCCCACTGAAAGAATGCAGTCTAGCACTGGGTCTTTAATCTGTTAGCCAGTGCCACCTTACTATAATCAGTGTGCATCAGCCCCCCCCCCCCCCCCCCATGAGCGCTATCTGACAGGAAGTTCCATTCAGATGTCGCTTAATCTGCACTATCAGGCATACAATGACAATGAAACATGGACAACCAGCACATAAGCGTGCTCACAAGGAAACCTGGCAATCATCTTTCCCTCAGTTGGGGAATGGAATAAATAAAGATGAAATAAATATACAAATGGGAGGCATGGGATGTTTGAGGGCTGGACTGCCTGATAGAGGAGCTTTTATCATTTCTCTGATCATTTTTATGATCAGGAGAAAAGATGAAATAAAAAATAGGAAAGCTGCATGGTGGGGAGGGCCACAAAACTAATGCAGTTTCTCAAAAATGATCACTCTCACTCGCTCTCCCTCTCTCACACACATTCACACACAGAGAAAAAAATACAAATAAGAATAAATGAGAAACAACAGTATGGACAAAGATGTACAATTTACTTTCAGCAGAGTCAGAGTAGCAACTGTCTACTCATGCTTTTACCATCTAATTATACATAATTTAATCAGAGTGCATAGATAATGTGGCTTTCTAAGGAAAAAGTTGGAACTGCTACTGATTGTCCAAAACATTACAACTACTTATTGGTGAAGTGAATAATATAAAATCTCTCTTTAGAATGGAATCTCTTATTAAGTTGAACATATTAATTAGCAAATAAATGAGTTTAATAACCGGTGGAGGGGTAGATGACTAGCTAAGTGCATCACTAAAACAGGTTCTTTGGAGTGTTTCAAGAATGCAGAGGTTAGTACCAAATTAAAATAAAACTTACTAGAAACAGGATCAAAGCCCTTTATATAAGGCTATATAAAAATATAATGTTTTTGAAAACTCAGGAGAAGTGTGGATGACAGGTGCAGACATAGCTTATGTGATGTTTTAAAAAAAGGAAAATGTTTTAGTGTGGATTTAGCCCAAGGTTTACTGATACAGATAGAAAGTGAAGGCAAGCTCATCTGTTCTGATCACAGTGAAGAAATACTGTAGCACAAACTGCCTTAAAAAAAAGAAAAAAAAGAAAAGAAAAGAGAAGAAAAAAGAGTTTATGCTGTCTGTGACTAAAATGTCTCAACTCTCTGAGCAATATAGTTTGTTGTGTATGGAGTATGCAGTATGGATTATGCAGACCATTTGTCAACTTGGATTTTTTCCCTTTTTAATGCATATGAAAAGGCATCTTAACCACCTTGAACATTTTAAGAGAAGAATTTTTTTGTGTAAAAAAAAAAAAAGCAATTAATTGGAGCAGCCTGAATGGCATATCAATAAGAACTACTGGTTCAATCTGAATAGAAAAGGGGAAAACACTTTAAAATTAAAAGAGTGAGAATATTGAGACTGAGAAGTGAGAATATAGCATAATATTGTATTTCGTGTTCGGAGAGTTTAGTTGTAAAGATGTTAAGTAAAGAGATGTTAATGTTTTTGCTGTCAAGTTTGATCCTGCATACAATGCAATTCTGAAAATATTTACTGTAGTGTAAACTCGCATGGCACTGGACTTCTTGCGGCGTACAAAATACGATATGTGCACACACACCGCATGTGAAATGAGACCCTTATATTAATTTCAGCCTGCAATCAATAATATTGAGAAAGCCCATTGAGTTGCTGACTTGTATCGTGCGGCGTGCTGAAATTCCAATTGCACCTCACACTGCACTCAAAAATCTGATTGAGCCAGAACTAGAACTGATGCTGAAATTCAGTCAGGCTGCAGGTTGATCAGAAAATAATTTTATATCAGGTCATCTCAAGTTGGAAGGAAAAACTGCTATTATTTTCCAACTCCACTTAGTTGATTAACACTTCCTGGTTGCAACATGTGAAAGAGATCCAAGTGAACAGAAGCCTGACCATTCACCATCAATAAATGACAGATGAAAACAATGTGGCAAAACGTTGTCAACCCCTCTGAAGTAGCCAGGATTGGGTTTCATTGCTTAATTCCAAGAAAGAGTAAAATTAATCTTATTACAGAAGTGAGTAGTCTTCGCTGAGGCTTAACTTTCCAGAATTTGATGGCTCTTTCCAAAGATACAGCTGACTTGAAAACATAGGATTCATAATTGTGACTTGTGCATTCTCTAACACACTTGTCCTCATTTCTATTCATGAATCATACAGTGGCATAGAGTTTTATGTGAAATGTATAAAAATTCTAAGCCAGGCTCCACAAACAAAAAACATGATTTGGTGACATTTTGCTCCTCGAGCTTACAAAAAAAATCCACTTCATACAAAAAAGCCTTTGCTATTTATGAGAGCACGCAGATGATTGGGGAAAGAGAAATGCAGTTTTGGCTAAAAGACCATAATTTCAATAACAAGAATATGAAATCAAGGACAGAAGAAGCAAAAGCATGCAGAATAATATATGCTTGATAAAGAGTAGCTGCTTGTTTACTGAAGGAGAAAAAGTGCTTTGTTTATATAGTGCTGCTTTACAACCCAAGGCTGTGAGCTTTAAGTGGTGTGACTATAAACACTACTGAAATAATAAACAAGTATGCTCTTTAGGTTTTTAACAATTTCACAAGTATTATATTATTTAACCCTAAATCAGGAAAGTCTATTGTCTATTAACTTTAGTACATATATGGAACATTACTTAATCATAAAGATAACCAGATCAATTTTGCATGATCCCATAACAAACCTGGCCAGCCTGGGCCAGCGCAATAGACAAGACACCACCCACCTACATCGACACAAGTATAACTGGTTTCATGCCAGGGTGCAACACTGAAATAGGTAAAACACACAGGAAAAGAATGGAAGAGTGAGTGTCACTGATTTTACTGCTTTTGTGCACACCACTTTAAACCAGTCGGCCAACCGACAATCATTCTCTGCTTTTTAGGGCATAGCTACTTGCATGCAATGCCTTTGCTGAACTCTTTTCGGACCCTTCATCCTCTCAATCCACTTTCGTCTGGAGCAGCAGGTGCTTGAGCATTTAGACAATGGGAGAATTGCCAGCCATCCAAATGCTGGAGCACCTGCATGCCCAGTGCACCAACCTATCACACATTGGATCTAGAGACAAGCACCTTGTTTGCTAATCGGCCTGTGAATTTTCCAAATTATTATATTTGCTCTGTCACACAAAGAAGTCCTAAAATAATAAGTTACGATTTGTACATTTGTATTTACCATACAGTTCATGTGGCCAATGTCTAATGAAAGTATAGGGCTGTAAATCAAGTGTGATTTTTTTTTGTATGAGCAGAAGTTCTTGATTTGTACATGTCTTTCCAAATTTTTATAGAATGTCAAATGTCAGAAAAAAAAAATCCTGCCGTTCCTGCATTACCCTGTGGGTTTATTTATTTTATGTCTTGGCCACAGACTTTATAGATTTACTTTCAGTCTATGGGTTGGAATAAGACTCAGTCAGTTTTTAAGAGTGCCCTAGATCTGCCCAGAGCAGAAAGTAATGTTTTTTTTTAAAAACATGCAGCAATGGTTCAGTGGGTTATGTTCCCTAATGGAACATTTACTATGATGGGTAATGATTTAATGGTTCGTAGTATAATTTCTGTTAAATTGTCCAAGAGTTAAAATAAAGATTTTTGTTCCAAACTTGTTGCCTCATAGGTCAAGTAATTACCTATGTTTGAGGGTTACTATTCTATTAATATATGAATTCAGTTTTAACCAGTGTTAGCTGGGTGGGCAAATCCCATATACATCATTTACCAGTATCAAGGACACAATTTATCCATACAAACAAACAACTTACAAAAAACAGTGGCACTTCATGCAATAAAGCAGGGATAAACAAACTACAAGATGAAAAAGTAGAACTACTTAAGAACAGTATAAGAATAGTATATAATATGTAATTAATCATTTCTCTATATTAAAGCATGTATGATTATAGTGAGTTGTGCCTTACAAAGAAATATTTTATTGCACCTTATAAATAATGGTAAATAAAAGCCTTTGTTAAAGTCATGGGAATTTCTAAAGGCAACATTGTTTTGTAAAATTACCTGGCAGGCTGGTGGATACATTGACCTGGCTGTAGAAGCGTTTGTTAGGAAGCAGCTCTGAGACACCATTTCTGGCCTCCACACTGAAAGTGTAGTTGGAATTGGGTAGAAGATTGTGTACAGTGACAGTGCGTCCACTAAGGGCACTCTGAGCAGGCACAAATCCAATACTGGCACCGCACAGCTCACAGTAGACAGCAATGCAACGATTACACTCCACATTGTAGCTGAGGTCACCTCTGCCACCTTGATCACTTGGTGTGCCCCATTCGAGGATTAATGTTGTTTGCTTGAGGGTATAGGACAAGCCTTGTGGAGGGGATGGTGGTCCTAAAAACATAAAACACCTGAATGAATAAAAAGAATAATGTGCAGCAAATCAGTAACATACACTATAAACAACATTTAGCACTAAACAGGTCACCTATAGATCCTTGCACAACAATTCATCTCTTATAATGAAACTCATGATGATAATCCAAAAATTCAGTAATTCATTAACAAATGTATAGATATAAATGCTGCTGCACCACAGTTATTCTTTTGTTCATTAACATTATTGCTGCCAATGGTTTAAACAATAATGGCTGGGTGTTATTTTGAGACCACATCAACTTTACACTGTTACACAAGCTGCACACTGACTACTTTAAATTACATACTTTGTGAGACTGTTGTAATATTTAGAAATAAATCACCCATCTTGGTAGAGAAGTAAACAGATTGATAAATTATAAAATAGGCCAAAAAGAAGCAAATCACAAATGCAAATGAAAATATTCTGTGATATGTCCATCAGGCAGCAGGATAAGTTTTGAAATTGTCTCTTTCTTTTCTTGTGAAACATATATAGATGACTGCTAAAAACCATGACATTTTGTCCATTTCGATAATGTGCTTTTAATGTGATGTTTCAGTTTTCAAGACTCATAAAACAAAGTTTTTTTCCATCATATTGCTTTGATGTTTTTCCCTGGTTTAATATTTTCAACACTATAAACCTTTTCATTTTTTATTTCTTTCACCTAATTTTAGACACAGTAATTAGTTAAAATAGTGATGAATTTAAAAATAAACTGATGATTGACATGATTGGATATGCTTTGCTTTTATTTCTACATGTAATAATTTTTAAAAACAGCATGTAAACAGTGACTAAACAATTACCCTATGTATTTTATACCATTTTTTAATGGTAATGAAGGGACAAAGGCTTAAGATTTCACATATATATTATGTAAAGATATTGTAAAACTACAAATAAAACAAACATTGTCTACGTTAACCGGCCATAATAAATCTGGCAGTCCAATTAGTTTACTTGTATGAGCAGAAGTGAGGTTAAGCACCAAACAAGGACAAAGCCTTGCTTACGATGAGGGTCAAAAAGAAAATAAGAACAGCTGGAGGCTAACAAGGTGCTGTAAAGTGGAGTATAAATAAAAATGTATATTTCATGATCCTTTACACATGCATAATTCCAGTAAATCCCCATCTATATATTTTTCTGACGTCTACCATCTCAGATTTACATCCTAATAATTTACAATAATAACAGTAATTACACAATCTATAGCATATTTTATGCTACAATTGTGCTCCCATAAATGTTATCACAAGCCACGGTGGAGATACAAAGGCAGGCAAAATCGATAATGTAATTAAAACTACAACTGCTATGCTATAAAATTTATCACAGGTTACCATTCATGGAGGCAGAAAACTCCTTCAACCCATAAAGCTTCTGTTGGTTTTTGTCTCCTCGCTGTGTGATAACAGAGATAACCTCTTACCCCAGAGTTCCATGATCACATCACAAGCTAAATTAAAAAGAGAATCAATGGGACTGTGTAACTGATAGCCAAACACAAAGACAGACAAAGGGTAGTGGCAGTGGGTGTGATGAATGAACTTTATCAGATTTAGGATAATACGTTGTCTTTGCATCTCTCTTACGTGTGCAAGGAGCTGAAGGGGACTCTAGTGGTGTTCGAAAGTGTCCCTCCTGGCATACACACAGTATGGAGCCTTCCTCCTCTGCTACACTGTGAGCTGGGCATGGTAAACATTCCTGTTGCTGGGACGACATCTTGTATGTGCCAGGTGGACAGGCTGCAATCAAAATGCAAAAATGTGTTTTAGTTTCCCCTGGTTGTATGTTGTATATATAAACAACAAAGTTCGAAGTTCTTTCAAAAAATTTGGGAAATATTCGAGAACCCATAGATTTTGAAATATAAGACAATAGGGTAATCAAAAAAACAAAAATCATAAAAAAATGTACTTATCAATATGAAATATTGTAAATTGTTACAATAGGTTTTATTTCTATAATTTTAGATATTTAAATTTGTACTTAATCAGTTTTAACTAGCCATTTAAAAAAAAAAACACCACTATAAAACAGAGGTATTGTGTACACATTCTAGGGTTTAGAAGCAAATATGAATTGAGAGGTGAAGGATATAAACAAGCCAGTATGAACATGTTGCACTCATCAAAATCTGAAAGACTAGCACACTGACAAGATGTCTCAGACTATAGCCCTGATAAATGTTAATTATTGTACTCTTAGGTCTAGAGTGCTAATAACAGCTAAACTAACCTTTAATTACTTTCAAGAACCCTCTGCATTTATATGTGTAGACAACTAAATGTTCCCAGGGTTTAAAAACTAATTTGGTTAATAAGGTTATTGAAACAATAGCTGTCATTTCCAAATCTTTGATGAACTCCTGAAACATCATCAATACATCATCGAATGAACAGGACATTCTACCACAACAAAACTGCCCCTAATAGGGGCCAGCCACCACAAATTACAGTCTGGACACCAAGGGCATTAATCAGAGATGCAGAGTTCCAAAGCAAAAACTGGGGAATCTGTCCTAAGGACCACACTAACCTATACATTTCACAGAACTGGGCTCTATTTAGATATAGGAAAGTATAAGAATAGGTGCTCTGGTCAGATTAGAGTAAAATTGACCTTTTCAGCATTCTAGAAAAATCTTATGTGCAATATCAAAACATCTCATCAACCCAAAACATTAACAAAGGAAAACACGGTGGCGAAATTTTTCACAATGCAACTGGAGAAAATTGATGGAAAAAGGATGATGCTACAGAAATATTCTTAAGCAGAATCACTTGCAGCTTGCCAGTGATTTGAGACTAAGACAAAGGTTCACCTCCCAGGACAATGACGCCTAAGCATACTGCTAAAGCAGCACTCGAGTAGTTGAAGGGAAAACATTTAAAAGCATTGTAATGGCCTAGTCAAAGCTCCCCAATCCAAGTGAGAATTTGTTGTCATACTCAAATGAGCAAAAACCCTGGGGCAAAATGGTCTTAGGCCTTCCCTTAAACTTACTAATATTTATCCAATTTTGCTTAATACTTTCACAACTGTATTTGGAATTAATTAACAATTGAACAATCGTGATTTTGACTGGATAATCCTAGATAATTTAACTAAACACAAAAGAAAAGTGCACAGCAAAGAACACCCAAAATGATCTGGAAAAAAAATATATGAATAAATATTTTTTTTTCCAGATCATTTTGGGTGTTCTTTGCTGTGCACTTTTCTTTTAATAATTACAGGAAAAATATTTGAAACCCCCAAAAAAATATATGAATAAATATTTTTTTGGGGTTCCAAATATTTTTCCTGTAATTATAGTTCTTTAGAGTTTAAAACATGTTACTAAGAGCAAGAATAGAGTAAAGTATATGTAGTTTATATGCCATATAGATGTTAAATAGTAATATATGAACATGTATTCCATTTTATAACTGTCAGTAAGTAGTCAACCTCACCACTTATACTAGCTTATTACGTATAAAATAAAATGACTTCAATATTTAATGATAACCAAACACAGCAACAAGTCATTGAGTTAATCATGTGGTTTCTTATTATGCATCATTATCATTTATGGAACTAATCCATCTAACCTTGAAACCCTTAACGCAATTTGACATGACATTGGCCATGCTCACTTTAAAGTAAAGTGTGATTTTCTTTGGTGATACCAATTTTTGACAAAGTCTAAATAATATTCAAAATAATCGAGGAGACTGTAGGAAATAAAGTAGTAATGTGAAATAAAGTGGTGAAATAAAGTAGTAATGAAATTAAAAAGGCATTAAAAAGAGCTACTTGCCCTAAAAGGCCTTTAAAATTTTGAGTGATAATTCAGTACCATCTTATTTTAAAGTGTAATTCAATAGGTTGTTGGGGAATCAATAATTTATTCCACCATGTTACAGCATTCAGATTGCTTGCTTCATGCTGGTAATTTGAATTTATGAAAGAGAATTTAATAAATGAAATAAATCCACATTAAAGCAGACAGGAAAGGGGTCATGTCTATCCGACAGAGCAATTGTATTACCTTCCAACATGGGGCACCAATAAATCCTCGTTAAATCTGACTTTGTAATTCTATTTAACTCCACCACACTCTCTTATTTAAAGAACACAAATTAATGTTACATTGAAATAGAACATCCTGTCCTGTCCGTGATTCTCAGGCTGACGTGTAAATGTTTTTTTCAATAATATAAATAAAAGCATAAATCAGTAATACTGTAAATAGAGGCCAATATAACTGTTGTAGTGCTAATTATAATTCCTAAATTGTGTGGAATATTAAATCATAGGTCTGTGGAAAACCTTTTCTTGTAAACAGCTTAAATAAGAATATTATGCAAATACAAGATATGCTACATGATTGTCATTGTAAGCATTTTTTGACATGAGCACCTGCTGACTAACTCATTTACCTCAAATTATAAAATGGTAATTAAAAAATAATAATAATTAAATTTAAATGTTATTTGTTAATTGTTTATTTGAAAAAAAAAAATTCTCTGACCACATTAGTTCAAATGTAAAGTTTATATATAATATACAAGTTTAACTGTTTAGAAACTGGAATATTGGTAAAAGGTAAAAATAATATGATTGATTACAAAAGAAGCATTTACAAAGGGCACAAAATTTTTAAGAAAGGCACATCCTCAAATTATTAAAACACATCCTTAAAATGAAAGGTAACAACGGTAGAGATTCCCCTCACAACCTTATTGAATGTATTTTAGGCATTTAAGATATTGTTTAGAAAGTTCATTCATTCATCATCTTCCGCTTTATCCTATATTAGGGTCGCGGTGGGGTTCCCCATGCCCATCCAGGGAAGAACGTTTCAGGCGCTGGGCAGATACACCCAGGACAGGGTGCCAATCTATCGCTGGGCACACACTCACACAGACACGCACGCATACGCACTCTATATGGGGCAATTTGGAGAAATCAATTTACTTGTTCCATGTTTTTGGACTGTGGGAGGAAACCGGAGAACCCAGAGGAAACCCACACAGACACGGGGAGAACATGGAAACTCCATCCAGATGAGGATTCGAACCAGGAATCCCTAGTGCTGAGAGGCGATCGTGCTAACCACTAAGCCACTGTGCCACCGCCTGTTTAGAAAGTATTTCCCAAAATTGTTCTAAAAAGTCCCACTAATGCTGCATACTGCCCTTTTTTGCAGTTTATTTATGAAACTTAAATGATGTGTGCTCACTTGTCATGAATAAGAAATGCAATGATATCAAAAGGAAAAAATTCAAAAGCAGAAATTGAAATTAAATTATTTAAATAGTTCTTTATTTCAACTCTCTTGGAATTAAGAAACACTAAAAAAGTAAATAAATATATTTTTATAGTTAGAAAAACCATTCACTTCATAGAAAAAAAATAATGCACATTCCCTTGAGACTGACAGACAAAATAAGCATTTTTATGTTGTCAAAAGTTCAATTGTTCAGTTACAAACTTGAACATAAAAGTTCAAGAACATAAAATACACAAACATAAAAGTATACAGTTATTGAATTCAAGTTATTATCCTGCTTTGTTTGACATACAATCCATAAATCTTTACAATCAGAACTGACCAGTACAAAGTGTCTTAGGAGATCTGAATGCGTTTTTTCCAGTGTTCTATAAACAGTTTGAACATGCACTACCACTGCACCATCACAACCTACACTTCAGGTTCACAGTGACAGTCATCCAGGCTAAAAATAGGATGTGACATCATCAAAAGTCAGTGAGTAATTTGTCTCAGTGTCTGTTTGCCTTCTATCATCTGTGATGAATGGCTTCCATTTTGACTTGACATGAGATAATTCATTCTTGTCCCCAGTTCAAGAACTGTACTCTTTCAGACCTAGTGCTAAGGCTATGAAGTGCAGCTGAACCCAATCAGCACGCATGTACAGCAGGTGGAACACATCCACAGTGAGACATGTTACATTGACAGAGACCAATGGGAGGGACATTACACTGCATTCAGCAGCAAGTTACTGTCTATTAAGCTTCTTGCTTAGGGTCAGTCATTTTAAAAGTAATCTTCGGAAAAGATATGAGGGAATAAAAAAAGGAAAAAAACAAAAGCATTTATTACTATTGTACACATGTATGTATGTATGTATGTATGTATACAACAGACAATAAAACAAGGAGGTATACTTAATTAAGTGGCAGATAAAGGTTTATTTAGATACACTTTACCTTACTTAAAAGCAGTACTAAACTACACAAAGGCTATTTTGGGGTTAACAAAAATCTAAATTAACTACATATTATTATATACTATACATACGAATCATAGGTAAAATCTTGACCTTATGCATACAGTTTAAATCATATATTATGTTGTCGCACCCTGTCCCATCTTTGCTCATGACAAATCATACGACGCCTTTTCATCTTCCCTCATTCTTAAAGTGCTCAAAATTAATTAATCATTTTATACAATCATTTTGTCACCTTATTTCAGTATTCCAACTAAATTTACTGCAATTAAATATTACAACAATTATCTGATTTAGTATTAAAGCCAAGCAGTAAAAGTTGATTTTAAAATTATTAAATACTTAATATTTTAAGTTTTTTCAACAATCGACATAAAAACACAAACAAATATGAATCATACTCTTCAGCACATCTAATCCTCAATCAGCTCAATAATGCATGCTGGACCTGCCAAGATTGTATGAGCAGTAATTACCGGCATCTGTTAGACTGCCACCGGTATAACAAATGAAGCAGGAACAAAATCAGAGAGGTGCAATTAAGCTGTGAAATTAAAACATCAGTGACCTTGTTTAACTTTTAGCTTTTTTTCTCCGTCTTTATTTCAGTTTAGTCTGGCTATTGTTCAATTAAGAGACAGCACATCACTAGAACAAAAATGGAGGAAAATTAAATTAGTGTAAAAGAGTGTAAATGAAATGGCTAGATTTTTCCTTTTTTTTGTTTTAATTTACACATACAGGATATGGAACAAAGTATTGGGGCGCACACACAGTAAACTCCTAGAGGATTATATGAAGTGAAGACCAAAATTTTGTTAATGTTACAATATAAAAAACACAACAGATTATACATACCATTACTGACCTTCAAATAAATGTTTGTAAGACATAACATACTTTTAAAAAGTTTTTTTAGCTTCCAAAAAAGTTTTTAAAAGTATTTTTTTTTTGGAACTGCCTTCACAGCATTCCTGTAACATAGGTCTGAATCTCTGAGACATTTGCAAACTATGACCACTAATCATTCAAGGTGGACCAGATAAAAAACTCCATCACACACTTGGCACCACTTCTAGATGCTGCTTGATGTCCATGACACGTTTGAATTTAAAAATCAAACTGTGTGTTATATTGTTAACTTGTTAAACACCGGTAAAAAAAAAAGAGTGGAATATATTTTGAGAAATTAGCAGAGCCAATGTGACAGACATGCATGCTAAGCCAGCCATAACACTTTATCTCCAAACTTAATATTTAGCTCAGATCTCACCACTGACCTCTTTGGGATACATATTCACTTGCTGTCAATTAATTTCCAGCTCTCCAATATAGGTGCCAAAGACATGATAATTAAAAAAGAAACAGGTAATTATGCAAATATCACACAGGTGAGCAAGTAAAACCTTTGTTACCTACATTTTTTCTACAAAAACAGTATCAAACGGGCCATGGCACTAATTTGTTGAAGTTTAGTAGCTTGAAAGGTACTTTGTATTTAAGAGGGAATTCTGTGTTAATATTTCTATGCATATTAAGACATAATACTTTCATTTTTACTAGTAAGACTTATGAT
>JAFMOD010000590.1:591282-604437 GCA_019802435.1 Corydoras maculifer | reverse complement strand
CCTGTTGTTTGTGAGGGTAATCTGTTGGGTCGGTTCTAATGGAATGGGTGCACTGATGTTCTACCTGTTCTTTGTAAGGGTAATCTGCCGCGGAGTCAATCCCTTTGTTGTTAATGATGTAATTAAAGGCGTTATTCATGTTTCCACCGCAGCAACCTCGGTTTCCTTCTTTAGAACTACAGTCCACCAGGTTCTGCACACTCAGAGGAACCAGCCTTCCTGTCTTCTTCTTCATCTGAGCTTCTAATGATCCGACTGCACTGAACGCCCAGCATGCACCACAGCTCCCCTATACACACGCACACACACACACAAACGTACAACACATACACACACACACACACACACACACACACACACACACAAAACACACACACACACACACACACACACACACACACACACACACACACACACAAACATACAACACACACAAATGCACACACATATACACACACATATATACACATACACACACACAAACGTACAACACACGTAAACACACGCACACACATAAACACACATATACACACACACATACACAAACAAATTTATGCACATACACACACACACACACATATATACACACAACATACATGCACATGCATTCACACACACATACACAGTCATATACACAAATACAAATAATTTAGTCTGATTGGAGAACTCTACAAAAATCTGAGGACCCACCTGGTTCAGGACAGGAGTCACGAATCCTTTGGAATTCCAGTCTATTTTACAGGGGATGGAGAACTCGCTGGGGATGTTAAGGCTGTTTGCATCATCCCGATCTGAGCGTGAGAAATTCACACAGTGCAGCATCCGACCAGCTTCCTCTGCAGTCTGATGGAACCAGAGACCCAGGGAACGTAAGAGAACTAATGCTTCTGTTTCTGTTAGGGATCTACAACAGGGGTTCTTAAACTTTTCAGACCAAGAAGCACCCATAATCAAACAAAAACTTTTAAATAGCATCTCTGTTTTTCATCATGGAACAACATATGACAAACATTAATTCTGTGTATATTAAAGCAAGGTGTGAGATGGATTCAAGGTGAAATTAATTCTCTGAATTGGCCCATATAGTGTGTGTCTGTGTGAGTGAGTGAGTGTGTGATTGATCGGCGTCCTGTCCTGGGTGTATCTGCCCAGTATCTGAAACGTTCTACCCTGGATGGGCATGGGACCACCCCCCACGACACTAGTAGAGGATTAAGTGGAAGATAATGGATGGATGAATTGATGATTTACACAGACCGGCACAGTGGCTTAGTGTTTAGCATGTTCTCCTCTTCGTGCTGGGAATTCCAGGTTCAAATCCCAATCTGGGTGGAATGTCCATGTTTTCCACATGTCCGCGTGGGTTTCCTCCGGGTTCTCCAGTTTCCTCCCACAGTCCAAAAACATAGATTCAATATCATTTGAATGCTCTAAATTGCCCCATATAGTGTGTGTTTGTGTGTGTGAGTGAGTGAGAGTGTGCGTAGATTGGCACCCTGTCCTGGATGTATCTGCCCAGCACCTGAAACATGGAAACCCTACCCAGATCGGGATTCAAACCTGGATCCCCAGTGCTGAGAGGAGAACATGCTAACCACTAAAGCCACCGTGCCGCTTTCAGTTTATAAAATACATCGGGAAACATAATGTATTGTATATCTGTACCATTATCTGACACACCACACTTTAAGAACCACTAATCTAGAACCCTATACATCAATCTTGATCGACCGATTGATCAGCGCTTTATAGCTCAGTATCAGAGGCACTTACACACACACACGCACACACACACACACACTGTGAGTCGTTCTGAATTGGGATCTCTATCCCTGTGTGAGCGACCTCTGCTCTCCCCATGTCTCCCTCTATTCCCAAAACCGTTGTAAGGCCACGGACCCATGCCTCAATCACGTCTCATTTAAATGTACGTTTCATTCAAACTACTTATAAAGGTGGGCGGGTCAATGGAATTTTACCATACCACTTCCCAGCATACCGTGTGGCTGGATTCTATGTGTTCTATATTTGATGCTACTCTTAATGTTCATGTTCTGTTTGGGGGAATGCTGGTCGCAGGGATTGTTGTATGTTTGTGTTGTATGCTGTGTGTGTGTGTTTGCTTATTTGGGTGTGTTTGTGTGTGTGTGTGTGTGTGTGTGGGGGGGTACCATTTAGGGAAAACCAGTGTCATAAGTGTCGTGAGATAAAAGCTGATCTAAAATCAGGTAGTCTCCGTTATATTTGCTTGAGCGGATTTCATAAACGAGTAATTTTGGTAAAAGTAGCAACCCAAACCCAAGTCTTTTATGCTGATTCAACAATTTTAACATGATGAGTGTAAACAGATTTCAACATTAAACTGTGTGTGTATGTGTGTGTGTGTGTGTGTGTGTGTGTGTGTACGCATTGATGGGCAGAACGTCTCCACAGAACAAAAGTGTAGAGAACACAGAGTGCACAAAGAATTAAATAAGGAACGTAAGAACACATAGGTACAATATCTGAGAACTGATTGGTTCCCATGGTGTAGCTGTGCCGTCCGACTGCAGCTTCTTCGTTGTGCTTCATCACCTCCAGAACATTCTGCTTCCACAGGGTTCTTCTGTACAGCTCCTCACGCTGGGACACAGAAACCGATCAGTATCAGTGTAAGCAGAATTACCAGAGAGAACGTCAGTGATCGGGACCTCCGACATATCACCGGCATCTACAATCACTGTCAATCAGCAGGGGGCCATCAGGGCCTTTAGATTCTTCTCTGAAGGCCTAAAAATCTCTAAATTAATTAATTAATTAATTTCATTTATTAGGCGGCATGGTGGCTTGGTGGTGACCATGTTCGCCTCTCAGCACTGTGTTCAAATCCCAATCTGGGTGGAGTTTCCATGATCCACTAAACACAACCATCAATTATTATTGATAACAACTAACCACCATTATAATCGGCCACCACTACCAACCACCATCAAACATAACTAACACAAACCACCACCACCACCATCACCATCAAACACAACCATCAGCAACTGCTACCTCCACTAATCACCAATAATATTTAACATACATATATGTTACATATAACAGTCAACCACCACCATAATCAGCCATCACTACCAACTATCAACACCACCGACCACCACCACCACCACAATCAAACACAACCATCAAACACAACCAACATCAACTGCTTCTATCACCACCACCATCAAACACAACCAACATCAACTACTGCCATCAAACATGCTAAATGACTAAATGTAAATGCAAACACAACCATCAGCAACTACTATCTCTATCAATCACCAATCATTATTGATAACAACTAACCGCCACCATAATCAGTAACCTCTACCAACCACCAGCAAGCACAACCAACAAACACAACCAAAACCAACCACCACCTCCATTAAACACAACCATCAACAACTAATACCTCTATCGATCATTATTAATACCAACCCACCACAACCAACACCAATCACGCCATCAACACCACCACCACCAACATCAAATACAACCATCAGCAAATACTACTACTACCAATTACTTTAACCTCAAATCACTTTAACCTAGAACACTGTTGTCATTAGTACTGAATCAGAACATTGTATCATAAGGTGCTTCATCAGAGTGAACATCAGAAGTTTGATCTGAAATTCGTTTTAACTGAAAACTGTCTGAGCTTCATTCTGATTCGGCCTGCAGTGAGAACTGAGCTCTGTACTGTTTACACTCAGAAAGAAATCCACTAATAACGTGATCAGTGAAGAGCCCACAGAACCTCCCGGTTTTAGATGGTGACACGGATGGAGCATCATCTACAGCATGCTAACTAAGAAACTGCAAAAAAAAAAAACATCAGTAACACTCCACTTTGAGGGCAACACTTCTGACCTTGTTACTGTATTCCTTATTAAAATCGCTTTTCCAGGATGCCCAGTCAGCATCCCAATTCATCTCACACCACACTGGAGACACCACCAGAACCAGAACATAAAACCTCTGCATAATTCCTGTAACACACACACACACACACACACACATACACATACACGTATTTATATATCTAAATATATATTTATTTATTATTTATATATTTATAGCGGCACGGTGGCTTAGTGGTTAGCACGTTCGCCTCTCAGCGCTAGGGATTCCCGGTGCGAATCCCCATCTGGGTGGAGTTTCCATGTTCTCCCCGTGTCTGCGTGGGTTTCCTCCGGGTTCTCCGGTTTCCTCCCACAGTCCAAAAACATGGAACAAGTTAATTGAATTCTCAAAAAAAATTGCCCCCTATAGAGTGTGTCTGTGTGAGTGAGTGTGTGCCCAGCGATGGATTGGCGCCCTGTCCTGGGTCTGTCTGCCCAGCGCCCGAGACGTTCTCCCCTGGATGGGCATGGGGAACTCCACCACGACCCTAATAGAGGATAAGCGGAAGATAATGAATGAATGAATGAATATATATATATATATATATATATATATATATATATATATATATATATATATATATATATATATATATATTCACTGTGACCAAAAACCCAGTGACCCAAAAAACATGGATAAGGTGAATTGAATGTTCTTATTGAATATATATATATATATACAAACACATTGCATAGAACGACTTTAAAAAACTTTGTTATGATTGTTCATATTATAAAGATAAAAAATTCATTCTCTGCAGCTCGATCATTATAAACCAGCAACAACATACAAAGACTAAAGACTTACCGACGTCTTCTCTGTGTCACGTGTGTCTCTGTGTTTCTCTGTGTCTCTGTGCTCAGTGGTACAGAATGTGTGCACCAATGCAGAGTTCTCTTTTAAAGGGTCTACGAGGGAAAACGCTCTCTCTCTTTCTCTCTCTCCCCCTCTTTCTCAAGATTCAAGATTCAAAGTAGCCTTATTGGCAGGATTTATTGTACAACAATACTGCCAAAGCATTACACCAAAAAAGCAACAAAAAAAAAGTGAAGAATTAAATAAAAATAGAAATAATTGAAACAAAATATGTTATAAAATTCCAATACAGGGCGGCACGGTGGCTTAGTGGTTGGCATGTTCGCCTCTCAGCGCTAGGGATTCCCGGTTTGAATCCCCATCTGGGTGGAGTTTCCATGTTCTCCCCGTGTCTGCGTGGGTTTCCTCCGGGTTCTCCGGTTTCCTCCCACAGTCCAAAAACATGGATCAAGTCAATTGAGTTCTCCAAATTGCCCCATATAGAGTGTGTTTGTGTGAGTGAGTGTGTGCCCAGCGATATGTTGGCGCCCCGCCCTGGGTGTATTTGCCCAGCGCTCGAGACGTTCTCCCCTGGATGGGCATGGGGAACCCCACCGCGACCCTAAAAGAGGATAAAATGGAAGATAATGAATGAATGAATTCCAATACAGATTTGTCAAATTTACAAAAGATCTGTATATACATATATATTGTTTTATATTTATATATATAAGTGTACAGTATGTATGTGTTACTCACTTTCTCTCTCACTTTCTCTTCTTTTAATTTGCTTTATTGACATGACAAATGTCCAAATTCTTATTGTCAAGATAATTTTTTAAAATCCTTTTCGTTCATTCATTATCTCCCGCTTTATCCTCTATTAGGGTCGCGGTGAAGTTCCCCATGCCCATCCAGGGGAGAATGTTTCGGGCGCTGGGCAGATAGACCCAGGACCCTAGGCCAATCCATCACTGGGTACACATTCACTCACACAGACACACTCTATATGGGGCAATTTTTGTAGAATTCAATTGACTTGATCCATGTTTTTGGACTGTGGAAGGAAACCGGAGAACCCGGAGGAAACCCACGCGGACACGGGGAGAACATGGAGACTCCACCCAGATGGGGAATCGAACCGGAAATCCCTAGCGCTGAGAGGCGAACGTGCTAACCACTAAGCCACCGTGCCGCCCAATTTTTTAAAATCATTTAATATATATATATATAATTTTGAAATATTCATTCATTCATTCATTATCTTCTGCGTTATCCTCTATTAGGGTCGCGGTGGGGTTCCCCATGCCCATCCAGGGGAGAACGTCTCGGGTACTGGGCAGATAGACCCAGGACAGAGCGCCAATCCTTCGCTGGCATAATTTTGAAATATATTTAAATATATATAATAATAATGCTCTTTTGGTGTTTTTACACTTTATTACTCAATATACTATATATAGTAATATACAACATTACAGCAGCTGATTCACTTTAAATCCATATCTTTTGGACTTTTGGACCAATTTATGCAATAAATAAATACTTAAATTCATTTAAATTCAAATTAAATTCATTTTTGGGCCCTGAATCTATAATCTATAAAGATTTATCTTTTTGAATGTAATTATGGAAATTAATTAACTTTTCCATGTTATTCAAATTTAGGTTTATTTAATAATTCAGGTTTATTAATTCAGAATGTTCTTTAATTTAGGTTTATTTATACAAGGTTATTAATTTAGGTTTATTAATTCAGGTTTATGGATTCAGAATAATTATTTCAGGTTTATTAATTCAGAATGTTTGTTAATTCGGATTAATGAATTCAGGTTTATGGATTCAGGTTTATTAATTTAATTTAATTAACTCACTTGCATTTTATTACCAGAGATGAACCCTGTGTAAGCGAGCTCGCCCACCTAAAGCCATTCAAGCTCTCCAAGTTTTCGCAAGTTCACGACTAAAACTTTTAAAAACTTTAGTTGAGTAAAATATTATTAATTCTCCGTCAATGTTTTGATCTGAGAGAGAAGTCTGATCCACAACAGAACGAGGTCATCATACTGAATGAAAGGCTTGTTTACACCTAGAACCTTTTCCATGACTTATTTTACTAATGTGGCACAGTTAATAACTTCTGATGTCATAATAAATCATAAATAACTGATGTATGAGTTTAGATAATTAACATTTTGTAGAAGGTTGTGGATTCTGCAGAGCCACGGCTCACGATGATGGAAGTGCAGCTGGAGCTTTCTGTGTCCCACAACTTTGAGTAACGCTGTGGGGGGGTTTGAGTAATGCTGTGGGGGAAGGGGGGTTGAGTAATGCTGTGGGGGATTTGAGTAACGCTGTGGGGGGGGGGGGTTTGAGTAATGCTGTGGGTATGAGATGATTTCAGAATGTGTAAAAATAGAACCACAGCATTACAGGCCATGTTCATTTAAGGAACCTCAGATTACAAACAGATAAACTTAAACATTACTTTAAATATTACTTTAAATATTAAATATTACTTAAACCGACGAAAGCATGACAGCACTTATAAGACCAGAAGATTTATTAATTCAGGTTTATTAATCCATATGGTTTCTTAATCTAGAAGGTTTATTAATCTAGGTTTATTTATTCAGGTTTAATAATTCAGTAGGTTTATTAATTTAGAAGGTTTATTATTCATTCATTCATTATCTCCCGCTTATCCTCTATTAGGGTCGCGGTGGGGTTCCCCATGCCCATCCAGGGGAGAACGTCTCGGGCGCTGGGCAGATAGACCCAGGACAGGGCGCCAATCCATCGCTGGGCACACACTCACACACACAGACACACTGTATATGGGGCAATTTTGAGAATTCAATTAACTTGATCCATGTTTTTGGACTGTGGGAGGAAACCAGAGAACCCGGAGGAAACCCACGCAGACACGGGAAGAACATGGAAACTCCACCCAGATGGGGATTCGAACCGGGAATTCCTAGCGCTGAGAGGCAAACGTGCTAACCATTAAGCCACCGTGCCGCCCGAAGGTTTATTAATTTATGTTTATTAATCTTGCAGGTTTATTTATTCAGGTTTATTAATATTGGTTTATTAATCTAGAATGTTTATTAATTCAGGTTTATTGAGCTAGCATGTTTATTAATTCAGGTTTATTAATCTAGAATGTTTATTAAATCAGGTTTATCAATTTAGTAGGTTCACTAATTCAGGTTTATTAATTCAGGAGTATTAATTCAGCAGGTTCATTAATTTAGAAGGTTTGTTAATTTATGTTTATTAATCTAGAATGTTTATTAATTCAGGTTTATTAATCTAGAATGTTTATTAATTCAGGTTTATTAATCTAGAATGTTTATTAAATCAGGTTTATCAATTTAGTAGGTTCACTAATTCAGGTTTATTAATTCAGGTGTATTAATTCAGCAGGTTCATTAATTTAGAAGGTTTGTTAATTTATGTTTATTAATCTAGAATGTTTATTATTTCGGGTTTATTAATCTAGAATGTTCATTAATCCAGGTTTATTAATTCAGGTGTATTAATTCAAGTTTATTAATCTAGAAGCTTTATTAATTCATATTTTTGCATTCAGAAGATTTATTCATTTAGAAGGTTTACTAATTCAAGTTTCCAGGGAGGAAGTGAATGCGTACGCCGCTTGCGCCTGGTGAGCGTTTCCCGGGAACGGCTACGTGGAGAAGATTGCGTACGCCGGTCCGCTGGATGAAACACTCCCACGGATACAACCTGCACGGGGATATTGCGCAGCGCTGTACCGTGGTTGAGCGTGGAAGGACAGTTCGGAGACACCGGGATAAAAACAAAATGGATTTATTATTAAAAATGGTGTAGGGACACCAACAAAAAGGGAGAACAAACAAAACGAACTAACACCTGGGTAATACCGAAACAAAGACGTGCACAGGGGAAAGGGAATACGGAAACTAAATACAAAAACACCCAATCACGTGCACAAAAACAATCACCCAACGGAGTCCATGAGCACATTAATGAGGGACAGATGCCGAAGGGGGAGGTTCCCCATGTCATTCCAGGATATCCCCTGGATAACAGGTGCAGATATACCAAGGACAGGGCGCCAATCTATCACTGGTCACACACTCACTCACGCAGACACACAGACACGCATTTTATATAGGGGAAATTTAGCGCATTCTGTTTACCTTGAACCCATGTTTTTGGATTACAGAATAAAACCCAGAGGAAACCTACCTGGACGCAGACATGGAAACTCCCAGATCGGAATTCATACCTGGATCCCTAGCGCTGAGAGGAGAACATGCTAATCACATGCATCCGTAACCTCAACATATCCAAACATATTCACAACAATCAAACTCTGAGAACATACAGAACACGACCCCACTGTCTGACAGGGTTCCGCCAGAAATAACATCTGCAGAACGTCCCCAGGACAGGGGCAGATACACCCAGGAGAGGGGCAAACACACCCAGAACAAGGGCAGACACACTTAGAAGAGGGGAAGATACACACAGGAGAGGGGAATATACACACAGGAGAGGGGCAGATACACCCAGGAGAGGGGCAGATACACCCAGGAGAGGGTCAGAGACACCCAGGAGAGGGTCAGATACACCCAGGAGAGGGTCAGATACACCCAGGAGAGGGGCATATAGACCCAGGAGAGAGTCAGATACACACAGGAGAGGGGCAGAGTCACTTCGGAGAGGGGCAAATACTCCCAGGAAAGGGGCAAATACACACAGGACTGGCAGATACACCCAGGAGAGGGGCAGAGTCACTTAGGAGAGGGGCAAATACTCCCAGGGGAGGGGCAGATACACACAGGAGAGGGTCAGATACTCCCAGGAGAGGGGCAAATACTACCAGGAGAGGGACAAATACACCCAGGAGAGGATCAGATACACCCTGGAAAGGGGTGAATACACACAGAAGAGGGGCAGATATACCCAGGAGAGGGGCAGACACACCCAGAACAGGGGCAGATACACACAGGAGAGGGGCAGATACACCCATGAGAGGGGCAGTTACACTTAGGAGAGGGGCAGATACACACAGGAGAGGGGAAGATACACCCAGGAGAGGGGCAGATACACCCATGAAAGGGGATTTGCTGTTGGAGGATCTATTTTTATTTAAATTCCAATCACAGACCAGTGTGCTCTCCGGTTGTTGTGATGATGTGATGATGGGTGGTGACATCACAGTTGCAGGTACAGAGACGGTGCGTCGTTTCTTCGGTCAGGTCTATCAGGATCTTTGCTAAATCCAGCAGTGCTCCTCAGCACAAGGCTAACAGGCCCAGTGCCCCCCCTTCTGCGGGGTCACCCTGTCTCTCTGCGTCCGGTCCAGCGTGTGGTCGGTGATTCTGGTTCCGGCGGTATCTTCTGTTTAGCCATCAGTGTACAGACTCAATGAGGCCAAACGTGAATAAACATGTTAGGGATTCATCCGTTTTAAAACCTCTTACGTTTTACTTTGTTCTGGTTTGAGATGGCCTGCTCGTAAGACCACATGGTGCATTTCAATGTTTGTCCTGCAGGTGGCATAGAACAAGCACCTTTACGTTCCAGCATTAAAACAAAAACCTTTACATAATATTTTATTAACCAGGGGCTCAGAAAACAGACCCTGTATTTTGTATTCCATTATTATACACAGGTCCAATTACATTCATTTATTCATTCATTTATTATCTTCTGCTTAATAACGATATCTAGTGAACAGACCACGAGCTGAAATGATCAGCAGTTAAAAATCAAATAAGTAAGAAAATGATTACTCATTCATTCATTTTCTTCCGCTTTGTCCTACATTAGGGGGGGTTCCCCATGCCCATCTAGGAGAGAACGTTTCGGGCGCTGGGATGCACCCAGGACAGGGCCAATCTATCGGTGGGCACACACTCACACAGACACGCACACATACACACACTATATGGGGAAATTTGGAGAACTCAATTGACTTGAACCATTTTTTTAGACTGTGGGAGGAAACCGGAGAACCCAGAGGAAACCCACACAGACACGGGGAGAACATGGAAACTCCACCCAGATGGGGATTTGAACCTGGAATCCCTAGTGCTGAGAGACGGACGTGCTAACCACTAAGCCACCATGCTTAGTGGTTATTAAGTGGTTATTAGTGGTTATTGTTATTTGATTATTGTTGTTGTTGTTGTTATTATTATTATTATTATTATTATTATTATTATTATTATTATTATTATTATTATTATTATTATGGGGTGAGAGGTTAAAAATAACCAGCTCCAATTACATTCTCTGTCAGTCTCTCTCTTCCTCACTCTCTCTCTCTCGTGCAAACACACACACACACACACACACACACACACACACACACACACACACACACACACACAGTGCTGTCCAGCAGCGGGTCAGTCTCAGTGAGTGTGAGTGTGAAATCGCAGTGGAGCAGATTAACGGATTAAAGCGGACTGATTGACCTGCTGAACCCGACTCCTACAGACTCACAGTAGTATTTGTATCCGTGTGTGTGAAAGTGTGTGTGTGAGTGTGTGAGTGAGAATGTGTGTATCTGAAAGAAAGTGTACAGACTTGTATGCAAGACAGTTTGTATGAACATGTGTATGTGACAGTCGATTACCGTGAGTGTGTGTGTGAGCGTGTGTGTGTGAGGATCATGGGGTCGGTATTTGAGTGCAGAGTACAGTTTTTGGACGACACTGACCCGTTCAACAGCACCAGCTTCCCAGAGCCAGCGCGCCCTCCGCGCTTCACCTTCGACCTGCACACCCCCCTGACAGACCAGCTACCTGCCCTGCACGCCCTGCTGCACCCCCCACACAAGGTACCGCTCCCAGTGTGTTACTGTAGGTGTGTGATGTTGTGATGTTTGTGTTACTGTCGGTGTGTGATGTTGTTTTTTTTTTGTTATTGTAGGTGTGTGATGTGATGTTTGTGTTATTGTAGATGTGTGTTGTTTTTTTTTTTGTTATTGTAGGTGTGTGATGTTGTGTTGTTTGTGTTATTGTAGGTGTGTGATGTGTTGTTTGTTTTATTGTAGGTGTGTGANTGTTTGTGCTGGTGTAGGTGTGTGATGATGTGATGTTTGGTGATGTTTGTGTTACTGTCAGTGTGTGATGTTTGGTGATGTTTGTGTTACTGTAGGTGTGTGATGTTGTGTTGTTTGTGTTACTGTACGTGTGTGATGTTATGTTTGAGTTACTGTAGGTGTGTGATGTTGTGATGTTTGTGTTACTGTAGGTGTGTGATGTTGTGATGTTTGTGTTACTGTAGGTGTGTGATGTTGTGATGTTTGTGTTATTGTAGGTGTGTGATGTGATACTTGTGTAATTGTATGTGTGATGTGATATTTGTGTTATTGTAGGTGTGTGATGTTGTGATGTTTGTGTTACTGTCGGTGTGTGATGATGTGATGTTGTGATGGTTGTGTTACTGTAGGTGTGTGATGTTGTGATGTTTGTGTTACTGTAGGTGTGTGATGTTATGTTTGAGTTACTGTAGGTGTGTGATGTTGTGATGTTTGTGTTAGTGTAGCTGAGTGATGATGTGATGTTTGTGTTACATGTGATGTTAATCTAGTGCTTTTTACATTGTCACATTAACAGTACATTGTCACAAAGCAGCTTTACAGAATGAAAAGCCTTTAAACCCCCAAAGAGCAAGCCAAAGGGACAGTGGCAAGAGAAAACTTCCTGTTATGTTGTTATTTAAGGAAGAAACCTTGGGAAGACCAAGACTCAGTGGGGGACTCATCCTCCTTGAGCGGCCGGGCAGCAACAACAATGTAGGACAGACATGTAGAGACATTTAACAAATGGAAAAACTCTAACAACTGGAAAACTAAATGTGAGTCTATTAAGAGGGTCCTGCAGGACCGCCAGTCCACTTAATGTTCAGGTTCAAGTTCAAGTTATTTATTTATATAGCGCTTTTTACAACAGTACATTGTCACAAAGCAGCTTTACAGAATGAAAAGCCTTTAAACCCCCAAAGAGCAAGCCGAAGCGACAGTGGCAAAAAAAAACTCCCTTTTATGTTGTTATTCAAGGAAGAAACCTTGGGAAGACCAAGACTCAGTGGGGGACTCATCCTCCTTGAGCGGCCAGGCAGCAACAACAATGTAGGACAGCGAGAGACATCTAACAAATGGAAAAACTAAAACTAGAAAACTATAAGTGAGTCCATTAAGGGGACGTCCTGCAGGACCGCCAGTCCATTTAATATTCAGGTTCCATCAGTGTTTGTCGGCAGAGCCATGGATGAAGATCTCCAGGAAGCCGGTCACACCTCAAAAGAAACAGACAGGGAAGGCAGTTAGAGCTAATAATAAAGCACGGCATTTAATAAATAAGTAATTTATTGACACAGTGCAGCATGTGACTCCGGCATGACTGACTAGAGCAGCATAACTAA
>JAFMOD010000590.1:542083-556963 GCA_019802435.1 Corydoras maculifer | reverse complement strand
GTCAACAAACGCACAGCCAACAAACAACCAACTCCATCAACAATCACCCTAATACACACAATCAACACACAAACTACACACAACCAACACAAAATCAACACCTGTCAACGAACACCCTAAAACACAAAATAAACAGAATCAGAATCACTCTGTCTCCTCGTCGTCACGTTGCCCCTCTCAGCCCTCTGTCTTTCTGTGGAGAGGAGGAGAGTGAAGTGCAGAATGATGAAGAGGAGGAGGTGTCACTCACATGGTCTGAGGAAGCTGATAGCCTTCCTCTTTTATCTTGGTAGCAGCCAATCAGATCACCCCAATGCTCATGAAGAAAAACAACAAAGTGGCAGAACGGTAGTGACCAGCGAACCATCTGTGCTAGCGTCTTTACTAGCTCGACACAAGTCCTGTGTCACTGTCCCATCGTGCTCTGAGGTCACGCCCCCCTCTCGTGGTCCCACCCACTCACAGAACCCACTCCCCTACGTTCCGCGCTCCCCATTTCATCTCTTTTCCTATGACGTAGAGGAGTTTCCGGAAAGGAGCGTGGACAGGTAGAGCCTTGGCTTAGAGAGAACTGCATCTCCCATGATTCACTGCAAGATTTGCAAATATAGATGACACTGACCCCTTAACCCCCCTTAACTGACCACCTTTCATTATACCCTACACAAAAGCACCAGAAGTAAATATATACACAGTGTGTGATGTCACACTTCACTTCCTGCTTGAATTGGGTTCTATCACACCACTATTGATGCCTTGGTTTCCCAGAATGCACCATCGTTTACATAATGCTATCATTTTTAAAATTTTTTTTTTTTTTTTTGGTGTTGCTTCTTAACTTTCTTTCTCGTTGGATGAAGCAGGTCATCCTCAGCTACAATGACATCCTGCACATTACAGAATGAAAGGTACTGCGATGGACCTCCCTCTTCTCTCTCTTTTTAACAGCTATAATTGACTTGACTGCCCTTAGATGGTGCAAGCACCAACTAGACCAGGGGCAGGGGCACAAAAGTGGCAGACAAACCAAAACAGGGACTATTGGGGGTATCTCAGTCTCATGGTTACAACTCAAGAAGGTTGAACCAGATGATCTGCAGTGGGGGTGTTGACGGGACCCATCCACAAATGGCACAAAGATCACGAAAGGTCCAAAAAGTGGACAAAATTTGATAACTTTAAAAGAACACATTGGTTTTAAGATCTGATATTGCCATGGCTTGGAAGGACAAAGTCTAGAGCTGAAGGTGGTTCAAAAGTGGTCTTTAATGCAGATGACACCGGGTGAAATCAGACGCAGACGCGTTGTTCCAACACTAAACACTGGGAAAGGCAGGGTTTCCGAACATATAGATAAGTGGTTCTTAAGCTGTGGTACGGGTATCTGGGCAACAGCCCCTCCCCTCACCTGCGACCCTAAATGAGGATTAAGCAGAAGAGAATGAAAGAATGACTACACAACCTAGTGTGTCTTATTGCTTTTTAATACCATCTGGTGCCCAATTTACAGTGGCTTAGTGGTTAGCACGTTCGCCTCTCAGCACTAGGGATTCCCAGGTCAAATCCCAATCTGGGTGGAGTTTCCATGTTCTCCATGTCCTTGTGGGTTTCTTCCAGCTTCTCCGGTTTCCTCCCACAGTCCAAAAACATGGATTGAGGTTAATTAAATTCTCCAAATTGCCCCATATAGATAGTGTGTGTGTATGAGCGTGTGTGTGCCCAGTGATAGATTGGCGCCCTGTCCTGGGTGTATCTGCTCAGTGCCTGAAACGTTCTCCCCTGAATGGGCATGGGGAACCCCCTCGCGACCCTAATAGAGGATAAATCGGATGATAGTATACTAGATCCATACTATTATCTGGCGTACCATCTTGTGCTACTTTGCGTACCACCAGTGGTTCACATATAGTTTTCCAGTTTTTAGTTTTTCCATTTGGTTAATATCTGGACATGGCTGTCCTACATTGTTGTTGCTGCCTGACCGCTCAAGGAGGATGAGTCCCCCACTGAGTCTTGGTCCTCCCAAGGTTTCTTCCTTAAATAACAACATAAAAGGGAGTTTTTTTCTTGCCACTGTCCCTTTGGCTTGCTCTTTGGGGGTTTAAAGGCTTTTAATTCTGTAAAGCTGCTTTGTGACAATGTACTGTTGTAAAAAGCGCTATATAAATAAATAACTTGAACTTGAACTTGAACCCGTACCACAGTTTGAGAACCACTGCAATAACCAAACAATCAGAGCTGGAACAATACCCACAATGAGCAGTATGGTAAAAAAAAAGGATCTGTATTACTGACGGAACGAAAATGTAATAAACAAATGTAAAAACTGTGTTTCAGGCAACCGCCTCTCCTCCTCTCCTCCTCGTACCGACAACATCAGGAGTCTCTGGCGGCAGAACGAGAGAGGAGAAAGATTGAAAGGGAGGAGCGACTGCAAAGGATCGAGCGAGAAGAGAGAAACCGTCACAGGTCAGGATTAATGATTCCTTTAATTATTCCATTTACATTTTGTAAGCGCTTTCATCCAAAGCGATTTACAAGTATCGCAACGTGATGGCTGGGGTCAGAACCCCAGGGTTAAGGGCCTTGCTCAAGGTCCCATGTGATGGTGACCCCACAGAAAATGCCTTAACTAGTGTGCTTTGGTCACTAGGCAGATGTTGAAAAGCGTGGTCATGGGGATCAAGGAAAAGAATGAGGATGAACTCAGGGTTACAAATTAAGTGCAAAAGTGCTATTGATGTTTATTAAAGTCAAAAAAAAATTCAAAATAACTACATTTTTGGGGCGGCACGGTGGCTCAGTGTTTAGCATGTTCTCCTCTCAGCGATAGGGATTCCCAGTTCGAGTCCCAATCTGGGTGGAGTTTCCATGTTCTCCCCGTGTCCGCATGGGTTTCCTCCAGGTTTCCTCCCACAGTCCAAAAACATGGATCAAGGTCAACTGAATTCTCCAAATTGCCCCATATAGTGTGTGTGTGTGTGTGTGTGTGTGTGTGTGAGTGTGTGCCCAGTGATAGATTGGTGTACTATCCTGGGGGTATCTGCCAAGTACCTGAAACATGCGTGTCCTTAAATACAAAAACAAAGCGCAGTGGCGCAGTAGAGATCCAGGAGGCGCGGGTTAGTTAAGCGAATTTATTTGAGTCGACACTCAGAACAATAAGTCCGACACACGTGACTACAACTAATGCCGGAATGCCAAAGAATTGGAAACGGAAAGAATATAAACGAAAACCCAACCATATCAAAACCAAAAGCAACCAATGAAAACAACAAATACATTAACTAAATAAGAACCATTCATTCATTCATTCATTCATTCATTCATTATCTCCCGCTTATCCTCTATTAGGGTCGCGGTGGAGTTCCCCATGCCCATCCAGGGGAGAACGTCTCGGGCGCTGGGCAGATAGACCCAGGACAGGGCGCCAATCCATCGCTGGGAACACACACTCACTTACACAGACACACTCTATATGGGGCAATTTTTTGAGAATTCAATTAACTTGATCCATGTTTTTGGACTGTGGGAGGAAACCGGAGAACCCGGATGAAACCCACGCAGACACGGGGAGAACATGGAAACTCCACCCAGATGGGGATTCGAACTGGGAATCCCTAGCGCTGAGAGGCGAACGTGCTAACCACTAAGCCACCGTGCCACCCTTAAATGAGAACCAATAAACTAAAATAATCAAAAGAAAATGAAAACAGGTGAGGAGTGCCTAGCATTCCTTACACGATAAATCGATAATTTTTTTTTTTTAAATAAATGTCTTTATTAAAAAGGACAATAAATGCCTGGGTTTATTTACAGTATGACTTTAAGGTATATAAGCAGCCCAAAAAGCAATCAAACACAAATCTCAAACACACACTGACACAATATGTAGCATCGTGTGTAAAAAATGACTAAATTACACAATTTTTGTAATTTTATTTATTAATTAATTAATTTTTTTTATTGTTTTTGCGAAAATTTTAACGATAAAAAAAAAGAAAAAGAAAAAAGAACCCACCCGCTCCCCACTGCACATATAAATTTCTCTCAGCACTAATACAGAAACAAATATTGTCCAGTAATGGTAGCTGTAACAGTCACAGTGTACACAACATGACCAATAATGGTAGTACATACAAACGGTCTTATGCATCAATATCCATTTGTTCCACATCTGTAAGGACAGGCTGCCAAATAGCATAGAATCTCAATCTGTCCCCTCTCGTCGTATAACTAATTTTTTTCTAAATTCAAAATGTACATTAGTACTTTAATCCTTAATCCAATGTTTAAAGGTAGGTGGACGTACAGTATATCTTTCCAATTGAGTAAAATTGGAGTAAAATTGAGTAAAATTGGAGTAAAATCGCCTTGCTAACAAAGTTGAAAAAGCAAATACATTCTTTGTTGATTTACCTATCCTGTGATGTCACCCCAAATATGGCCTTATATGGTAAATGTGGGATAGTAATATCTAGAACATTTGAGAGAAAGGAAAATATTGATTGTCAAAATGTTGTTAATTTAGAACAGGCCCAATACATGTGTGTAAGAGTGGCTAATTCTGTATTACATCTGTCACAGACAGGATAAATATTGGGTAAAAAGGTTTTTAGCTTAATTTTAGATCAATGTAACCGATGAACAACCTTGAACTGTATCACAGTATGTCTCATGCATATTGATGAAGAATGAATTCTATCCAAGGCTTCCTCCCAGATCTTTTCCGATATCTGTATACCTAGTCCCTCCTCCCATCGTTGTTTTAGTGATAGTAGAGATTCAGATTTTTTCAGAGTTAATTAAAGCATATACTATACCAATTTTAGTGGGGCTCTGGTAGAATCGGTGATAAGGTGGGGAAGTGGCTGTATTGTGTTGAGATAAAACTTCGCAATTGTAAGTATCTATAAAAATGTGAATGAGGAATATTTCCTATGCTCCTGAGCTGTTTAAATGTTCCAAATTTGTCATCAAGAAAAAGGTCCTTAATGGTATAGAAGCCCATGTCCCTCCATTTAATGAAGGCTGCATCAGTTACTGAAGGAGTAAACATATTATTACCCATTACAGGAGCTGAACTGGAGAGGTTTTTAAGTAAGAACACCTTTCTAAACTGTATCCAAATTTTAAGTGAACATTTCACAATCGGGTTAGATGTATAGTTGGACAAAGGCTCAGGCATGGGAACAACAGAGCAAATCAATGCCTGCAGTGACATTGGAGTACATGACACTCTTTCCAATTGCACCCATTTGGGGTCACTTAGTCCTCCTACATTGTTGACCCAATAAGATAATATCTGTGCATTACAGGCCCAATAATAATAAAAAGTTTGGTAATGATAAGCCGCCTTGTGTACGGTGCCTTGTCAAAATACTCAGACGTGCTCTGGGCCTTTTATTATACCAAATAAACTCGACAATCATCTTATTAACATGTTTAAAAAAAGTTCTTGTTAAAAAAATTGGAATGTTTTGAAACAAGAATAAGAATTTAGGGGCCACGTTCATTTTAATGATATGTAACCTGCCCCTAGGGACAGCGAGAGTAAATTCCATCGTTCAAGATCATGTTTAACTTTTGATATAAGAGGGGGAAAATTAGCATCATAAAGGTCTCTGAATTTATGCGTCACCCATAATCCCAAATATTTAAACTTATCAGTATTAATTTTAAATGGGAACTGATTTAATTCGGCCGTTTTGTCCATATTGTTTATGGGCATAAGCTCACTCTTTCCTAGATTAATTTTATATCCTGACACTGAGCTAAAGCTATTTAATGCATTAAGTAATTCTGGTATACTAGATAGTGGGTCAGATATATATAAAAGCATGTCATCCGCATATAAAAAAACCTCATGCAATAAACCTCCTCTACATATCCCTTTGATTGCCTCCTTGTTGCGTAGTAATATGGCTAATGGTTCAATAACTAAGAAAAAGAGGAGGGGCGAGAGGGGGCAGCCTTGTCTAGTGCCTCTACCTAGCTTAAAAAAAGAGGATAAAGTATTTTTTGTACGGATTGCTGCCAGAGGTGAGGCATAAAGAACTTCAATCCATCTAATAAAGTTCTGACTAAATCCGAACCTTTTCATTGTATAAATAAGATAAGGCCACTCGAATGCTTTTTCAGCATCTAACGATAACAATCATTCAGCATCTAATGATAACAATATTTTTCTGTCTTCTAATGGGGTAGGATCATATAGAATATTAAATAATCGGCGTGTGTTAAAAAAAATTGCCTGTTTTTCATAAATCCAGTTTGATCATCTGAGACTATAGATGGCAAAATAACTTCTAATCTCTGAGCAAGAATCTTGGCTAATAATTTACAGTCTACATTGAGAAGCAAGATTGGTCGATAAGAACCACATTCCCCAGGATCTTTATCTTTCTTGAGAATTAACGATATGCCTAATGCATATATACTGCCTGACGCATAGTCAAAGGTAGTGAGCCGGAGGTATATGATTCACGTTTAAAAGTATCACCGGGATAATATATAATCTACCTGTTACCAATATATACCTACCGGCTGGATCGGCATCCACACTTGACATAGTAAATGGAACTGATTTGCTAATTAGTATAGCAGCTCCCCTTGATTTTAAGTTAAATTTGGAGTGATAAGCCTGTCCCACCCAACCTCCCTTTAATTTAGAATGATCACAGATCCGTAGGTGAGTTTCCTGTAGAAAAGCAATTCCTTCCCCAATCCGCCTCAAATGTGAGAATACTTTACTACGCTTTACCGGATGATTCAAAGATTTAACATTCCAACTTACCAACTTTATCTGGCAGCCTGCCACTTTACTCTTTAAATATGCATTGGTCGTATATCAATTATCGTGAAATATTGACAATAGTACCCCATAAAGGCCTCTAATAGCTCAGCATACCTTAAACAAACAATAACAATAAGAAATGGTGCAGTTAACCCCCAACCCATGTCACCTAACATAACAAGGTGCTCTGAAACCTGCTGCAAAACACACACTTTAAAGTGCTAACTGTGGTAAATTAGTGGTACAAGCAGCCCTGCACCGCTGACATAAAAATATATATATATATATATTAAAGAACAGTTTAAGTGGCCAATAAACAGAATGAACATTATTAAGCCTTATATGAAAAATAAATCGTAGTTCACTCATCATTTTTAGTTTCTTATAGAGACTCCTGCATCATTTATAAAGTCCAAATATAGTCTCATAATAGGATAAAGTTTCCGTCATCTCTCGTTACTCACCAACAAACCCGATTGTATCTAACTAACTATCTGCACTACCCAGACTGTGTGATTGGCCTTCACATAAGCCATAGCCTCTGCTGGATCTCTGAACTCTTTCTCAGTCCCGTTATGCGTGATGCGGAGCTTAGCTGGGTAGAAGATGCCAAAACGAGTTCCTTTATGCCCGCAAAGGATGTTCTTTACGTCATTAAAATCTGGCTACACTAGGTGGGTAGTCAGGAAAGATGAAAATCTTAGTACCGTTGAACTGCAGAGATCCAGCCTCTCTAGCCCGACAAAGAATATCCACACAGTCCTGATAATAATGAAGTTTGGCCACGATAGCACGAGGTTTGCAACCTTCCTGTCTCAATTGCAGGCTGCGATGTAGACCTATCCACTTTGACCTCCTTCTCCAGATGTAAGACCTCCTTTAATAACTTTAAGATCGCAGCGGGAGAGCTCGATCCACACACTTCTCCTGCAGATCAGCTACATCCCTACTAAGCTTGTGCACGGTCGTTTGCAGAGTAGTGATATCATCTGAACATAGAGAGGCCATGTTCCATTCCCGTAACGGTCTGTTTCAAACTGTCCATGTCCGCTCGCAGCACAGCCACGTTGTGAATCACTTCGTCTTTAACAGCCCGTAGCTCCGACTTCATTCCCGCAAATTTGTCTGCGAGTACACTCTTCAGCTCAGACCTTAGTATAGTGATGATGTCGTCCTTCAAAGACGCGAGAATCTCGGCCTTCAACTCTGCCGTCTTCGCCATTTTATCTCTGGATATTGGTGGGGTATCACCCGAGGCAGTAGGCCTGTTAGCGATGTTTTTACCTGTAAACGTGAATTGACGTAAATTCATGGCCATTTACTCGCCTAGTTTGTCCGGAAATTAAACGAGTGTATTGACTACACATTCAGATACCTAACCTATGACTTTATTTTATAAAACAAATGCCANTTTTTTTTTTTTTTTTTTTTACAACAGGTATTTGTTAAAGAGATGTGTCTTCAGCAATTTTTTAAAACTATTCAGTGATTCTGCCTTACGGACAGATTTGGGAAGAGCATTCCACCATTTTGCAGTGGTGGACGCCACGGAGTGAGACTTACCTGCTCGGTGAGGTGGAATCGTCAGGCGGCAATCATCGCTGGAGCGAAGAGAACGGGTCGGAGTGTATTTAGGAAAGATTGGGTGAAGGTAGGAGGGGGCGGATCCGGAAATGGTACTGTATGCTAAAGTCAGTGACTTGAACTGAATGCGAGCAGCTACAGGAAGCCAATGGAGGGAAGTGAGTAAAGGAGTGACATGAGTTCGCTTGGGTTGGTCAGCGCTGCAGGTGACGTAAGGTTACGAAAATGCAATTAATTTGTAAATCGTGCGACATGACAAATCAATAATGAAATTCGTTGTCGACACTTTTCATAATCGTTTTTTATCGATTTTATCGATTCGCTGTTGCAGCAATAGACAGTGAAAAAGTTTTTTTTTACTTGCAATACAAACCTCATGAACGTCAAATCTGGTGCACCAGATTCAAGTCGGAGAAGCCCACTGCTCGACTTGCACTTAAAAGTGTTATTAACATCCTCATGACTTCATCATCAGACTTTAAAAAAATAAGAAACTTGATTTGGGCAGAACCTTCCTGAGTTTGGCAAAGTTTCTCTGGGTTTAAAGGAATAAATACAGAAAAAGTAAGATTGTTTTCTTTCCTGCAGTCGTGATTATGCGGTGAACATGGAGGAGGCCCGGTTGGCTCGAGAGGAGCGGTACGTATAAACGAAAACAAGCTTATGAATCCACATCTGCTTCTACATCCATCTCTTTCTCTCTGTTGTTAAGGTTTAAGAGTGCAGAGCGATTGGGTGCCGAGGAGTACGAGCGGGAGCGAGTGCGACTGGTTCCATGTGTTCCCTCCGTTCACATGGAACCACTGACTCCTACGACAGCAGAGGAGGAGGAGTCAAAAATGGACTCGCCCACTAATTCGGAACCAGAGGAGGAGGAAGAGGATAAGAATGACATTAGTGTTCTGAAGGAAATTAAAGAGTTGACCGAGGAAGAGGAGGGGTCTGCAGATGAAGAGGAGGAGCTAGATACAGGGCTTCAAGCCACTGAAGTAGAAGACAGCGGAATCTTGAGTGATAAAGAACGTCATAATGAGGAGGTGAATGAAAAGGACAACTGCTCGAGTGTCTCATCGTCCAGCAGCACTCTGGAGAGAGAGACAGGTGAGGCCAATGAGCATTTCCACCTGTCCACCAAGTTCAAATAATTTTATTTACATAGCGATTTTTATAATCGTACATCGTCACAAAGTAGCTATACAGTGCTGTAAGCCTTTAAACCCCCAAAGAGCAAGCCGAAGCAACAGTGGCAAGTAGGGTGACCAGATTCCAATTCACCAGATGTGGGACAAAGACTATGTTTGTGTGGGACAATGTGAGACACCAAGGCATCAAGGTAGTTTAAAATAACTTAAAACAAAAAAAAAGAAACATCTCTATTCTGCCCCTGTAGCACATAACAGACTAAAAATATTTCCTGTAGTTTTTCTAAAAACAGAGACCCCAAACATCACATTAGAGAGCATTTTTTAGTTGTACAGGTCGTGTTTACGTCTCTTTCCTCCATATCTCGTGCATGCCCGTGCTGTTCTGACCTAATTTGCATTTTTGAGCTGGTGGGCGCGCCCTTAACATACGTCCGCATTCCCGATTGGTTGACATTCCCGAATGGTTAAGAGCCCGCCTCTCCCCCGATAACAGACAACACAGCCATCTAATGGCAGATTATAAAACACGCATTTCAAAAATGTAGTCTGACTTTCAATAACAATGCAACGACTGTCCCGCACAAAGTGGGACATCTGGTCACCCTAGTGGCACGACAAAACTACCTGTTATGTTGTTATTTTAAGGAAGAAACCTTGAGATGCCTGGGTGCTTCCCCAGGGAGGTGTTTCAGGCAAGTCCAGCTGGGAGGAGACCCCGGGGAAGACCCAGGACACACTGGAGGGATTATATCTCCCAGCGCCTCAGGGTTCTCCCAGTTGAGCTGGTGAAAGTGTCTGGGACGAGGGAGGTCTGGGCCTCTCTACTTGGGTTACTGCCCCCGTGACCTGAACCCCAGACAAGTGGAAGATGATGGATGGGTGGATGCACCAAATTTGCTGTTGTTACCTTTGATTGATTATCTTATTTTTTTCACAATTTAAGAAATGTTTTAAGTGTCTTTCAACCACTGAGAAACGGTTTTCCATGGATTTCTATTAAAGCAATGTACGGCGTCTGGGTAGCAATGTAGAGAAGGCATGTTAATAACTTGATTCAAGATTCAAGTTTTATTATCATTTGTATTGCATGTGGTACATGAGACAGAAACAAAATTATGGCTCACGGACCCAGTTTACCCAGTTCTATTAAATTTTAAAATAAAATAAAATATAAAACAAGATATAAATACGATAATTGATATGTAAAATATACAAACCGGATTACAAAAAAGTTGGGACACTAAACAAATTGTTCAATGATGTGGAGATGGCAAATGTCAATATTTTATTCATAATAAAACATAGATGACAGATTAAATGTTTAATCTGAGTAAATTGAACATTTTAAAGGAAAAATATGTTGAATCAAAATTTCACAGAGTTAACAAATCCCAAAAAAGTTGGGACAAGTAGCAATAAGTGCCTGGAAAAAGAAAATTGAGCATATAACAAACCGCTGGAAGACCAATTAACACTAATTAGGTCAATTGACAACATGATTGGGTATAAACAGAGCCTCTCAGAGCATCAGTGTCTCTCAGAAGCCAAGATGGTAAGAGGATCACCAATTCCACTATTGTTGCGTAGAAAGAAGTGCAGTAATACCAGAATGGTGTTACCCAACGTAAAATAGCAAAGACTTTTAAATTGTCATCATCAACCATGCATAACATCATCAAAAGATTCAGAGAATCTGAAACTTTGCTGTGCATAAGGGTCAAGGCTGTAAAACTCTACCGGACGCTCATGATCTCCGAGCCCTTAAATGTCATTGCACCTCAAACAGGAATGCCACTGTCAAGGAAATATATAATGTGTATAGAATATACAACTATAAATATATATATATATATATTTATATATATATATAAAATATATATAAAATATGTACAAATATATAAATATAAATATAGCACCATATGCAATGTGATATATAGCAGAAACAATTATATAAGTGTAAAATGAATGAAAAATGAGGTAAATGATGGAGTATTTTGGTGGAGAATGATAAAGTTTCCAGTTTCCAGGAAAGCATTGAATGCAGTACTCGAGGTTCCGATTGAACAAAACACCATTAGGGTTAGCTGAAATGTATAACTGTGTAACATCTGCATAAGAGTGGAAACTAGTTCCATGTTTACGAATAATTGATCCCAATGGAAGCATATATAACGCAAATAGGAGTGGACCCAGAACTGACCCTTGTGGAATGGATAAAGTTTTTATGTAGAAAACCTCGTTGCAAAGCACTTTTAGACTCTAATTGTCATTATTATCATAGTTTTAGATTCCAGTTGACTTGAGTTACTCACTTGTAAACTCACTTGTATTTAACCAGCCCAAGTGAACTCATGTCACTCCACTACTCATTTCTCTCCATTGACTCCCTGTAGCTGCTACATTCAGTACAAGTCACTGACTCTGGCCTACAGAACCATTTCTGGATCTTCCCCCTCTTACCATCACTCTATCTTTTCAAAACACACTCCGACTCGTTCACTTTACTCTAGTGATGATTGGCGCCTGGCGATTCCACCTCACCGAGGAGCTAATTCTCACTCTGTGTCATTCACCACTGCAAAATGGTCTGATCTTCCCAACACTCTCCGTAAGGTAGTGTCACCAGGCAGTTTTAGGAAACTACTGAAGACGCATCTTTTTAAGAAATACCTGTTGTAAAAAAAATTTAAAGGGGGGGGGGGCACAGCATCATATCAGGTTTGATCATTCTACCGTGTAGCTGGTTTTCTTCATAACCACTGACTTGTGGTGTTCTCATTTGTAATTTGCTTTGGATAAAAAGCATCTGCTAAATGACTAAATGTAAATGTAACTGTAATTTTGTCACTGCTGCAGGTCCCATCGGTGAGCAGTGTGGTGAAATTCTGAACAGTAAGCTCTTCATGCTGAACATGCTTTACTCCCAGCCTGAAGCACCATGCGAGGAAGATGATGAGGAACTCGAGAAGGAAGTTGAAGTTTATGAGGACCAAGCACAGGAGTCTCCGTTGGTTGGAGGGATGATGGAGAGAACCACTGGGGAGAAGAAGCAGGAGAACGGGACAGTGCGGGCCTTTGCCGAACGTTTCGGAGACATCGTTAAAGGTCTGAGCTCTCCACCAATTGAAAATCAGGACAATCAGAAGTCCCTCCCACTCCAACCTGTAATGCCTCATAAAACAGAGAGTGACCACATCTGGGATCAGCTGGTGGCCATGCCCCGAGAGCTTCGCATTGGTGACATAGACTTCACTGACCTATGCGACGAAGACGACAAAGATGTTCTAGATTCCAAAAATCTGATTGGATCTGGAAATCTGGGCCTGCAGCCAGTTCCACCTCCTCCTCCTCCACCATGCCCATTTAATTTGGCCCCTCCCCCGCTGCCTCCAGGACTAGGAGAAATGCAAGCCCCTCCTCCTCCACCCCAGACAGAACGACCTATGTTCCAGAAGAAAAAGAAGACCATTCGCCTGTTTTGGAATGAGGTGCGGCCGGAGGAATGGCGGTTCATGGGCCAGAGGCAGGGGCATCTGTCACTGTGGTCCAAACTGGAACCGGTTAAAGTGGACACCGGCAAACTAGAACTCCTGTTTGAGAACAAGTCCAAAGAGATGAATGCTACGAAGGTAATGTCTGTACTATGGTAAAGGGAATGTTTTACTTACAACACATACAGTAGGTGCAGTGCAGTCAGAGCCCCAGGGATCATGGCCTGTGGTAATTCGGTGGGGATTTTGTATGTTATTTATTATATTTATTTTGGATTGCTCCATAATCCAATTTCCTTTCACAATCCCAAACTATGACAGCAACATTAAAGGCAATCAGTACTTTAAATTGGGGTGTAATGTAGTGCTGGACGTTTAGGATCCTTAAACAATCTTCTTTATTTCTATAAAAATGTCTCTGAAGCTTCACTTTCAAAACTTGATTTAAAAGTAGATCAAGAACCAAATCAAACAAATATACCCAACCTGTTACAGTGTCCTAGTATGTTAATGCTGCCCAATACTCTTAAGACCCCACTAAGCCTCAGTTCTCACAAGGTTTTATCCTTTTAAAAGGCACTTGGTATGATTTGGGCATGATTTGGGAGCCAATAAAGTGCCAGCAATTAGCCAAGAAGAAGGCAGGATATTCCAAAATGTTCATTAATCAAGATGTTAGTACACTTCTGAGCCACTGAGCTTTTCATTCATTTATTAATTATCTTCCTCTTAATCATCTACTAGGGTTGTGGGGGGTTTCCCAGGTTCCACATGACCATCCATTGGAGAACGTTTTGGGTGCTGGGCAGATACACCCAAGACAGTGTGCCAATCTTGTGCTTAGCACACAAATACACTCTATATGGGGCAATTTGATACATTCAATTTACCTTGAATCCATGTTTTTGGACTGTAAAAGCAAACCGAAAAACCCGGAGGAAACCCTCGCAGACACAAGGAGAACATTAAGACTCAACCCAGATTGGGTTTTTCCAGCCTTGGAATGTCCATCCAGGGGAGAACGTTTTGGGCGCTGGACAGATACACCCAGGACAGCGTGCCAATCTATCACTGCGAACACACTCACTTACAAAAACACACTCTATATGGGGCAATTTGGAGACCTTGATCCATGTTTTTGGACTGTGGGAGGAAACCGGAGAACCCGGAAGCAAACCCACGCCGACATGGGGTGAACATGGAAACCCCACCCAGATTGGGATTGGAACCAGGAATCCCCAGCGCCGAGAGGAAAACATGCTAAACACCAAGCCACTGTGCCACCCTTTTATATTCATTCATTCATTATCTCCCGCTTATCCTCTATTAGGGTCGCGGTGGGGTTCCCCATGCCCATCCAGGGGAGAACGTCTCGGGCGCTGGGCAGATAGACCCAGGACAGGGCGCCAATCCATCGCTGGGCACACACTCACTCACACAGACACACTCTATATGGGGCAATTTTGAGGATTCAATTAACTTGATCCATGTTTTTGGACTGTGGGAGGAAACCGGAGATCCCGGAGGAAACCCACGCAGACACGGGGAGAACATGGAAACTCCACCCAGATGGGGATTCGAACCGGGAATCCCTAGCGCTGAGAGGCGAACGTGCTAACCACTAAGCCACCGTGCCGCCCCCCATTTATATTAACTATATATATTTATATATTCAGTTAAATATTAAATCAAATCTATTAAATTATTCATTCATTCATTATCTCCCGCTTATCCTCTATTAGGGTCGCGGTGGGGTTCCCCATGCCCATCCAGGGGAAAACGTCTCGGGTGCTGGGCAAATAGACCCAGGACAGGGCGCCAATCCATCGCTGGGAACACACTCACTCACACAAACACACTCTAT
>JAFMOD010000590.1:522517-540915 GCA_019802435.1 Corydoras maculifer | reverse complement strand
TTTATATTAACTATATATATTTATATATTCAGTTAAATATTAAATCAAATCTATTAAATTATTCATTCATTCATTATCTCCCGCTTATCCTCTATTAGGGTCGCGGTGGGGTTCCCCATGCCCATCCAGGGGAAAACGTCTCGGGTGCTGGGCAAATAGACCCAGGACAGGGCGCCAATCCATCGCTGGGAACACACTCACTCACACAAACACACTCTATAGCAATTTGGAGAATTCAATTGACTTGATCCATGTTTTTGGACTGTGGGAGGAAACCGGAGAACCTGGAGGAAACCCACGCAGACACGGGGAGAACATGGAAACTCCACCCAGATGGGGATTCGATCCGGGAATCCCTAGCGCTGAGAGGCGAACGTGCTAACCACTAAGCCACCGTGCCGCCCTATTAAATTATAAATTATATATTATTACTATAAGTTTTTTACTATTTTTGTATCAGTGGGTGTACATAAACCCGCTAACCCTACACTATGCCAATCTGGAGCCCAGGAATCAACTTCAGGACCTCACTTTGCACTGAATGTAGCACCCTTACTCATACAAACACACACAAACATATTCTATATGGGGATGAATTGCCCCATATAGAGTTTGTTTGTGTGTGTGTTAATATGAGTAAGGGTGCTACATTTAGTACACAATGACATCCTGAGCATTCATCCCAGACTGTGGGAGAACATGGAATCTCCACCCAGATTGGGATTCGAATCTGGATCCCCAGCATTGAGAGGCCAACACAACACAAGCCAACCACTAAGCCACCGTGCCACGCCCAATTAAATGATGGCTAGTGTCCTGTACAACGTGTGAAGTAATTCATGAACTTTCAGCCAAGGTGTTGGTTCGTTGCCTTTGTGTTATGGATGAATGAAAAAGGGATCCTGCTATTGATCATCACATTTACAAAAAACATTCAGCGAAGCTCTTTCAAAGTGGTACGAGTTTCGTTTACCCTGCTGATGAGTGCTGTATAATGGTGTACTGTGTGGCTTATTATGGTATGTTCATCAGAAAACAGTGGCGGATGGGAAGAGGACCGAGATCATCGTACTGGATTCTAAACGCAGTAACGCTATAAACATCGGGCTAACAGTGCTGCCCCCCCCACGTACCATCAAATCCGCCATCCTCAACTTTGATGAGTATGCGTTGAGCAAGGAAGGTATCGAGGTACACACACACACACACACACACACACACACACACATATTTGGTTTTCATGCATTATGTTTTTTCATAGACTTCCATTTATATTCAAGAGACACAAACCTTAACTATTAATACTTGATTTGTATTTCCTGAAGACGCTACAGAGATTAAAATGCTGAAAAGGTGGCAGATAAGATAATATAATCCTTTATTGGTCCCACATTAGGGAAATTCACATTTCTCACCAGCAGAAGTGATAGTAATTGGGAAAGTTATAGATACATATAATATATGCATAAGAAAAAGTACTTTAAAAAAGAAAAAAATTCATAGAAATAGAGATCAGTAAATACAAAAATAAAAATAAAATAAAATAGAAAAAAAAAACTAATCAATTTTGTACATGACATATAATGCAGAGGGGAAACGATATTAAAAACAGATTGCACAGTATCAATCAGAATCAGAATACTTTATTAATCCTTGGGGGGGGGTTGCTACCTATCACTTCAACAAAGACACCCTGTGAAAGAAGACCGCTTGGGCATCATTTTGGTGTAAATAATACGGATTGAGTGATAAATGACCAAGTTACGATTCGAAAATGAGAAAAAGGTGAGCGGTTTGGGCTGTATTATTTGTAGAAAAGTGCTGAAGAAGAAAAATAACACTACATTTGTAAATTCAGGGCCCATGAAGGGGTTAAAATTCTGAGAAAAATGGCAGTAAAAGTTGCCCAGATGCTCCAGAGCTTCTGTGCACTGTGTGAGCTGAAATATACAGCACTCTGCTGATATCTCTTGATGTCACTTGACCACACCCCCTAATCCTGATCGGATGTTGGGTGTGTCTCAGAGAAAGTCCCCTTTGTCTCCTCTTAATATCAGTCTGTGTGCTGAAAGCCGATTTTCTGCATATTTACACACTCCAAACAAACGCTCATAATTCCAACCTATCGCTTCAGCAAAGACAGCGTGTGAAAGAGGACACCTTTGGAATCTTAAATAACTGAGTTATGATGATTCGAAAATGAGAAAGAGGTGACAAAAAAAAAAACATGGGAGTCTATGGAGCATTTTCAGTCCCTCATGCCAAACAAACCCTCATAACTCAAAAACTAAAACTTTAATCATTATGAGCTTTTGTCCCTTTAGAAAGGACAAAAATCCCTAACATTTAAAAGTAAATTTGTGTTTCTAGGTGAAATCATAAGGATTTTACAGAGGTTTGTTTGTGGTAGTGACGTCACCCATGGTAGCTTTTCATGTAGGAATGAATGGAGTGATTTTCAAACGGTGATAAAAATTTACTAAAATGTGCAATCTGTCTGTTAATTGGTTAATTGTATACTTTTTGTAGACATTTATCTTGGGTCCAAGCCTCTGGAGTTTCATGGCTGTAGCTTAAAAAAATGGTTGAAAAAAATGAGTTACTGCAGTTTGAAAATCGACCCCCATTTATTGCTATGGGCATTTTTTAATATTTAAACTTATTTTTTTTAAAAAACTATAAATGTCACCAACTCCAAAAATACATAGCACACAACAAACGGAGTTCGGGCTGTATTAATGACAGAAAAGTGCTGAAGTAGCAAAATAATATAATTTTGAGTAATAACAATAGAGGGCTTTTTCGTTGAGCATTAACCCAATAATACCACTCGCACACTCTCATTGGATGTATTCTGTTCCTGCCTCTTGTGTAGAAGTTGCTGATGATGGTCCCAACTGAAGAGGAGAAGCAGAAGATCCAAGAAGCTCATATGCTGAATCCAGAAGTTCCTCTTGGCAGTGCTGAATGCTTCCTGCTCACGCTCTCCTCCATCAGTGAACTTTCCGCTCGTCTTCAGCTGTGGTCCTTTAAGATGGATTATGACGGCTTGGAGAAGGTGTGAAGCTCCCCTCAAGTATAAAACTCTTAAACTTAATGAAGATCCATCAATCCATCCATCCATCCATTAACTTCCACTTTATCCTCTGCTAGGGTCATGGGGGGAGTGTTTCCCATGCCAATCCAGGGGAGAACGTTTCGGGCGCTGGGCAGATACACCCAGGACAGGACGCCAATCTATCGCTGGGCACACACTCACTCACACAAACACACTATATATGGGGCAATTTTGGAGAATTCAATTGACCTTGATACATGTTTTTGGACTGTGGGAGAAAACCGGAGAACCCGGAGGAAACATGGAAACTCCATCCAGATTGGGATTCGAACCGGGAATCCCTAGTGCTGAGAGGAAAACGTGCTAACCAATCTCTTCTGATAAAATACAGCCATCTAGCGGCCAAATTACAGAACCCATTTTTTAAAGCTCCTTGTTTTCTTATTCAGCTCACTGCTCTGATCAGTTACGTAATGCAGTGTTTCTTCGTTGACAGGAAGTAGCAGAGCCACTACAGGACCTGAAGGAGGGCATGGTGCAGCTGGAGAAAAACAAGACATTCCGGTACATTCTGTCGACCCTGCTGGTGATTGGAAACTTCCTGAATGGATCCAACGTGAGCATTACACACATTTAGGCAATCGTGGTCACGCAATGATGCAAATCTCCAAAAGGAAGTGTGGTGGCGCTGGGGGGCTGGGGGCGAGCTGATGTGCCGATCAGGTGCATGATGGTTGTGAAACATTATGTACCATGGGGAGAGAGAACTCCATGGACCCGATAGGAGCAGGACTTTGGCGAGCACCACCATGTCAGCACATTTGTAATGTAGATGTTGCTTTGTGTAATAAAGTCCATTCCTGTCGAGAGAAATCCGGTCTCCAGTCCTCATTCGTGTCCACCATGTGACACAGGTGCTGAAACCCGGGACCATTGAGGACGCGGGTGGCAGAGAACGTCACCTGCAATCTGTGGGCCCCGACCCAGGCTTTCGGCAGTAGTGGAGTTGAATCTAACCACTGGTAATGTAAAATATATGTAATTAATTAAATTAATTGTGTGTGTGTGTGTGTGTAGGCTAAAGGATTCGAGCTGAGTTATCTAGAGAAGGTTCCAGAAGTGAAGGACACATTACAGAAGCAGTCTCTGTTACATCATGTCTGTTCTGCTGTTGTGGAAAACTTCAGTGACAGCTCGGACCTGTATTCTGAAATCGGCGCCATCACACGTTCTGCTAAGGTATACGCACTGACGTGACTACTTACATATAATTATAAACATAGGAGTTCCACTCACGGCATGGTGGCTTAGTGGTTAGCACATTCGCCTCTCAGCGCTAGAAATTCCCGGTTCGAATCCTCATCTGGGTGGACTTTCCATGTTCTCCCCGTGTCCGCGTGGGTTTCTTCCGGGTTCTCCGGTTTCCTCCCACAGTTCAAAAACATGAATCAAGTCAACTGAGTTCTCATAATTGCCCCATATAAAGTGTGAGTGAGTGTGTGCCCATAGATTGGCGCCCTGTCCTGGGTGTATCTCCCTCCGCCCGAAACGTTCTCCCCTGGATGTTTGTCCAGCCGAAACATTACTGGCAATAACAAACACCTCTTTCTCAGTACTTTGCATTCATATCAATGCATGATATACAATACATTAATTTCCCGATGATTTTTATAAACTGCGTTCTGTAATTTGCCCACTAGATGTCAGTATTCTACGTAAGAGAAACCAGTATTGCAGGCGTGCCCAAAAGTTAACTTTGCTGATCAGCGCTTTTATCACAGCACAGCATCAGAAGCACTTATACACACACACACACACACACACACACACACACACACACACACCCTGTCTCTCTCTCTCTCTCCAAAACTGGTGTGAGGCCACACCCCCATGCCTTAATCACATCTCATTTAAATGTACGTTCCATTCAAACTGCTTATAAAGGTGGGCGGGTCAATGGAATTGACTGGCGTACTGTTACCATAACTACGACCAGTTATCATTATTATTATTATCACTACCCAGCATGCGGTGCAGCTGGGTTCCATGTGTTTTATGTTTGATGCTTTTCTTAATGTTCTGATTGGGGAAATGCAGGTAGCAGGGATTGTTGTATGTTTGTGTTGTATGCTGTGTGTGTTTGCTCGTTTGATGGGGCGGGGGGTTGCCATTTAGGGGAAATGTGTGTCATGTCCTTGTCCAAAGGCTGTACTGAAACCAGATTCTCTCTGTGAATATTTGCTGGAGCTGGTTTAATAGATGAGTAAGTTTTGTGGAAACGGCAACCCAAAACCCTTTATGCTGATTCAACAAAATCATGTTATAATGTTACACCCCGCGACCCTAGTACAGGATAAAGCGGAAGATAATGGATGGATGAATGGAACAAAAACATGTGGCAGACCTGTCTCATGTTCAACCACCCAAGCTACTCCTCATGTGACTCCTCTTCTCTCTCTCCATTGGCTCCCTGTTACTGCTGCATTCAGTACAAGACACTGACTCTGATCTACAGGACAATCTCTGAATCTGGCCCCTCTCACTTTCACTCTATATTTTCAAAATAACACACACTCGTTCACTTAGTTCTAGTGATGATTGACGCCTGGTGGTTCCACCTCACTGTGTACTAATTCTTACTTCTTTGCGCTCACCACTAATCAATGGTAGAACAATCTTCCAAACTCTCTCCGTACGACGGTCACTTGGCATCTATACGCATCTCTTTCACAAACACCTGATGTAAAAAAAAAGGGGGGGGGTGCAGGATAGGATAATGATCAGGTGATTCTACAGTGTAGCTGGTTTGTCCTTAGCTACTGACTTGCGGTGTTCTCATTGTAAATGTACTGTAAACGTAATTGATACATAAAAATCATAATGTGCGGTCTGCTTAACATGAAAACCTCTGTTGACTCTTGGTATGTGGATTGTTATTTAGGTTGACTTTGACCTGCTGCAGGAGAACCTGGCACAGATGGAGCGCCGATGCAAAGCATCATGGGAAAACCTCAAATTGCTTGCCAAGCATGAGATGAAGCAAGTTCTAAAACAGAAAATGACGGATTTTCTTAAGGACTGTGCCGAGAGGATCGTCATACTGAAGACTGTACACCGCCGCATCATCAACCGGTAACACCAACCCCCCCCCCCCTAATATTAACTTCAGAACCAAATGATATTTCTAAGTTCCCTTTCAATTAGCGCCATGACACAGTGAATAGTACCGTCCCCTGACAGTGAGGGGGTCCTGCACATAGTGTACAGGCTGACCGGGTCTCTTCTATGGGGAGTTTGCATGTTCTCCCTAGATCAGGGTTTCCTCCATAGTCAGGTGACATATTGGTACTGGATTTCCCATTTTGCTGAATGCGTCTGTCTTTCTTTGCGAATGAGCTTGAAATTTTTCATGCCAGACATTCTCACTAAAGCTGTCTTTACTAATTGAGACCTGCAAAACCATTTCACTTTTTGAGGTGGGTACACCAGCAAACAGAGTACTGCAAGAATAAATCTGTGGAAGGGTATAACTTTAAATGAAGCGCATTTGCATCAAAATGCCTCTCGGCGCTGGGAATTCCAGGTTCGAATCCCAATTCAAAAATGGGTGGAGTTTCCATGTCCTTCCCGTGTCCACGTAAGTGTTCTCCGGGTTCTCCAGTTTCCTCCCACAGTCAAAAAAACATGGATAAAGGGTAATTGACTGCTCCAAATTGCCCCATATAGAGTGTGTTTGTGTGAGGGAGCAATAGATTGGCGCCTGAAACGTTCTCCCCTGGATGGGTATGTGACCCTAGTAGGGGGGGGGGGGGTGCAGGATCAGGTAGCTGGTTTTCTTCATAACTACTGACTTGTGATGTTCTCTTATTTGTAAGTCGCTTTGGATAAAAGCATTGACTGAGTGACTAAATGTAAATTTAATGTAAATGTAGAGGATTAAGCAGAAGACAATAGATTGGTTTGAATCCCATTTCAAAAATGGGTGAAGCTTCCATGTTCTCCACATGTCCACATGATTGTCCTCCAGGTTCTCCGGTTTCCTCCCACAGTTCAAAAACATGGATCAAGGTTAATTGAATGCTCCAAATTGCCCCATATAGAGTGTGTTTGTGTGAGTGAGTGTGCGCCCGAAACATTCTCCCCTGGATGGGTATAGAGAACCCCCCCATGATCCTTGTAGAAGATAATGAAAGTGGAAGCATGGAAGGATGGATGCATGGATGGTGGTGTTGTCTTGCTGTCTAGTTTGACAACTAGGCAAATTTCCTTGTCTCCGGAGGTTCCACGCCTTCCTGCTGTACCTTGGTCTCTCTGCATCTGGAGTTTATGATCTCTGCGTTCATCGCTTTTGTAAAATCATCAGTGAGTTTGCTCTGGAGTACCGAACCACACGAGAACGAATACTGCAGCAGAAACAGAAGAGAGCAGACCATCGGGAAAGAAACAAAACCCGTGGCAAGATGATCATGGATGTTAACGCCACAGTGGGTGACTTTCATCTGTCTTTCATAGTTTCAATTATTATTATTATTGTTATTATTATTATTATTATTATTATTATTATTATTATAGTTATTAGTATCCTTCATATTATTATTATTATTATTATTATTATTATTATTATTATTATTGGGCGGCACGGTGGCTTAGTGGTTAGCACGTTCGCCTCTCAGAGCTAGGGATTCCCGGTTCGAATCCCTATCTGGGTGGAGTTTCCATGTTCTCCCCGTGTCTGCGTGGGTTTCCTCCGGGTTCTCCGGTTTCCTCCCACAGTCCAAAAACATGGATCAAGTTAATTGAATTCTCAAAAATTGCCCAGTTTAGAGTGTGTCTGTGTGAGTGAGTGTGTGCCCAGCGATGGATTGGCGCCCTGTCCTGGGTCTATCTGCCCAGCGCCCGAGACGTTCTTCCCTGGATGGGCATGGGGAACCCCACCACGACCCTAATAGAGGATAAGCGGGAGATAATGAATGAATGAATTATTATTATTTATTATGATTATTATTAGTAGCAGTAGTAGTAGTAGTAGTAGTATTTGTATTATTGCATTGTTACGATTATTGTTTGTACTATTAGTTTTTTATTATTATTTATTATTAATATTATTATTTTCTTTCTTCTTCTTCTTCTTCTTCTTCTTCTTCTTATTATTATTATTTATTTATTTATTTATTTATTTATTTATTTATTTTTATTTATTACCACCCCTATTAGCTACATCTGTTTGTCTGTGTGTCTAGTAAAAAGTTTGCACATGCTATTTCACCCACTTCCCGTTATCCAATTAAGCTGAAACTTTGCACAATTATTCATCGTTAATGACAACACATAAATCAATAAAATGACCAATTAATTAACTAATTAGTTATTAATAAATTAATAAATTTTGTTTTCTAAGGATAAATTGCCCATTTTCTAAATGTTATACTTCACAAGCAGAATTTATTTAGGATAAATAATTTAACACAATATTGGGTTGTTTTAAAAAAAAAAATTCAAAATTATTTGCTTGCCTGGCCGCTTAAGGAGGATGAGCCCCCCACTGAGTCTTGGTCCTCCCAAAGTTTCTTCCTTAAATAACAGCATAACAGGGAGTTTTTTCTTGCCACTGTCGCTTCGGCTTGCTCTTTGGGGGTTTAAAGGTTTTTCATTCTGTAAAGCTGCTTTATGACAATGTACTGTTATAAAAAGCACTATATAAATGAATAACTTGAACTTGAACTTGCTTGTTTAATGCATTATATTTAAGCAGTGGAGCAATGAGGCAATAACATGTCTGCTATATTTTACATATATATTTTTATATAAGTAAAATATAGCAGACATGTTATTGCCTCATTGCGCCGCTGCTTAAAAAAATGTTTCCAACAAGTTAATCTTACGATACATTGTTATAGCTACATATTGTCTGTGAAATATAAAAACATTATTATCACAGTATTATCAGTTTACTTCTGTCTCTAAACGTTCTCCTTTTTTATTCTTTCTCTTTGCAGCCTGATGATGAAGACAGCGAGGTACGGTGCTTTGTGTGAATGCACAAATCTGTTGCTGGACACACACTCACATAAACAAGCATACTCTATATGGAGCACTATATTGGAGAGTTCAATTGACAATGATCCATGTTTTTGGACTGTGGGAGGAAACCGGAGGACCCAGAGGAAACCCACGCGGACACAGGGGGAACATGGAAAATCTGCCCAGATTGGGAATCCCCAGCGCTGAGAGAACATGCTAACCACTAAGCCACTGTGCCACCGAACAAGTCATTAAAGACAAATACGATAGACCTATTGATCCCAATACACAGCGTGAACCATGGTGTGTCATGATGGTTATAATATCGTGTTGATTATGTTTGCAGATGAGTCAGGTAGTTGGGAGCAGTGGCTGCTACAGTGCTCTCAGTGGAGACAAGAGTGAATTACAGGGGCTGAATCATGAGGAGGATGCAACAGAGCATGAAAACATGAAGGCAGTGCTGAAAAAGACACAGTGCGCCAGCTCTGAGATAAGTGGAGTACCTGGACTACGCACTCGAACCAGACCGAGACCAAACAGATGTTCAAGTAAGTCTAAGTTCAAGTAATTCAGTTATAGAACACTGTTTACAATAGTACATTGTAACAAAGCAGCTTTACAGAGTTAAGAGCCTTTAAACCCCCAAAGAGCATTCTGAAGTGACAGCAGCAAGAAAAAACTTCCTGGTTTGGTTCTGGTTCGAGTCCCGATCAGGGTGGAGTTTGTATGTTTCTCCGGTGTCCACATAAGTTTCCTCCGGGTTCTCCCGTTTCCTCCCACAGTCCAAAAACATGGATTGAAGATGAATTGAATGCTCCAAATTGCCCCATATAGCGTAGGTGTATGTGCCTAGTGATAGAATGGTGCCCTGTCCTGGGTGTATCTGCCCAGCGCCCGAAACGTTCTCTCCTGGATCGGCATGGGGAACCCATTGATTTATTCACAATAATACACAACCTGGACGGCACGGTGGCTTAGTGGTTAGCATGTTCTCCTCTCAGCGCTGAGGATCTTGGGTGTATCTGCCCAGCGATTCAAACGTCCCCTTGATGGGCATAGGGAATCCATTGCCCCCCCCCCCATGACCCTGATAGAGGATTAAGCTAAAGATAAGGAAAGAATGAATACACAACCCATCCATCCAAGGTGGGGGGGAAACGATGGGTTCCCCATGCTCATCCAGGGGAGAACATTTCGGGGTGACCCTTGTAAAGGATTAATCTGAAGATAATGGACGTCTGGATGGATGTTATTTGATTTATAATAATCTGATTGGTTTATGAGTCTTATAGCTTTTTTTCTGTAATATAAAAATAGGTTTGTTATTGGTTTCCCCAGAACTCCACACAGTAGGTCATATACTGTATGCAACAATAAAAGAACAGTAAATTAAATCAAATGTTTATTTTCTAATGTCTATGTAAATATTTATTTGATCAAAGTTAACATTTTTTGCTTTATAGCTCGTACAGCGTGGACGGCGCTAAAAGATGAGGTCATAACTGACGACGCCGCTGATGACATCATGGAAAGGATTGTGCGTTCGGCCACACAGAACCCTCGTGATCGTTCACAAGCACGCGAACGGAGGAGATCACGAGCTAACCGCAAATCAGGTATGCTAACGCTTTGATGCTTGATAAGAGAAGGCCTCATGATGTAGATCCAGTACAGCGAGTGCATCATTTTTATGTTCTGTATTCTCTCAGCTAAGTGCACTTTGAATAATGGTCCCACTGCCGAAGAGACACTCGCCCCTGGACTGGAACTCTGAGATACAGGTGAAATTTATAGTTATATAGATTTTATAGAAATAAACTGTCATGTCTGCTTCGTTCTTTCATCGACAACACTGCCTCCTAATGGTAAATAAGCATTACTGTATTCAGTGTTATTATACAAAATGTGTCATTTCGAATTATATATAACCAAACATTACATTACATACATGATAGAAGTAGATAGAAGCTCTGGATCTGGCCCCTCTTACTTTCACTCTATCTTTTCAAAATACACCTTCACTTCGCTCCAGTGATGATGGTTCCACCTCACCGAGGAGATCATTTTCACTCTGTGGCGTTCACCACTGCCAAATGTTGGAACAATCTTCTCAACTCTGTCCGGAAGGCAGAATCAGTAGACATTTTTAAACTTTTTTTAAAACTACTTTGAAACTACTAAAGACGCATCTTTTTAACAAAAACCTGTTATAGAAAATAAAAGTAAAAAATGGGGGGGGGTTTGCAGGATCAGATAACGATCAGGTTTGATAATTCTACAGTGTAGCTGGTTTTCATCATAACTACTGACTTGTGACGATCTCATTTAAAAGTCGCTTTGGAAAAAGGAGTCTGCTAAATGACTAAATATAAATGTAGATCCATCTATTATCTTGCACTTTATCCTCTACTAGGGTCATGGAGGGTTCCCCATGCCCATCCAGGGGATAAAGTTTCGGTGCTGGGCAGACATACCCAGGACAGGACGCCAATCTATCGCTGGGCACACACTCACTCACACACACACACTCTATATGGGGTCATTTTGAAGAAGCCAATTGACCTTGATCCATGTTTTTGGACTGTGGGAGAAAACTGGAGAACCCGGAGGAAACCCACACGGACACGGGGAGAACATGGAAACTCCACCCAGATTGGGATTCGAACCGGGAATCCCTAGTGCTGAGAGGAGAACGTGCTAACCACTAAGCCACCATGTCGCCCTCATTTGTAAGTCTCTTTGGATAAAAGCGTCTATTAAATGACTAAATGTAAATCTAAGGTAAATGGAGATGTAGATGTTACTAACAACCATAAAAAGGTTCTGTAATGGTTTATTTCCCGATGCAGCTACGTTAAACACACTGGGCTTTAAGTTCTATAACGTCCCACCAGTCCTGTCGGTCGGGCGCTCTCTGCGGCACGTGAATATCACGGTATTTATCATGGTTCACGCCGTCAGTTCTCCAGCGTGTAGCTTGGTGCCGAAGCACCTCTCATCCCACAGCTCCCCTCCGACGGGGCAAGTTCAAGTTGAAGTAATTTATTTATATAGCACTTTTTACAATAGTAAATTGTCATAAAGCAGCTTCACAAAGTAAAAAACTTTAAACCCCCAAAGAGCAAGCCAAAGCAACAGTGACAAGAAAAAACTCCCTGCTATGATGTTATTTCAAGGAAGAAACCTTGTAAAAACCGAGGCTCAGTGGGGGACTCATCCTCCTTGAGGGCAGCATCAACAGTGTAGGACAGCCATGTACAGATTGTGGCAGGTCCCAGCACTGTGGCGGCAGGTGCCTTGCATGCTCCTTGCATGAGTCTTCTGCTCTGACGCCATGTCTAGAACCTCGGCTTCGCCTTTCTCGACAGACGTATGACAGGACACAAACCCACAGGTGAGTCATGTGCCATGTGCCATGTGCATCCTCACTCCTCCCGGGTTTCGGCACCAAAATGTAACGAGGGGGGCAGGAATGAGGAGCAGAGGCAGGATTGTGCGACAGAACAGGTTTTATTTCCAGACACGGCTATGTTAAACACTCTGGGAATTAACAGAACTTTTATAACGTAAACTCAGCGGGTTCACGTCCCATCGGTCCTATCGATCGGGCGCTCTCTCTGTGGCACATGATTATCAGAGTATTTAAGGACGCACATGGTGATGAGACAAAGCAGCTTCAAGTGTGATATTTAGCAACGACTCCGCCCACTCCACCACACTGCAGCGCTTCTGCCACACTGCCCTTTGCAGTTTCTGGATCCCCATATCCAGACATGTCTGGGAGGGGGGGTAGCCCATGTACGCTATACACCACAAGACACAATAAACAGTCCGCGTCCCTCCTGTCTCTGTGCCCGCGGTTCCACCTCAGTCTGCCCGCAGGTTCACAGCGTCAGCTCCGCAGCATGTAGCCACCTCCGTGACATCCTTGGCGTAGACGAATCTCTTGTCACACAGTTCCCCTAGAATACCTGCGCAAGAGATAATGGGTGTGATATTTGAGGCCCCTCTGTGAATGAACAGCTAAGGTGCAACTCGGAACTCGGCTTTGGAGTACAACTCGCCTTCTCATTTTAGCTTGTTCTAGGTCCTCATGCATTTTCTCTACCATTGTGTTCTCTGTGCCTTTGTGGCGAAACATACCGTCACATCCCTGTACGTTTTAACTTCTGTAATGTTAGTAATGTTTATGTTCTATTAAAGTGTGGACTATGCTGGATTCACTGTGCTTCTTTACATTGCAGTGATTGGTCTGCTGCTGAAAGACAAGAGGAACCACAGCAGGAACTACAAGGAACCGTGTCGAAGATCTGCAACATTGCATATGATCAGTTATTAAGATGACAGAATGAAATGTTACCATTTTCTAGAAATATTTGTAGGGATTGTGTTGATGCAAATAAATAAATAATGAAATAAGAGTCAGGGGGTATGGTGCTTTAGTGTTTAGCATGTTCTCCTCTCAGCGCTGGGAAATCCCGGTTCAAGGTTTCCATGTTCTCCGGTTTCCTGACACAGTCCAAAAACATGGATGAAGGCCAATTGAATCCTCTAAATTGCCCCATATAGAGTGTGTGTATGTATGTCTGTTTGAGTGAGTGTGTGTTTGTGTGCCCAGTGATAGACTGGCATCCTGTCCTGGGTGTATCTGCCCATTCTTCCCTGGATGGACATGAGGTACCCATCGATTTATTTACAATAATACACAACCTGGGCGGCACGGTGGCTTAGTGGTTAGCATGCTCTCCTCTCAGCTCTCCTCTCACCCATCTGGGTGGAATTGTCCGCATGGATTTCCTCTGGGTTCTCCGGTTTCCTCCTACAGTCCAAAAACATCTATCAAAATAATTTAAATGCTCCAAATTTCCCCATATAGAGTGTGTTTGTGTGAGTGTGTGTGTGTGTAAGTGAGTGTGTGCCCAGTGATATATTGGCACCCTGTCCTGAGTGTAGCTGCCCAGCGCCTGAAATGTTCCCCACTGGATGAGCATGGGGAACCCCCCAGCAACCCTAGTAGAGGATTAAGTGGAAGATAAGGGATGGATGGACTTACAAAGCAAGCACAGGGTGGGCCACAGCATCCCTAAAGCAATGAAGGTTGATGATCGTGCTCAAGGACCCAAATTCAGTCAGATTTAAACCCACAACTTTGAGATTGATAGTACAATGCCTCAACCACTGAGCTACCATGCCTTCAAGATAAATTGAATGCTCTAAATTGCCCTATATAGAGTGTTTTTGTGTGTGTGTGTGTGTGTGTGTGTGTGTCTGTGTGTCTGTGTGTGTGTCTGTGTCTGTGTGAGTGAGTGTGTGCCCAGTAATAGGTTGGCATCCTGTCCTGGGTGTATCTTCCCAGAGCTCAGTCATAAAAACATTTTTCTTAGTTCTTAAACCCATTCATCTGTTGTTTTTTTTCAATAAGCCTGGTGGTCAGTAGGAGAAGGGTACTGATCTGTGATGGTGATACCTCACTGCTGTCTGAATGGAATTATCACTAACAACTTTGTTTGCTTTTGAGGATTTTGTTGACCATCCGTCCATCATCTTCCGCTTTATCCTGTACTAGGGTCAAGGGGGGGTTCCCCATGCCCATCCAGGGAAGAACGTTTTGGACACTGGGCAGATACACCCAGGACAGGGCCAATCTACTGTGGACTCACGCTCACACAGACACAATTTATATGGAGCTTTCAAATAACCTTGATCCATGTTTTTGGACTATGAAAGAAAACCGGAGAACCTGGAGGAAACCCATGCGTACACAGGGAGAACATGGAAACTCCACCCAGATGGGGATTTGAACCAGGAATCCCAGCTCTGAGAGAAGAACGTGCTAACCACTAAGCCACCATGCCACCCAGAGTTTGTTGTATAGCACTTAATTAATTGTACTCAATTGTTTTTCGGATGCAGTGATTCTTTAACTGTGGTACGGGTACCGCTGGTGGTGTACAAAGCAGCCAAATGTAATCGTTTATCAAATCCAATGAATAATGGTACGGATATACAATATATGATATTTCCTGATATATTTTATGAACTGTGTTCTGTAATTTAGCCACTAGATGGTGACATTGGACTAGATTGGACTAGGGGAACCTGGTGATGTATTCACACTAATGCCATGCCCTTTTGTAGCTTGGTGCTTTAATATACACCTCATTGATGATTGGCATATAACGAGAGACATAGGTGGTGCCTCAATGTTTCGGTTTGATAATGGACGGTACTTGAAAAGTTATGAACCACTCTCCTAATGCAACATTGGGTTTCTCAGAATCGGACTTTTATTAATGATCAACATCATTCTTATCTCTGAGGTTTCATTGAATCCATTTCCGAAATAAACCACTTACCCAAAAATCCTTTGTTATTCATTCTTTATGGCTTTTCAGGTAATCAAGTCTGGAAACCTCCCCTTATTCCCTTACAGCACTATCCATCCATCTATTATCTTCCACTTAATCCTCTACTAGAGTCGTGGGGGGGGGGTGTTTCCCCATGCCCATCCAAGGGAGAACATTTGGGGTGCCGGGCAGATACATCCAGGACAAGACGCCAATCTATCACTGGACACGCACTCACTCACACACTTTATTTGTGGCAATTTGTCCTAATTTTGGAGAATTCAATTTACCATGATCCACATTTTTGGACTGTGGGAAGAAACCAGAGAACCCGGATGAAACCTACGCGGAGACACGTGGAGAACATGGAAACTCCACCCAGATTGGGATTCGTACCCGGAATCCCTAGTGCTGAGAGGCGAACGTGCTATGCATGATATACCAGATCCATGGTTATAGACTGAGACAGAAATATTGGGTTCCAAGAGCATAGGGTTAAACCGTAGGCCCTGCGAGATCATTTTCGAACAGATTTGATTCGATGTGATTATTATAAGATCGAGATTATTTATATCCATTAAGGTAGTTTGGGATGAAATTGTGGCCATGCTTGACATGGGAGTTTAATTTATAATTAAATAAAAAACTTTGTTTTGATGTATTTTTTTAAATGGCAACCCTGCAGTAGTGTTTCCAACTCTTCATTAAGGAAAGTAGCTGTTGGCTGTCCTAAAAGTCACAAGAAGTCGCTAAATGAAGGAATGAGTTTGAGGATGAGAGAAAGTAAGCAAAAAACACTTAAAATGTGTTCTAACTACAAATAAAGCCTACTAATAAATCGTCTACTGTCCAGAGTATGACAGAACATTCCCAACGACGTTGGAACATTGAGAGGTGGTCGTCATAGCGATGAAACTAATGGAATGCCACTTAGAACGTTAGATAAATTACGTTCCCAATGACACAAGACATTAAAAGGTGGTCGTCATAACTATTTAAGTAATGGAATCTCACTTAGAACGTCAGATCAAATGTGTTCAAATGAAGCTTATCACAAAACGTTCCAAAATTGAGAAGATTGCAAAAATTCAGGTTCCAAAGATTCAGGTAAGAGAAATGTGGCTTAACACTGAAATGTTTACTGAGATATAATGTTGTTTTAAATATGTAGGGAGTGTTTGGCGAGCTACTTTTGTAAAATGTAGCGAGCTGAGTTTTTAGTTACATAACAATAAATGAAGCTCCCAACCGAAGAAATATAGCAAGCTAAGTTACACAAATATGGCAAACGTACCTTAACTATTTAGAAGTTTTTTGATTGATTTCATACTTGCCAGACCCAAACTTGTAATGAGGGTCTGCTGAGAATATTTGGCAGAAGAACCTGTCCAAAAAACTTTACCTCCCATGTCTGACAAGACTTTGGCATACCGGGGGGCATTGGGTCAGAGTGGACCATGAGCCGTGTCTCCATTATAGAGGCATCTGACCAAAACTGTGAACGCAAGGTTGTCAGACTTAGTGGCAATGCCTAAACCCATTGGTCATCTTGGGTGACGGAGGTTGTTAAGCACAAAAAGGAGTCCTATTTGGCCTGGCTGTCATGTGGGACTTAAAGCAGCTGATAAAGCAGATTTAACAAAGTGCCAAGCGGACGACTTCGGCAATTGCTGAAGCAAAAACTCGGGTGTGGCGAGGCTATAGAAAACGACTTTCGATTGGCTCTGAGAAAGTTCTGGCAAACCCACAGATGACTCAGGGGGGGAAGCAGTTTCCAAGCAACATTGTATATGGTATGTTTGGGGAGTTGCCGATCTCGACTGGGAACTTTATTGGGCACTGTTACGCTGTTTTGGTTGATTCCCCTGTGCAATATTGCATGGACATCGGGGCCAGTGCCACTGGATTGGCATATCAGAGAGTGTGTTCCAACTAAAAGAGTATCACACTGCTCAGCCTTCCTGGCAAGGCCTTCCTAGCAAGGCCTCCCTAGCAAGGCCTATGCAGAGGTAATGTAGAAGAAGGTCCGACTGAAATTCACCGCTACAATATATCCAGTTTCTATACAAACAAAGCAGAAGTTTGGTAACTCAGACTGGTTTCCAGTTGGGGTTGGGCTACACCAGCGCAGCCGTTTGTCACCCATTTTGTTCATAACTTATATAGACAAGATTTCTAGTCACAGCCAAGTGGCCAAAGGTTTCTGGCTTGGTGACGTCAGTTTCTGTTTGGGATCTTGTGGAGGAAAGATCGAGTTGTAAGGAAGGAAGCAGAACTCTCAATTTACTGGTCAATCTACATTCTTGCCCTCATCTATTGTTCCGATATTAAACTGAATTAATTATGAACTGAAAAATAGTTAATGAGAAATGTATTTATTTGTACTGTGTGTCTAATAGACATGTTAGAATTTATTAAAAGAATAAATACATGTAGTTGCTCCCATTCTGCACACTTCCTATGTGCGGGGCACCGGTCTAATGAGTGTGTATGTAGGCACTCAAACTTTTGGCAAGCATGTGATCTGAGGCTGATTTCTTATTGGTTATTTTAGGTTTTTCCATGGGGATTTTTCCAAAGGAGCTTGGACCTGATTGTCCGAATTTACAAATACACCAGAAAGTGATCGACGGCTAGTGATCAGGACAGGCTGAATGCATTGGCCATGTTGTCATTAGAGAAAACACTAAAAGGAATAAAGGGCAAAATTCATGTTTAAATAAAGTTGTTATTGAAGATTTGTTTTTTGTTCATTCATTCATTCATTATCTTCCGCTTATCCTCTATTAGGGTCGCGGTGGGGTTCCCCATGCCCATCCAGGGGAGAACATCTCGGGCGCTGGGCAGATAGACCCAGGACAGGGCGCCAATCCATCGCTGGGCACACACTCACTCACACAGACACACTCTATATGGGACAATTTTGAGAATTCAATTAACTTGTTCCATGTTTTTGGACTGTGGGAGGA
>JAFMOD010000590.1:489176-513147 GCA_019802435.1 Corydoras maculifer | reverse complement strand
TGGTTGCACTCAGGGAAAAGGGGGCTGAATAATTTTGCACATCGCACTTTTCAGTTTTTTATTTGTAAAAAAATTGTTGATTCATGTATAACTTTCATTCCACTTCACAATTGTATACCACTTTGTGTTGGTCTTTCACATTAAATTCCAGTGAAATATATTTATGTTTGTGGTTGTAATGTGACAAAATATGGAAAAGTTCAAGGGGTATGAATACTTTTGCAACCCACTGTACATGCTGTTCCATCTAGTTGACACCTCATTCATTAATTTTTTTACTGGTCCTCCCATCTGTAGCTGAACTTGTGCCAGCTTCTCTTTGGCTGTAGTACTGGTTCTAAAGTATGTTACTTTATCTGTTTTATTTCAAAGATCAGTGAATGTCTGAACTTGGTCACATGATTTTTTTTAACTGTTAAATTTAAAGTATGTGCTATGCAAATTGTGTGCCTAATTTGGAGCTTTTTGACACATGCAATCATGTTTGGAGTCGCATATGTGACCAAACATGTCACTTTCTCTGTAATGGCCCACTCCTTTATTAAGTTTGTTTTTACTTGGGTCATATTTTCAGCAGTGTGCTGCTGAGGAGTGTGTTCCACTTCCAGCATTGATGTACACAGTGTATGGTCCTCACTGTCGTCATTGACAGGTCACAGCCAGGTAAACCTCCATGATGATGGATGTCCATATGTCAGACGTTAGGGTAACTCAGTCCTTCTCAAATAGTGGGGCACGCCCCCCTGGGGGGCGCATAACAAGATATCACCGAGCAAGTGATATTAAGATAAGGTAAGATAAGATGCCTTTTATAGTCATCGCACATGTGCAACGAAATTTGAGCAGCAATATTAGGTGCAAACAACAGTGTAAACAAAAGAGTAAGAAGTTTAAAAAATGATATATATATATATATATATATATATATATATATATATATATATATATCTATCTATTTCTTTCTTTTTTTGTTTTCTTTATTGTTAATAAGAATACATTGTTATAAAAGAGGTGTACTTATAACAAATTTATAGACAAATGATACTACAGTGGGCATGTAAAAATACTTTTTCATCCCATTTTGTCATGTACGGGGGGGGGGAGGATGTGAGTGTGCATTCGTTTGTGTGTGTGGGGGGGGGGAAACAAAATATTTTCTTCTTCCTAGGGTGGGTTTAACAGAAAATAATTGAGAATCACTGAGCTAACTGCGACTGCACACTCCTTTTTTTTTTTTTTTACTTGCTCCTTTTTCTCCACCTACCTCTGGCTAATCATGGTCTTTATGGCTTAAAATTAGTAACACAAGTGGAGTACATTAATGAATGACAGAACATGAACATGCATATACTTTGTTAATGTGTATAACACCCATTCATCAGTTAGTTTCATGTACCTTTTTGCTTGGCAGATCATATGATGGCTCAATGAGTTAGAGCAGCTGTGTTTAACCCTTGTCATCCACAAGGCTAAGCGGCGGACAGTCTGTAATTTTCATATTCACTACAGCCTCATCAATCGCCTGCTTTGCAAACACAAGGGTTGATCACGTCAACCGGTTCTTCCTTCTCATGCCGGGCACAATAATAACTCGGCATTGTGGAAGTGCTCCGGTTACAGTAATACAGCTCCTGGGAGCAAATCCTACCAGCACCCAGTCACACCGCCCCCCCCAAGGCCCTTAGTGTCTAACATGCAATTAAGACTGAGGGACAGGAGAGAAGAAAGGAGGAACACCACGCAACATGAGCCCCCCCCCCCCCCCAACCCATGTATGAGTAATGTAAATGTTTCTGGGGTGGGAGGAGGGGAAGCGCCAGGATGAAGACCGGTTCTCTGCCTCCCGGAAGAGGAGAGCCGGCCATCCGGCTCACTAGGCACCCCAGCCCCACACACCCCACCAGAGAGCGTGGAAGGCTGTCCCCGGGCCCAAAACAGCCGGCGCCCCCCCTGCCCATGCCACAAACACAACAGAAACATACATACCTACACGCATATGGACAACAACAATAAACATCAATTGTACATCCACACACTCACACACACCCACTAACTCACACACACACATTCCGTCACTCACTCGCCCACACACGCACATCCGTACGCGCACACACTCGCATACATACACACGCACATACACACTCAGGCCCCGAATCTTTAACCGATCGGTCCTGCTGGTCTTTCTCTTGGGAGCAATCCCTCCCCCCCACAACAGGGAGGAACCCAGAGCCCCGGAATGTCAGCCAGGCACCCCGACGCGGGCCAATCGCCCTACACGGCAGAGCGCCAAGGTGGCCTAGACCCCTCTAGCGCCGAGGGGCCCAGCCGCGAGACAGGCCACCCCGGGTGCCTGGGCCCCAGACCCGCACCCCGACCCCATAATGTAGGTCCGCCATTGTGACAGAGCTGGCACCCACCACCACCGACCCCCAGATCCACACCCGCAGCCTGCCTTGCCCCCCCCCCCCCCCCCCATCAACCACGGCCCGCCCACAGGGACTACAAGACGGTGGTCATTGTCTCCCACCCAAGAGCCCCCACCCCCCCAGCCGCCTGCCAGGTACCCCACAGGACAAGGCCACAGCCGGCCTACCCCATCATGTGATGGAGCTGATCAGTGGGGACCAGAGGGTTTCAAATGTTGCCAATTGGTTATTTGTGGTAGCCGACATCCTTTCCAGGCTAATATGGTCTAGAAGTAGATTTTTGTAGTAAGTTAAACATAAGTCCTTTTTTGATTTCCATTTCATGAGGTTAGTTTTCTTGGCGATGCAGAAGGCGGTGAGAACTATGTGTGATATATCTGTTTCTAGGTTTAATTCACTTGTATCTTTCTTCATAGCTTCTGACTTGTGGTGTTCTCATTTGTAAGTCGCTTTGGATAAAAGCATCTGCTAAATGACTAAATGTAATGTAAATGTAAATGTATCAACTAAAATGCACAATTTTGGTATAGCTGGAATATCAAAATTAAGCCTTATAAATAAATTCTCACATATCATCTGCCAAAGCCTTTGAACAGGTGTGCAGGACCATATAGCATGTATATAATTATCAGTATGATTGCCTGGGCAGTTAGTGCATATGTTTGTTTCTTTGAGGCCCATTTGAAACATTCTGTACCCTGTGTAATGTACTCTATGTAAAATTTTGTATTGGACAAGTTGTAAGTTTAGGTTTTTAGTCATTTTGAAAGTATTTGCACATATTTGTGTCCAGAAGTTTTCATCCGGATCGATGGAGAGATCTCGCTCCCATTTTGTTACTGGGAGGCATATGGAGTCATCAATTTTTAACAATTATTTATACATTTTGACAGGAGTTTAGGATTATAGAGGATTATATTAGGATTATATTTAGAAAATCTGTTATCAATACTGAGGTTTCCCAATTAATCTTATTTAGCTTGAATTTCTTTGAATTTGTTACTGCTAATCCCATATTTAGAAATGAAATCTTCAAATGAAATAAAGGTCCCCTCATAAATAACATGTTCTAAATCCTTTATTCCTTTCTCTTGCCATTCTTTAAAATTCAGTAAGTAAGTAAGGCTATAGCCTTTCCTTGACATATATCTGGATTATTCCAAATAGGTGTCATTTTACATGGGATTAATTAGGACTTGGTTAGTTTTAAAAATTCCCACAAGGCATTCAGAGTGGTCTTAATGTTAAAGCTTTTAATACAGTTATAACTTTTAAAAATAGAGCTAAAGAAAGGTAAGTCAGAGATTTTTAATTTCCCCCAAAATGTTTGTTCTAATTCCAACAATAGGTCATCTAAAGAATTTAACTTGGTCCACCTTGAAATAAACTGCAAACTATTGGCTAAAAAATAGTGATAAAAGTTTGGAAGTTCTAGACCACCATTGCATTTTTGCTTTCTTATCAGGTCTGACAATCTAGGGGAAAAAATTATACCTAAATATCTGATATTGCTTGATTCTAGTGGGGTTGTGGTGATGTTCTGGAAATTACAATTCAAAGGCAGGACTGTTGATTTCCTCCAGTTAATGGAATAATCTGATATGGATGTGTATTTATCTATAAGTGATATTGTTTTTAAAAGAGATGTTTGTGAGTTCTCTAGGAAAAATAATACATCATCAGCATAAAGATCATAAATAAATCTTATGATCTGTGTTTTCTGTTTGATCACCTTTAATATCACCATTCTGTCGTATTTTTGCTGCTAATGGCTCAATGAAGATGATAAAAACTGAGGACGAGAGTGGGCAACCTTGTCTAGTGCCCCTCTGCAGACTGAAGCTTTGTAAAAAAAGATTATTTGTCCTAACCTGTGCATTTGGAGAGCTGTATAGTGTTTCAATCCAGCTTATGAAGGATGCTCAAAATACAAATTCATGTAGAACTGCTAATAGAAATTTCCAGTTCACCTGATCGAATTGTTTCTCAGCATCTAAAGAGATAACTATATTTTCTGATTTGTTAAAGGAACAGTAATCTTTTATATTTATTAGTCAACGTGTGTTGTCCGCTGAGTGTCGGCCCCTGATAAAACCTGTTTGGTCCGAATGTATGATAGAAGGAATTATTTTTTCTAACCTTTTTGCAAGAACCTTGCAATTAATTTTAAGATTTAAACATTGATAAGAGAAATTGGGCGATAGCTTGATGGAAGTGTTGGATCTTTGCCCGGTTTAAGGAGCAGGCTAATGTTGGAACAGTTCATGTTTGGAGAAATTGTGTGGTTATTCTTGGTTTGAGCCACCATCTTTAAAAAGGCTCTAACACAGACCAAAATTCTTTATAGAACTGTGCTGGAAAACCATCTGGTCCTGGGGCTTTATTATTTGGAGAATGTTGTATTGCATTATAAAATTCAGGCGGTGAAAAAGAGGAATCAAGAGTCTTACAAGAGTCGGTGGGTGGCGCTGCTGAGGTTCCCCGCACCGGTCTGCTCACTGATATTTATTGATTTCAGCATCAGATGGGTTGATCTGTAATGAATACTGGGCTTCATAGAAATTTTTAATGGAGTTATTTATTTTTTGTGGGTCAAGAGTAATGTTGCCAACCGAGTCTTTAATAGAGTGAATTGCTGTTTTTTCTTTATTTAGTGTTAACTGATTAGCCAGAAACTTACCAGATTTATTTCCATGTCCAACCTCTGCAACGTAAATTATGTTTTCTTATCAATTATTTTATTTATTTCGAATTTAAGTTTCCTCAGGGTGTTAATTATACGTTCTTGTGGTGAGGCAGCGTATGCAGTTTCTAAATATTAAATTTTCTGTTCTAATTTTAATACAAGTGTTTTTTCTTTATTTTTGTTGTGTACACAGTAAGATATTATTTTACCTCTCATTACTGCTTTTTCTCCCGGTTCGAATCCTCATCTGGGTGGAGTTTCCATGTTCTCCCCGTGTCTGTGTGGGTTTCCTCTGGGTTCTCCGGTTTGCTCCCACAGTCCAAAAACATGGATCAAGTTAATTGAATTCTCAAAATTGCCCCATATAGAGTGTGTCTGTGTGAGTGAGTGTGTGCCCAGCGATGGATTGGCGCCCTGTCCTGGGTCTATCTGCCCAGCGCCCGAGACGTTCTCCCCTGGATGGGCATAGGGAACCCCACCGCGACCCTAATAGAGGATAAGCGGGAGATAATGAATGAATGAATAATGAATGAATAATAAAGTAATAAATAACAATAATTAAAAATATATATTATATATATAAGTAATAAACAATGATAATAATAATAATATATGATTTGTAGGAGGAGAAGAAGGAGGGGTCATCAACATTTGGTCCATATATACTAGCAATACATAACTATATATTTTGAATAGACAAGTTAAGTATTATAAATCTGCCTTCAGGATCTGATATCATGTTCCTAATAAAGAAGTTTATCCTTTTGTTAATTAATATAGCTACACCCCTTTGTTTAGTGTTGTAACAGGCTGAGTAAGCGTGAGGAGAGGAGAGTGTGTGTGCAGATGTTCTGGACATATGTGTCTCTTGTAGGAATACAATGTCGCCCTTCAAATCATTTAACCGATTATCAATTTTCATCCTCTTGTCCCTCAAGCCAACTCCACGTACATTCCATGAGACAAACCTTAGTGTGCTCATATTAAACTAAACTGAGAGTGAGTTATGTGCGCACCAAAGATGTATGTGTGAGCGTGCGTGGGCATGCAAGTGTGTGCGTGCACTGTTGTGTGGAATCTGTATATTGTGTGCACTGTGCAACATGTGTGCTGTGTGACAAATATGATGGGTGCAAAAAGAGAAGGATGTGTTTAAGGGAGAAAAAAAAAAAAAAGGAAAAGAGAAAAATAATAATAACCATAAAACATCCATCCATCCATCGGATCCACACCCGAACATACATATATCCAAACATACATACATCCAAACATCCATCCATCCATACATCCAAACAAACATACTGTCACACAATACGGGTGCACGCTGTCCGGAGAGAGCAGCACAGCGCGGTGCGGATGCAGGAAGCGAGCCAGGCGACCAGGTAAGCGAACAAAACAGAGTTTATTTACAGAAGGCAGCGGGAACGCCGCTGAAGGCACGGTGGGACGTGCCGGGAGCAAAATAACAAAACTATATATCGGCGGGAAGGCGCCGCTGACGACACGGCGGAACGTGCCGGAATAAACAAACAGACAAAACACAACCGCAACCCGAAGCAACATTTAAGCTAAGCTTAAGCAAATGCTCACATGTGATCAGGTAGGACCCTATCCCCGTACGAGCGGATCGGGCCCTACCTACGGAAGCCCTACGAGGCCAAACCCGAAACACGGGTGACAGGTGGGAGTGGCCCAGCCCTCCCAACCTGACACATACATTCAAGTATTCAAGTATTTTATTTCTATTACACAATATAAAGTACAGTAGAGTTTATGTGGAACGAGACAGCGTTACCCAGGAACAAAGTGCTACACATAACAGCTACTACACAACCAACATAAAGTGCATGTGTGCAAACACAAGGATCACAATAAATACAGGACGATACACAGTACAGTAAACAATAAACATTCAAGTATGGTATTAAAGTAAGTAAACCCTGAGTTTGGTTATTGTAAACAGTTAACATTGAGTGGAGAGGTAACAGTGCTGCTGGCCTCCCAGTGATGTGAGACACATGTTCCGGGAAGAAAATGTCCTCCGGTACATTTTTCCAGAAGGCAGGAGTTCAAAGAGTGAGTGTGAGGGGTGAGTGTTATCATCCAGAATGCTGGTTGCCTTACGAATGCAGCGTGTGGTGTGGAGGGGAGAGAGACACCGATGATCTTCTCAGCCGTCTTCACTACCTGCTGCAGGGACTTGCGGTTCAATACGGTGCAGTTCCTGAACCAGCTGCTCAGTATGCTCTTGATGGTTCCCCTGTAGAATGTGGTGAGGAAAAGGGGTGGGAGATGTGCCTTCCTCAGCCTTCGTAGGAAGTAGAGATGCTGCCGGGCCTTCTTGGCGATGGTTCTGGTGTTCAGAGACCAGGTGAGATCCTCTGCCAGGTGAACTCCAAGGAACTAGGTTTTTGACATTCTCCACAGTAGAGTCGCCGATGTTCAGTGGAGAGTGATCATGCCTTGTCCTCCTGAAGTCAACAACCATCTCTTTGGTCTTGCCTAAGTTCAGAGACAGGTTGTTGGTGCTGCACCAGTCCGTAAGCCGTTGTACTTCTTCTTTGTATGCTGTCTTGTCTTGCTGATGAGACCCACCACGGTTGTGTCGTCTGTGAACTTGATGATGTGGTTCGAGCTGTGCATTGCTGCGCAGTCATAAGTCAGCAGAGTGAACAGCCGTGAAATGAGCACGCAGCCCTGGGGGGCCCCCGTGCTCAGTGTGGTAGTGCTGGAGCTGTTTTGTCCGATCCGGATTGACTGCAGTCTCCCGGTCAGAAAGTCCAAGATCCAGTTACAGAGAGAGGTGTCGAGGCCCAGTAGATTCAGTTTCCCGATCAGGTGTTGAGGGATGATTGTGTTGAATGCTGAGCTGAAGTTGATGAACAACATTCGATAAGTGTCTTTATTTCCTAGGTGGGTGAGTGCCAGTTGGTGGGTGGTGGATATTGCGTCATCCGTTGAGCGGTTTGGTTGGTATGCAAACTGCAGTGGATCCAGTGTAGGTGGCAGCAGGGTCTTGATGTGCCTCATGACAATCCTCTTGAAGCGCTTCATGAGGACGGGAGTCAGTGCAATGGGGCGGTAGTCATTAAGACAGGACACTGGAGACTTCTTCGACATGGGAATGATGGTGGTAGCCTTGAGACACGTCGGGACAATGGCATAGTTCAGGGAGGTGTTGAAGATTTCGGTGAAGACATCTGTCAGCGGGTCCGCGCATTCCCTAAGCTCTCTGCTAGGAATGTTGTCTGGTCCAGCAGCTTTTCAAGGGTTGACTCTACGTAGAGTTTTCCTCACATCAGCTGCTGTGAAGCCCAACACCTGGTCGTTGAGAGGAGGGGTGGTCTTCCTTGCTATGGCGCTGTTCTGTCTCAAATCGAGCATAGAAGCCAAGCGCATCTGGAAGGGAGACGCCACCGTCGCAGGCAGGTGGTGCGGTCCTGTAGTTGGTGCTGGTCTGGATGCCCTGCCACATGTGCCGTGTGTCTCCGCTGTTCTGGAAGTGGCTGTGGATGTCTGACCGTGTGCGCACTTTGCCTCTCTGATGGCCCTGGACAATTTGGCCCTCGCTGTTCTTAGTGCCACCTTGTCGTCTGCCTTAAAAGCAGAGTCGCGATCCCTTAGCAAAGCACGCACCTCTGCGGTCATCCACGACTTCTGGTTGGGACGTGTGGTGATGTTCTTGGAGACAGTCTGTGCACTTGCTGATGTAGCAGGTCACCGAAGACGTGTACTCCTCCAGGTCGATAGTGTCGCCGTGGGTTGCAGCCTCCCTAAACATGTTCCAGTCCGTACACGCAAAGCAGTGTTGAAGTGCAGAGATGGCTCCTGCAGGTCAGGTTCTCACCTGCTTTAAAACCGGTTTTAAGCGTCTGACGACCGGTCTGTATGCTGGAATTAGCATAACAGAGATGTGATCTGAGTATCCGAGGTGGGGGCGGGGCTCAGCCTGGTACGCGTTGGGATGTTCGTGTAAACAAAATCCAGCGCGTTCACTCCTCTCATAGCAAAGTTCACACGTTGGTGGAATTTAGGGAGAACTGTCTTGAGATTCACATGGTTGAAATCTCCAGCCACAATAAACAATTCATCGGGGTGTGTATTTTGAAGTCCGCTGATAGCGCTGTACAGTTCACAGAGCGCGTCTTCAGCATTAGCGACAGGTGGGAATGTTTAACAATAAAGAAAATGAAAAAGAAAGAAATATAGATCAACTCAGAACAAAAAATCATTTGATTAACTTTATTTTTTAGTGTGTAACAGAAACGAATGAAATCCTTATTTAAACTAGAAACATTTTTGAACTGACTGGCATTTGATACTGAAAAATGAAATTAAATAAAATCAATAAATATTAATAAATTTAAATTCATCAGCAACATTAATTCAGGAGCACAATATATTGACACTTTAACCTACAAAATAAAAATAATACAACAATTTGTCCCTTTGTTTTGTATCAAAATGAGGAAGTCGGAACTAATGGCTACAATGCACCCGTTTTGCAGCACACAGCTTTTCTGAAGTAGCTTTTTATAAAGCGGGATGATGGCTGTACGCGTTACGTTTTCGATTAAAAAACTCAAGCGGCTTATCAGCGTAATTGACTTCATTTGACTTCAAACTTCATTTGACTTCAAACTTCATTTATTTGGCTTTATGCTGTCCTCTGCCAACATTTTCAGACACAGAAGACACACCGGTCTTTCTTCGTCTCCCACCTTAGTTACAGTTAAGCCAAGTGCTACATATGCTTTGTCATATTTCCTCGTTTTAGCTTTCGGTTGACTTTTGTTGGTCTCATTATCTTCATCTCTCTCCGCCTTTTTCTCTGCCATCCCTGTTAAATTTTTCCATGTTGTTTCTTGAGGGTTTGTTCAGTACACTTAATATCACTTGCTCAGTGATATCTTGTTATACACCCCTGTTAAGATCTTTTGATTTTGAAAAAGGCAGAAAGAACGAGCTGATGCAAAAATGGTTGCCTTAACTCATTTATTGAGGACAGAGAAAACTTCAGGGACACTGGCCTGCGAGTCTGCCATCCTCCGCGTTCCGATGCTGTCTGCCTCCGGGTCTGAGTGAAAGTGCACCCCCCGCAGTGTTTACCTGCGCATATATCTGTTACGTCTAGTTACCGCCCCTTAACTGACTAAGCCAATCGCAGATTACCCCCCTAGGTTTTAAATCAGCCAATCCCAGTCCAGTATTTTCCCAGTGGCGGCAAAATCAGAGGTCCTTTGTTTGTCTTTCGGCCATATTGGGACTCTCATTATGTATAATAAATTTTAAATTTATGACAACCCCCCCCCCCCCATGGGAGCACCTACATGCTCCCATAAATAAATTTTAAATAAAAAATTCTACGCCCATAAATTTTAAGCCAAACTTTACACGTTACCATTTCTAAAATTTGCATGTTATCACAACTCAATTAACCCAGAACTAAACGCAACTAATTCCAATACGAATTTTACAAGTTCACATAACTGAATGCTGAGGAGGCAGAGCGCTAATTAAACTACCCCCCCCCCCCTAACTAAAACCCCTCTTGACGGTGCCCAACATATTACATGGCCATAAAGGCTGAAAACACAATTCTAAAAACAAACATCTATCAGATATACTAATAAAGACCACGCCTAACGAGACAGCCTCCGTCCCTACACTCACAAACCCAAAATAACACCCCCTTGCACCACTGTTGCAGAAACTTTAATGCCACCCCCCTTGCAACACTGTTGCAGAAACTTTCCCCGAAGATTATTCAAGGTTCTGTTCTCCTGGTCAGTATCTGCTTAAGTCTTTTAGTTCTGTAGTCTCAACATTCCCTCGTCGGTTCTTGAAGTTCCTTCTATCAGTTCCTTTTATTGTTGTCGTCCTCCTGTTGTCATCATTGTTGTCATCAATGGCAGTTACCTTGTTGCCAGCGGTTCTCCATCAGCAACAGCACCCTCGTCGTCATCACTTTCTAAAAGCAGAGTTAGCAATACCCTCTATACCACCCTAAATAGGTCAGTTGACACATCCAGAGAAGGATCCTCTTCTTGCTCCAGGGACCGGTCTCCGTTGCCCCGAGGATCAGCATCCTCACAGCCGATCCATCCTGATCACCACTTACTCTGTTCCTGGAACTCCACATCCTAGAGATTCAGGTTTCACCCCTAAATCCAGCCGCATTTAATCTGAAACACATCGTTTATCTAGAGAACAGGTTTAGGACATGGGATCAGGACTGAATTTCATGTCTGTTGGAAAAAGGAACTCCAATAGCTCGAGAATAATGTGCTCTGTTTTGAAGCCAAAATAAATCATTCAAACAAGCATGGTAAAGGCCAAAACAAGGAATGAAATTTAACCTTAAACAAAATACTTCTGAAATACAAATGGTTTAGTAAAAGCTAAATGTGGTAGTTTAATTTAACCAGTATGTTGATGTTTAAAAGATTATCACTGTGTAGAAATTGAAAGCTGAGTAAAAGAGTGCACCAATAACAAACCTAGTTTACACATAAGGAAAAGTAAATCCGCGAGACTCTAAAACTAACAAAACCAAAATCAAACCATACAAACGCTGTATAAAATAAAAATTAAATTCTTACTGCATGTGGCTACATGCTCAACATTTTTCCCATATATTTTCATTATAAATTATTTTACCTAAATAAATTGGTCGGATGCCCTATAATATATACATTAAACAAACCCCAATAAATAAATAAAACACTGGAGGATAACCTGGTGGACACATCTATCAGAACTGTCCAGCACTGCTTGGGTCACACTGCCACAGTCACACAATGGATGGTCACTTTTGCACTCTTAATAAACTCCTCCAGGGACAGCTTACCATATAAAATCTACAAAAAATGCAACAATTACAACGGCTTTGTTTGACAAATAATTGTGCAGTATATATGTATACAATACTGTCTCTATATATTTGGCACCTGTCCACATAAAATATCTGTAATGAAAAGTGACATTTCAAAAGGAAAATGTATTTAGTGAACTGATGCAACAGCGATTCACCAAACATTTTCCCACACTACTAAAACAGCCGTTTAAATGAAAATGTAAAATGATATTAAATGATAAGCGGCACGGTGGCTTAGTGGTTAGCACATTCGCCTCTCAGCGCTAGGGATTCCCGGTTCGAATCCCCATCTGGGTGGAGTTTCCATGTTCTCCCCGTGTCTGCGTGGGTTTCCTCCGGGTTCTCCGGTTTCCTCCCACAGTCCAAAAACATGGATCAAGTTAATTGAATTCTCAAAATTGCCCAATTTAGAGTGTGTCTGTGTGAGTGAGTGTGTGCCNCCGGGTTCTCCGGTTTCCTCCCACAGTCCAAAAACATGGATCAAGTTAATTGAATTCTCAAAATTGCCCAATTTAGAGTGTGTCTGTGTGAGTGAGTGTGTGCCCAGCGATGGATTGGCGCCCTGTCCTGGGTCTATCTGCCCAGCGCCCGAGACGTTCTCCCCTGGATGGGCATGGGGAACCCCACCGCGACCCTAATAGAGGATAAGCGGAAGATAATGAATGAATGAATGAATGATATTAAATGATCTATTGAAAGCCGTTTCAAAACAGTAAGGGAAAAAAATAAAAGCATAAGAAATGTAAAATCACAAATATTCTATGGATCTTAATCCTGATGTATACAACAACCAATAATGTTCAGGGCGGAAGCATGACAATTCCTAATATAAAAATATAGATATTTCTAGCTGCTATGAAATAGTTTTTAAAGCAAAAATGTGGACCTGTTACCACAAAATTAAAATTTGATAGGCTTGCTTAACAACCTCTTTTAACCATAAGATGTTAGGCTAGAACTGGCAACTGTATCAATATAATGGGATAAAATAAATTAATAAGTCTAAATTTTCTAAAAAATAATGGCGTGTCATTATCATGTAGTTCTAATAACACTAATAACAGTATATATAAAAAACAAATAATAGTGATATTCCCACTTGTTAGACCTATGACATCATGCAGTTATGCATGGTATATATTCATTACCTGAGTCAATTAGGATGACAAGGCAGTATGTCATAAAGTAGCACAGTGTCTCAAAGAGAAGAAACTAGTGTGTGTGTGTGTGTGTGTGTGAGACACAGCAGTTCTCAAAGTGTTTGGTGTGTGTGGATGTTTTTGCGTAAAATAAGTGTTTTGTCATATTGCCAAGACCATTGTGTATATAGCAATATAGCAAGAATTTCGCTAATATATCATATTTTTTCCAGTCCTGTGTTTAATAAGTTTTTTTTATTCATCTGAGACTCTCATCATGACTTATTATGTAATCAGACCCATGGTCAGCACCAGTATTAGTGGCTCCTTTGGTTAAAAGGGCAAAGCAAAGATCAAAATGTGAAAATCAACCCAATCAAATTATTTCCAACCAAATAACAATTAGTGGAACCCAGAGAAGCTTTTTCTGAATAATTTCCATAACCATTCTGAATTTGCAAATTTTATGGTGAAATAATAAGCTTGACATAAAGCACTAAATTCAGCCACCTGTTATATCAGACTGTAAACCTGTAGGTGAGGATAAGTCCATGGACTTCAGGGAATCACAACACATTGTTCTGCAATTTTAAACCTCATTAAGGACTACAGAAGACAATCAAGTACCAAATGTTCTGCCATAAAAACTGCATCAAATACAATAATACTAGCAAAGGTGCCAATAGCTGAAATGTGTTTATCATTGTCACGAAACTTGTCACCATGTGAGATTTTATAGTTACAGTGCAAAATATGAAAAGACTTTTTATATGCAGTCATCATAGTAATTGTGTTTAACTCATCAATAACCATGTTTAAATGCTAATTGTGTATTTGCAAAGACAATGGCGTGTTACTGTCTTTTCCCATTGTTTATGTGGTAAACTATGAATTTCCACCATGACTGGTAAACCCTTTGCCCAATCTGTATAGTAATTGAATGCTATTGACCATTTTTCCCCTGCTGTCCAGTGTACATGTACAGTATTTGACCAAATTGCTGTAATATGTTAACTAATTGTTTTCAACAGCTTTACCCCACCCAACATGAAGTTTAAGTCCACACTTGCAGTACTTTAATTGATTAAATTTATCAGTCAAGCTTCTACCTTCTCAGGCGGACTGAAAACCGTATCAATGGTAACTTTCAACTGTGTCCTTCTGATAAACTCCTCTATCCCAAATATACTACTCAACTCTAGGTTCTAGCAACCAAATATATTGCCATGTGGGGTCGTAGCATGAGTATCAATAACATGGCTCTATATTAGAGCTGAGGATTCATATAATTATATACTTTAATGACCATTCTATACCACTTACCATAATATCTGATCCAGCGTACAAATGTCGTCACATTTGTCTGAATCAGCAGTAATATAGGCTTAATACATTATCTGGGATCCCAACATTAAAATACATGAAAATAATAAAAAACTAACCCTCATTTCTGTTTAAATATTTATTGCTGGCATGCACTTCCTCTGACACACATAGCACAAAGTATTAAGTGTGTGGAGGAGGGGTGTCACTCCAAACCCTATAAACCCAACGCTTAATGTATAATTGTGTCCAGTGTGTTATGATGGCGAATCAGATTGCTGAACCACTCAAGCACCTGTGTGAGGCACAGGTGCTTGAGTGGCACTGCGCACCCCACTATTTGAGAAGGACTAATGTAAACACACAGTTCGCCACCACGTGTCTTACCACACAGGGTTGTGTGCTTTTAGTCTGTTTAGTTGAATAGCGACGTTGGGAACTCTGTCGCTCAACCACGTCTCAGTGAGAACAAAGATGCAGCAGTCTCTGGATTCTCGTCGTGTAGTTCTCTGAAGTTATTTTCTTTAACACCGCTTGCGGTGCCCCCATCTTCGGCTGTCGGCTTCAGACGAGGTCGTGGTCTGGGGGCCTGGTTTCCGTAGCAGACCGAGGCTGCGTAGCGTTTCTCGTAGCTCATCTCGTAGCGTGTTTTCGGGTTAGTTGCAGTAAATTACCAGGGAATTTCAGTCATAAACACGGAAACATGTTGTTCCTATGTCCATATAAAACATACACTGACAAAAAAAAACTACTACAAAACTACAGTAAACAAACAAAGAGCGCCGTTTGTATCCGAAGCGGCCACTGCGAGCTACTGCCGCGACGCCATCTTGGATCTCACATACATACATACATACATTCATCCATCCATCCATCCATCCATACTTCAAACATACATACATCCAAACATACATACATCCAAATATTCATATATACATACATACATACATACATACATACTTACATATCCATACTTTTTAACTAAACAATGTCCTGCTAACTGAACCGGCATTAATTGATTTATGGACACCGTTCACCTGATCAGTACAGCCATGGCGTGGTTTCCTGGTCACGATGGAGTTGTCCATTTACATACAAGTTTATCCACTGTGATGACTGCTCGTGCACCTTCTTGGATGTATTTTTTTCGGAGATTGAACAGGATCCTGCGTCGCTCCAGGATCTCTTTGGGGAACTGATCATTGACGCTGAAGTCCGTTCCTCTCAACTCTCGTCCGCAGCTCTTCACTAGCTCTTTTTGTTTGTGGCGTTCAAATATAGCCACGATAGGTCTGGGCCTGTGTCCACCGTGTCTCTTAGCTCCTATACGGTGAACACGATCGAAGCTGATGGATTGGATCTTCCGGGAGCTTCAGGTATGTTTGCATGAATTCCTTTATTGTTGTCTCAGGGTTTTCCTCTGTTTTCTCCAGTAGCCCAGAAAACACGAAGTTGTCCCTCATGCTGCGTGCTTTTAGCTCGATGACGGTTTCTCTTATTTTTTTATTTTCTTCTGAGAGCTGGGTCATTCCTTTGGTGAGGGAATCCGCCGATTCTCTATGAATAGTATTCTCTGCAGCGAGAGTTTCAACCTGTCGTTGGCTAAATTTTATAGACTCCCGGAGAGCCTGGAACTCCTTGTGGAGAATTTCCAAAATGGAGAGGTGAGCATCAAAACTAGACAGCTTCTTATCAATGGATTCCAATACATGCACCATGTCGCTGGAGTGAGAAGACGCCTCTGGAGAATCTTCAGGGTGATTCCTCTTGTTTGGAGCTCCTTTTCTGTTAAAAGGAGTCTGCGTTTTCTCTGGTTTCCCCATGACAACACGCTCTAAACACTCGTCAATATACTTTTGCAAACTGTCCAAATCTTCTTCGTCGTCCTCCAGTGCGCTTCTTGTACTACTAATTATCTGGCTAATTTTGAATATATAGTTTGTTTATAACTGTGCTGGCTAAGAAAACTGTTCCATGTAATGTTTTAGCCATTGTTGACTTGCTGCCTTGCTCGATACTGCCGGAGTTAGTGTTGGAGTCATGCGTTCCTACAGCATAGTGCCACCTAGTCAGTCGGTGCAGAATCCTAGTCTTTTGGTGGGTTAACAGCCCACAGTGTGGTACACTGTCTTGTGTACTTAATGTTTGAAATGCGTGAGTTCACCATTTGTGCGGTGCCGTTGTGTTCACGCCGGAAAGTGCCGCAGTAACACAAATTGCCTAATTAATTATTTCATTGTTGGGATCGTGGGTGTGTAAGAGTATTCTGACACACAGAATCACCTCCTCAGTTATCCTCCTGTGTTGTAGTGTCGCAGGCGTAGTTCGTTTTTACTTATTTTCCACGTATATCTCATTTGCGTTATCATTGCATCACAAAGGTGTGTGATGTTTTAGTTACACCACCTTTAGGTGCCTAGGTTTCTCTTGCTTTGTGGTTGAAGGCTGAATTCCAAGGGCCATTAAGCTCTTTTTCTCACTTTTTTTTTGACCCCAGCTAGCCTTGGTTCAAACCTACTTAAGCACACTTTCTGATAATAATGTTTCTGTTTATTTAGGCAGTCATTATTGTTAATTAAAGCAATTATACTTTAAGACTTTCTTTTTAATTATTTGAACACTTGAACAATTACTTTCCTTTGAATATATACTGTATAATACTTGATACAATATAATGTACATTTTTTGCAGATTTGTACATTTACCGTGAGGATTGTATAAATAATAAACATGACATAGTGCAAACCATTAATAATACAGAATCATTATTCATTCAATACAGCACAAGTTTTCTTATTTCTACGATATGTAGTCCTCGAATTTTGCTTTAAAAATGTCTCAGTCCTATGACAAAGCAGTCATTCGCATGCCCTCAGGAGCAGGTATGTTGGTTGACGCTATCATAGTCAATTTACTTCTGACACCATGTTTGTGTATAAGGCAAATAATACACAAATATATGTTGAATATAATCCAACATGTCCCGTTTATTCCCAGCTCAAGCAACTCACTGTAACAGGTGCATAACAACGTTATTACCAAAGACAATGGTTTATAACTTATCTACAAAACAGCTACGTAAATAAAACCTGAAAGTGAAAGGATATATTTGTCATATTTGTTTTGGTCACGTGGTGTGGGTTGGTCTGTGTGTTCACACCCCTGTAATTATGCGCACCTGGGATTAATCACGTTTTGGTTATTTAAGCCCTGCACGCCCTTCCCTCACCGCCAGTTAGTCTTGTGTCACGCCTGTGCTAGCCCTGACTCTACCAGCTCCCGTCACTGCTTCGTACGCGCCTTGTTGCCTTGTCTTGTTTGCACCCTGTCTCATTGTATCTCTGATTGTGTGTGCAGTTTATCGCCTGCCTTCTCCACGACACAAGTCCCCTTCATCCCTGTTCACTTCGGATTGGAACACGACACCGTCTGACGTCAGGCTGAGTCTTACGCCGCATCTCCACGTCATCATTCACTGCCTTGTGTTGCCTCCGTTATGTCTGTGCGCCCTAAGTACTGTCTGCCCCTGTGTTGTGGAAATAAACCAGGTTTTGTTCCTGATCTCTGTTCCAATTCAATCTCTCCAAGTAGCGAATCCGCCTCGCCCGGTCATCCGACCTTAACAGTATTGAAACAAATCTTCACTCTGGTTTATATTAAAACTTCTGTTGGTTTGAGAAAGATGGACTGCATATTGTAGAAGGTTCTATGATGATTTGTCCTCCTTTGGAGTGTCAGTCAGAACACTGACGTTTTTATAAAGGCTTTAATTAGAAGTAGAATTCAAAGAAAAGACTCTTGAGATATTGCATATCAGCACTTTTATTTTGCACATTGCTTCACGGGTAAAGTAGGTACAATAAAGTTAGCCATGTAAGGTATTACAAAAGTATTAGAAATTTGAAAAGTATTAAAAGTATGGTCTTGAATAGGAAGAACAAACAAACAATAAATTACCATCCCAGAGTTAACAAGATTAAACATTTCTATACAATTATACATTGAAAGTGATTTGGATGGATATTTATGAATAATTATCTTACATTATTTTACACAAGACTCTAAAATGTTTATTACCAATCTGACACAGGGCTAATTTTGGTTTCTGTACTGTAAAAATTACTTCGTAGAAGTACAACTAACCCTTAGATAACTTTAGGTTGCTCTATGACATTATTATAGAGAATGGCTTGTTCGAAACAATAAACCACAGTTATTATCTCAATCAGGATATGAAAATGACAAAGCATCTAATTTGAAGTGTTTAAACAGTAATTTTTAAACAATCAACTTAAATTGTAAGTTACATTGTAACTTATTCCACTCTCTATCGACTTTCTAATGTTGCTGATCTCTGACATTGATCTCTCTTGCCACTCACCTATAATACAAGGTGTAGGAATGGACTCTTCAACAATGTGTGTATGGTGTGTATCTGAGCTACATCTGCTTCCCATAATCCTTTTCGATCAGGTATTAGATTGACTCAGTAGAGGAACAGATCAGATTCTGTATGTGAGAAAAACCCAGATCAAAAACAATCAGGGGGTCACCAGAATAAATATCATCAAATATACCATAATATGTGTGTGTGTGTGTGTGTGTGTGTGTGTGTGTGTGTGTGTGTGTGTGTGTAACTCACCGTAGTATCTTCAGGTTACAGTGAGGATCCTTCTGTAAATCAGTGAGAAGTTTCTTTCCTGATTCTCCTGGTTTATTGTTGTATAGATTCAGTTCTCTCAGCTTTGATGAGGTGTTTGATCTCAGAGCTGAAGCCACGGCAACAAAACCTTTTTTCATTACACCACAAGTATTCAACCTGCAGAACACACAGATAACTTACCAAATCACCTCACAATCACTGTATCTCTCATAAACACTGTCACAAATAATAACTGATAACAATGAATAGTTTTATATTTAAAGATAACCAGAATATCACATCAAACAAACATTAATGGCTTCTACACTGTTGTTGCTGCCTGGCCGCTCAAGAAGGATGAGTCCCCCACTGAGTCTTGGTCCTCCACTGGTTTCTTCCTTAAATAACAATATAACTGGGAATTTTTTCTTGCCACTGTCGCTTCAGCTTGTTCTTTGGTGGTTTAAAGGCTTTTCATTCTGTAAAGCTGCTTTGTGACAATGTACTGTTATAAAAAGCGCTATATAAATAAATAACTTGAACTTAACTTGATTAAGTCAAACACAATATCAACCAGGTTCCAAGTTACAGGTATAAACGTGATGTAGTGTAAGTGCAGTGAGAAAGTGATGAACTTACTGCAGTATCTCCAGTTTACAGTGTGGATTCTTCAGTCCATCAGAGAGAAGCTTCACTCCTGAATCCTCCAGATTATTGTAATTCAGGTTTAGATTTTTCAGACTGGAACTTAAATTAAAAACTGAGGACAGAACTAAACAACTTTCACCTGATAGATTACACTTACACAACCTGAAACACACATACATACACACACACACACATACACACACACACTTTTATTTACATAGTCTTGTATGTACTTTATGTAACCTTTATTATAACTATTATTAATCTCATATAAAATATACAGAGGTACATTGTGGGGATCAGTTCTAAATAAAATGCTGAGATCACAGATGTATTAATTATTACTGTAATAATTCATTCATTCATTATCTCCCGCTTTATCCTCTATTAGGGTCGCGGTGGGGTTCCCCATGCCCATCCAGGGGAGAACGTTTCCGGCGCTGGGCAGATACACCCAGGACAGGGCACACACTCACTCACACAGACACACTCTATATGGGGCAATTTTGTAGAATTCAATTGACTTGATCCATGTTTTTGGACTGTGGGAGGAAACCGGAGAACCCGGAGGAAACCCACGCGGACACGGTGAGAACATGGAAACTCCACCCAGATGGGGATTCGAACTGGGAACCCCTAGCACTGAGAGGCGAACGTGCTAACCACTAAGCCACCGTGTACTGTAATAATAAACTGTAATAAATACTGATCTTACTAAATTAATGGAATGCTCTGTAATCATTAATAACATGACAGATCTTTATGAAGTCATTAATAAATGTTATAAATAACGAAATTATAAAGTTATTATTTCTAATAAATGAATGGAAATGTGGATGTATCAGTTACTGAGTGTTACATCACTTCCTGTGTTAGTAAAACTTTATTGTGACTCTGCACAAAGTAAATTTGATGTTTGTTGGTGTTTCTACTCTGAACAAATGAGCATTTAATAATGTTACAGACTATAACACTCTTTTTAACCTAATCAACACTCTCCTGATATGTATTGATCCCCAATATCACTCTGTTGTCCTTCCTTTAAGTGTGTGTGTGTGTGTTGTCGGTGCAGCTTGGTCATCCAACCATGATGAGGAAGTTCTACAGAGAATGACATCATGAGGTGGAGAATAATTCAGAGGAACAGTTCTGATCATTAGTACACATTAGGAGCTGGGTCTTAGTTCCTGTTCCTAGAATAATAACTTAATTTCCCTGAGGCTGAAAAGACTCCACACTGGAGACAAAGGGGGAAAAAAACTTAACACCTGTCCTGAGCGAGATTCTAACCGGGGATAACCGAACTCTATGTAAACCTCATGTGCTAAAACTAAGCACACTATGCCAGCGACAATAGCGGGAGTATGACTTGAGAAAAAAAAATTATATTAAATTAACAAAAAAGTTAACAAGTAAATAAAATAAAACAAAAAACAATAAAAATGCTAAGTATGCAACAGCCTAACTCAAGGATGAACTTCAGATGAAACAAACCACCACCGCTGCTGCTGCGGCTGTAACACAACATAAAACATGGCTTTACAGGATGTGTGCAAATAAATGAGAACAGACTATATAAAATAGTTAGGGAGTAAAATAATTAGAGGAAATTTAGTAGTGTATGTGTAACTGCTAAGTGTATGGCTTGGCACAACCAACATTGATTAAATAGCTAATTATTATTTTTTTAAATTAAAAATCTAATGCTTTAATCAGGAATATCTATCTGATACCCTTTAGCTTGTACCTGAAAACGAAAATAAACAAGCGTGAGGAGGCAAAGAAATAAAGAAAAAAAGGACTAAAGAGGGAAACAGCTGCATGAAATTAACAACGATTAATGTGAAATAAAAATCAGTTTAAAATAAACCAATTAATCAATAAAGAGCGATTAAAAATGACAATTTCAATAAAGGAGCACATAGTGTACCCTGGATAATAAACTGTATGAGTGATTTATTTATTTAGTGTAAGTGCAGTATAAAAGTGATGATCTCACTTCAGTATCTCCAGTTTACAGTGTGGATTCTTCAGTCTATCAGAGAGAAGCTTTACTCCAGAATCCTCCAGTTTATTGTAACTCAGGTTTAGATTTATTAGACTGGAGGAGTTTACACTGAGAACTGATGACAGAACTGAACAACTTTCACCTGATAGATTACAATAACACAACCTGAAAGATAAACATCACACACATTACGTCACGGTACATTAAAAACTATATTATAATGTGCATACAAATAGAAAGAGTAAATAAAACTACAGTGTTCTTGGTAACTCAATTTCCAATCTTAACATTTTATTTCCCCTTTTGTATTCCTCTCCGTTTTTGTGGTCAACTCTTCATTTTTTAGAGCACGCAACCTTTTTTTTGCTGCAGCTTCTCACTTCGTACCTTGTCTGTGCATGCTGTGCGCACCTGAATCGCACAGATCTGATTGGCTCAGGAGCATCTTTGGTGATATTACTACGCACTTGATTGGTCTTTGAGTTTACTGCACAGTGAAATCCGTATCATAAAGACAAGAAAAGTTCCGCCATTTATCATGGTCCGCCTATTAGTTACCTTTGCCATACACCATACACTGTAAAAAATACACCATACACACTACACTGTATGGTACACTAGTGAGTGTATCAGTGTCACACAGTGCTCGTCTAGCGACACTTCTGCTACACCTGGTGGTGGTTCTGTGGGCGGTCTCGCGCAGACTTGGGCTCGCTCCTGGTCACTGGAATTCTGATTCTGGTTTCCGTTTTTTGGTTGCCTCTCATTTCCTTTCCTTCTATTTCAGCCCTTCCTTTGTCCGTGTTTGTCACGTTGGTTCTTGTTACCTGACTCTCCATTGAGTTATTCCCGTTTCAGGACTAAGCGCTCTGCAGTATCGGTTGTTCTCCATCTTGACGGCGATCGTCTTCATTGCGGGTTACGCTGTCATTCTACTGGCGTCTGGCCAGCTCGCCTCCATTTTGTGTTTGAGTTTTGTTTCGTTTTATTTATTTTGAAGGTCGCATTTTGTTCATTAAATATAGTTTTTGCATTTAACATTGGACTACGCTCGTGTTGTTTCTACGCACGCACCGTGTTTCTGACAGTAACCAACGTCAGCTATGGATCTGGCTAATCCCACGGACCCGTCCCTCGCGCTACGTGAGCAAGGACGTTTTTTGGGGGGAGCTTCGGCAGGAGATTGGCGAGCTATGAGTGCGCTTATGGATCAGCAAACCCGACTGGAACTGGGATTTTCACAAAACACTGCTCCACCGGGAGTTCTTCCAACACTTCCGCAGCAACTTCAGAAACCGGTACGTCATTCTTGCCTCTTCCAGTGGCAGAACCAAAGATGGAGATCCAGAGGTATCTGACCTATTTCTACTTCAACGCTCTCTTTTTTTCGCCAATTGTTCCCTGGCTACGGATAAACAGAAGATTTCCTTCATCATTGCTCGTTTATGTAGCCGGCCTGGTAACTGGGGATCGGCTCTCTGGAACGCTTGCACAGCCGAATCGAGTAACTTCCAGCTATTTATGGAACGTTTTCATTGTACATTTTTTCACCCGCGTAAGGGACGTGCGGTGGAGGATTTGAACTTAAGCAAGGTACGCTGATTACACGCTGGAGTTTCAGACTCTTGCAGCTGGAATGAGCCGGCCCTTCTGGTAGCTTACTGCTCAGGATTAAGGAAGAGATTGCGGCGGAGCTACTTTTTAAGGACAAGGGCATGTCCCTCTCTGAACTTATCACCACCACGATGCGTTTGGATCAGCTCTGGCAATCTAAAATGGCTTTGCCTTCGCTTCCACACACCACGGCCTCACCTGCCATTTCCTCGTTGGATCTGGAGAACCCGATGAAGCCTGTCTGCCAGCGAGAGTGTCATGGTTTGTTTTGTCACGTGGTGTGGGTTGGGTTTTGTGTTCACGCCCCCGTAATCACGAGCACCTGGTCCCTATCACATTCCCCTACTTATACTCCGCACTACCTGCCCGTCACCGCTAGTTTGTCTCGTGCCACGCCTTTGCCAAGCCCCGACACTACAAGCCCCGTCTCTGCCCTGTTACCTCGCTATTGAGCCCTGTACCTTGTCGCCCTGGTTGCTGTTTTGTGTCCTGTGTTTTGTGTGCAGTTCGTCATCCTGTCGTCATCACCTCGTCAAGTGCCCTTCACACCGTCTCCCGTATTTGGAACCCGACCCGCCGTGACGTCATCACCCGCCGCCCTGTCTGTG
>JAFMOD010000590.1:441925-486402 GCA_019802435.1 Corydoras maculifer | reverse complement strand
TGCCACGCCTTTGCCAAGCCCCGACACTACAAGCCCCGTCTCTGCCCTGTTACCTCGCTATTGAGCCCTGTACCTTGTCGCCCTGGTTGCTGTTTTGTGTCCTGTGTTTTGTGTGCAGTTCGTCATCCTGTCGTCATCACCTCGTCAAGTGCCCTTCACACCGTCTCCCGTATTTGGAACCCGACCCGCCGTGACGTCATCACCCGCCGCCCTGTCTGTGTCGTGTTCCTGTGCACTACGTGTTCTCACTGTAAATAAACCTGCACTGTTCGAATCTCCGTCTCCTGTGCCCGTTCCTCCGAGTAGCGGATCCGCCTCGCTCTGGTCTTTAGACCATAACAGAGAGGAGTCGTCGCATCCGTGGATGCTTATGTTTATATTGTGGTGTAAGTGATCATTTGTTTGACCAATGTCCCACATGTCCCTCCACTAGGGGTCGTCGTTCGGCTACTAGGCTGAGAGCCATTAGCTCTTCTCAGGATTCGGTTGTGGTGAGCATGTTCCAATTGCAACAACTGTTTTTACTGCCTGTTAGGCTTACTTTCTTGAACAAAGGTATTTCTACGATGGCATTACTGGATTCTGGGGCGATGGATAATTTTCTGGATTCTTCATTTACTGATAAGTGGGGTATTCCTAAAACTAAGCTTACGCAGTCCATTTGGGTTCCGCTGATGGTCGCCCTCTGCACCCTGGTACCATTTCACATTCTACTATTTTTTTTCACCTGTCAGTTAGTGTTCTTCACACAGAGGTTTTCACATTCTTAATCATCGTTTTATTTCATCTCCCTCTTTCCCTCTCATTTTAGGGTGGCTTCTCGGGATATTACCAATTGGTCACCATATTGTTTTTTTCACTCATCCTCCAACGCCCAGGCTGCTCCCCAGGGATCGTACCCTTCCAAAACTTCCCAGTGGAGTTCCATCAAAATATTCGGAAGTTGCTCAGGTATTTGGTTCCTCCACGTTTTCCACGCTTCCTCCTCACCGTGTTTCCGATTGTGCTATTGATCTTATTGAGGGGGTCAAATTACCTCCTGTCAGTCCCACCAAGAACAGATATCATTTTTGGGCTACATTTTTTCACACCAAGGGATTGCAGATGGACCCTTGTAAGGTCCAGGCCATGGTGGACTGGCCAGTACCTACTACAGTCAGAGCATTACAGCGTTTCTTGGGGTTTGCTCATTTTTATTGCAAATTTATTCCTTGGACTTGTGTCTCACCAATCTGTTGCAGAGTAAACCCAAGCTCCTCCACTGGAACAAGGAGGCAGATCAGACTGACCTCATGGCCCATTTTGTGTCTGCTCCTGTATTGGCTCATCCAGATACTGATTTTCATTTCTTTGTGGAGGTGGATGCTTCTTCTAATGGGGTAGGGGCAGTTCTCTCTCAGGGTCTGGAGTCATCTTCACGCCGTCATCTGGTGGCTTTCCTTTCCAGGAAATTGTCTCAGACTGAGTGCAATTGTAATATTGGGGACAAGTTTTTGTTAGCTATTAAAATTGCTCTGGAGGAGTGGCGGCATTGGTTATTGGGGTCCAACCACCCCTTTGTGGTCATAACTGATCACAAAAATGTTGAATATCTTAAGGGGTCCAAACACCTCAATGCCGTCAGTCAAGTCTTTGTTTTTCAATAAAATTAATTTCACCATCTCCTATAGGCCTGGTCATCATAACCTTCAAGCAGATGCTCTTTCAAGACTGCATCCGGGTCGTGGTAGCTGGGGTATGGAGAAGGAGTAGATACTTCCTGTGTGATCTTTCCTGAATACCATACAGTGGGGAAGATCAATCCCTTGCCGGTTCCCTCTCATCCTTGGTCCCATGTGGCTATTGATTTTGTCACAGATATACCAGCTTCCGCGGGGTTCACCACTGTGGTTACCCTCATTGATCGGTTTAATCGCTCTGTTCGATTCATCCCTTTGGCAGCACTTCCTTCGGCTCTTCAGACGGCAGAACTTTTGTTTTTTCATCTTTTTCCTGTTTTTGGCATACCAGAGGACATTCTTACTGACAGAGGTCCTCAATTTACTTCTGCAGTATGGAGGGCGTTTTTTAAAAAATTGGGTACCACCATCAGTTTAACCTCCGGATACCACCCTGAGAGCAATGGGTTATATGAAAGAGCTAATCAAGAACTTGGAAAGTTTCTTCGCATCTTTGCTAGGAACAACGCCTTGGATTGGGTGCGTTTCCTTCCTTGGGCTAAGATCGCTCAGAATTCCCTCCGTCATTCCACCCCTAGGTTGACCCCTTTTCAGTGCGTATTGCAATTTCAACCACCATTTGCGCTGTGGGATGCAGAAACCTCCAATTCCCCAGTCGTTGATGCATGGTTTAAGTGGAGTGAGAGGATATAGGCGCAGGTTCATCAAAGCATTGACCACCTCTTGCGGCGCAATAAGTCTTTGCGGATCATCATCGTAGTCAGACCCCAGTTTATGCGCCTGGGGATGTAGTATGGCTCAATTTCCACGATTTTCGGTGCCGTTAAGGTTTTCATAAGCTTTTGCCTAGATTTCTAGGCCCCTTTAAGGTTCTGCATTAGATTAACCCTGTATCTTATCGGTTACAGCTACTTTCTCAATAGCAAGTTCATCCAGTCTTCCACACATCCCTCCTGAAATTTTTGTTGCTGGGCCCCTAGATTCTGTTCTACAAGAGGGTACAGTTTTGCAGATCATTTCCGGATGTGTTCGCGGTGTCCACTCTGTTGGATTCTCGTCGACGTGGTTCCACCATTCAGTACCTGGTCAATTGGGAGGAGTTTGGTCCCAAGGAACGCAGCTGGGTAGATAGTTTGGATATTTTGGATCCAAAACTTATTGACGATTTTCACGCCAGTCATCCCGAGAAGCCTGCCCCCCATGGGTGTGGTCGGCCGCATCGTCAAGGTAAGTCTGTTCCCTCTACTCCTCTGTCTCCCCCCTGAGAGGGGGGGTACTGTCACAATTGCTCCCTCTAACGACACTTCTGCCACACCTGGTGGTGGTTCTGGGGGCGATTTCGTGCAGACTCGGTCTCGCTCCAGGTCACCAGAATTCTGATTCTGGTTTCCAGCGTTTGGTTACCTTCCCACTTCCTCCCACTTCCTTCCCTTCTATTTCAGCCCTTCCTTCGTCTGTGTTCATTGCGTTGGTTTTTGTTACCTGACTCTCCATTGTGTTATTCCCGTTTCAGGACTAAGCTCTCTGCAGTATCGGTTGCTCTCCATCTTGACGGCGTCGGAGATCATCTTTATCGCGGGTTACACTGTCATTCTACTGGCGTCTGGCCAACTCGCCTCTTTTTTATTTATTTTGGAGGTCACTTTTTGTTAATCAAATATCGTTTTTGCATTTAACGTTGGACTACGTTTGTGTTGTTTCTACACACTCAGCGTGTTCCTGACAATTAGAGTGATTAATGTAAGTGCAGTGAGAAAGTGATTAACTTACTGCAGTATCTCCAGTTTACAGTGTGGATTCTTTAGTCCATCAGAGAGAAGTTTCACTCCTGAATCCTCTAGTTTATTGTTACTGAGGTTTAGATTTTTCAGACTGGAGTTAAAACTGAGAACTGAGGACAGAACTGAACAACTTTCACTTGATAGATTACACTTACACAACCTAAAACACACACACACACACCTGTTAGATTACAACCACACCTCTGAAACACCCCCCAACAAACACACACACACACACACACACATTAACAGAGATATATATCATGGCTCTTGTACATGCACTTTGAGAATTCTACAAACATTTCCATACACACAACACTGTGTACCATACACACAGAATAACTTTTATGAAATACTTTAAACCTAGGTCCTTTACCAGCAAATCGCGAAACACTAATCACAGTTTCACTGTATTGCAGGTTTGTTTTTTAAATACATTTATTTCTGTATTAAAGTTTTTACTATATTGTATAATGGCTAATAAATAGTGTGCTGTCTCTTTAAAACTCCTGTGGCACATACACGTGTGCGGGCAATTGGCACTTCCTACTTTTAGTGCTGTACCATACATTCATTCATTCATTATCTTCCGCTTATCCTCTACTAGGGTCACGGTGGGGTTCCCCATGCCCTTCCAGGGGAGAACGTCTCGGGCGCTGGGCAGACAGACCCAGGACAGGGCGCTAATCCATCGCTGGGCACACACTCACTCACACAAACACACTCTATAGGGGGCAATTTTTTGAGAATTCAATTAACTTGTTTCATGTTTTTGGACTGTGGGAGGAAACCGGAGAACCCGGAGGAAACCCACGCAGACACGGGGAGAACATGGAAACTCCACCCAGATGGGGATTCGAACCGGGAATCCCTAGCACTGAGAGGCGAACGTGCTAACCACTAAGCCACCGTGCCGCCCTGTACCATACAAGTTCCATAAAAGTTCCTTAAAAAATACATTCAGTGCATCAGTCTGATTTTGCATTCTGATTGGTCAAAAGGTTCTGATTAATTTTTCAAAACTGTACAGTTCTTATATTCATTCATTCATTATCTCCCGCTTATCCTCTATTAGGGTCGCGGTGGGGTTCCCCATGCCCATCCAGGGGAGAATGTCTCGGGCGCTGGGCAGATAGACCCAGGACAGGGTGCCAATCCATCGCTGGGCACACACTCACTCACACAGACACACTCTAAATGGGGCAATTTTTTGAGAGTTCAATTAACTTGATCCATGTTTTTGGACTGTGGGAGGAAACCGGAGAACCCGGAGGAAACCCACGCAGACACGGGGAGAACATGGAAACTCCACCTAGATGGGGATTCGAACCGGGAATCCCTAGCGCTGAGAGGCGAATGTGCTAACCAGTAAGCCACCGTGCCGCCCAGTTCTAATATATTCTATGAAATAAATCAAACTCACTGTGCTGTTCTGGAAGCTTCCACCACTGGCAGCAGTTTCAATAAACATTCATCTGATGGATGATATTTCTTCAAATTAAACTCATCCAGCTGCTGATCTGAGTTCAGTAACACAAACACCAGAGCTGACCACTGAGCAGGAGACAGACAAACTCCTCTGAGACGCCTGTAACCCACTTTCTTTAGGTAAGTTTGAACTTCCTGTACTAGAGACTCGTCCTTCAGTTCATTCAGACAGTAGAGCAGATTGATGGATTTCTCTGGAGAGAGGTTCTCATTGATCTTCTCTTTGATGTACTGCACTGTTTCCTGTTTACTGTACAAACTACTCACTGTCTGTGGCAGTAGTTCTCTTAAGAGGTTCTGATTGGACTCCAGTGAGAGGCCCAGAAGGAAGCGAAGGAACAGATCCAGGTGTCCAGTCTGACTCTGTAAGGTCTTTTTCACTGCACTATTCAGGAACTCTGACATGGTGGACTTGTTGAAAAGATCAGACAGATCAGAGGTTTGTGGTCCTGCTATTTTTTTGTTGATAAAACAGAGAAATGTATATAAAGCAGCTAAATACTCCTGAACAGTCAGATGTATGAAGCTGAAGACCTTCCCAAGGTGAAGTTCAGGTTCCTGTCTGAAGATCTGGGTGCAGACACCTGAGTACACTGCTGCTTCTGTAACATCAATACCACACTCTCTCAGATCTTCCTCATAGAAGATCAGGTTTCCTTTCTCCAGTTGTTGGAAAGCCATTTTTCCCAGAGCCAGAACACTCTCTCTGATCTGCTGAAGATCCAGCTCACGGTTCTCCTGGTACTTTTGGTTCTTGTGTTTGATCTGAAAGACCAGGAAGTGGGTGAACATTTGAGTCAGAGTTTTGGGGACTTCTTCATCTTCTGCTCCACCCAGCATTCTCTCTAGAACAGAGGCTGTAATCCAGCAGAAGACCGGGATGTGACACATGATGTACAAACTTCTTGAAGACTTGATGTGGGAGATGATTTTACTGGACAGATTCTGGTCTTTGATCTTTTTCCTAAAGTATTTTTCTTTCTGAGGATCACTAAACCCTTGCACCTCTGTTACCTGATCAACATACTCAGGTGGAATCTGATTGGCTGTTCCTGGTCGAGAGGTGATCCAGATACGAGCAGGTGGAAGCAGGTACCCTTTGATGAGGTTGGTCAGCAGAACATCTACTGAAGATGATTCTGCTACATCACACAGGATCTGATTGTTCTGGAAGTTCAAAGGAAGTCGACACTCATCCAGACCATCAAAAATTAACAGAACTCTCTGGAAATCCCATTTTATTGATTGAAATTCTATTATATCTGGGTAAAAGTCCTCAAGAAGTTCCATAAGACTGAGTCTCTTCTGCTTCATTAAGTTCAGCTCTCTAAAAGGAAGTGGGAACATGAAGGTCACGTCCTGGTTCTCTTTTCCTTCAGCCCAGTCCAGAATGAACTTTTGCACTGTGACAGTTTTTCCAATTCCAGCAACTCCTTTAGTCAGTACAGTTCTGATGGCTGGTTCTTTGAACAGGTCACTACATCTGATGGGGATCTCCCGAGTTGCTGGTCTTCTGGATGCTGCTTCAATCTGTTTAATCTCATGTTCATGATTGATCTCTCCACTCCACCCCTCTGTGATGAATAGCTCTGTGTAGATCTCATTCAGAAGTGCTGAACTTCCAGACTGTGAGGTTCCTTCATTAATTCTTTTATATTTATCTCTCAGTTTGGGTTTGAGTTTTTTCTGATACACAGTGATCATCTCTAATAAACAGATGAACATGGTCAATATTTTACCGCATGATAAATGAACACATTAGAAACATTAATAATGATATCAGCAGGAAACATGAAAGCCATGATCATCTCTATTAGCTAATGAATGACTGTTGAAGAACTAATCTATGATCAGTATGAACCAGTTCCTCTATAAGGAAAGTGATGTACTGGTTCTATGGTTCTGGGTTCTTACTGTTCTGCAGTGTGGTGGCGAGGTCTGTCAGGTTCATGTTCCTCATGACCTGCAGTGTGATCTTCAACAATCCTTCTCTGATACTCAGATCTTTCTCACACTCCGTCTCAGAGCATGATGGGTTATCTGAACTCAGTACCTTCATGAACTTCTTTAGTTCATTTTTTAACAGAATGATGAGTTTTAACAGTACCAGATAATTAGAAGAACCATGCAGCTTTAGAGATAATGCTCTGTAGGAACCAAATAAGGAACTATAGATTTATTACTTTACAGAAATTTATTGTTATAAAATTTTGAATATTGTCTGACCCCTCTTCTCTAGATAATTCTTAACTTTCTTTATTTTATTATTGATCTAATAATTATCTCTGTATTTATTCTTTGAGCCTCTGTAGAATTTAGTTTATCCATCCATCAATCCATTATCTTCCACTTTATACTCTACTAAAGTCGAGGGCAGGTAGATACACCTAGGACAGGGCGCCAATCTATCGCTGGGAACACACTCACTCACACACACTCTATATGGGGCAATTTTGGAGAATTCACCTTGATCCATATTTTAGGACTGTGGGAGGAAACCGGAGAACACGAAGGAAACCCATGTGGACAGGGGGAGAACATGGAACCTCCACCCAGATTGGGATTCGAACCAGGAATCCTTGGGCTGAGAGGCTGAGAGGTGAACGTGCTAACTACTAAGCCACCTTGCCATTATTTTATATTACACTATGTTATATTTGAAAGAACTCAGAGTTACAGATAAAACTCCTGTCTGATTAAATCATTATACATGGAGATAACATCAATGATTCTTTTAGATTTCCTGAAACACTGAACTCTAAGACTGTACAAACCTTAAAGATGGATTCCAACTGATTTATTTTCTTCATGTTTAATTTCTCCTCCAGGATTCTATAAAGAAATAAAGACATGAAATAAAGTAAACACTGTTGTATTTCATCATTTAGTCATTCATTTACTCATTATCTTATCAATTCACCTCAACAGTTGATTCTGTGTGAGATCTTTCTCTCTCTCTTATATATATATATATATATATATATATATATATATATATATATATATATATATTCATTCATTCATTCATTATCTTCCGCTTTATCCTCTAGTAGGGTCGCGGCGGGGTTCCCCATGCCCATCCAGGGGAGAACGTCTCGGGCGCTGGGCAGATAGACCCAGGACATATATATATATATATATATATATATATATGTGTGTGTGTGTGTGTGTGTGTGTGTGTGTGTGTGTGTGTGTGTGTGTTACATTACAATTACATATAAAATTTACATACTGTATATAAAATATACCACTATACTGACCTTAGATCAGGAGAACTGTCTTCATGTTTAAAATTTATTGGAGTGCCTATGGACTAATCACTCTTCATGGAGACACAGCTGGTTTCAGGTGAATCTGTTCCCTCACCCTGAATCAGACTAATTAACATAAATTATTACATGAACATTACAGATCTCCATCTTCCTCATGACACAGTCTGTGAACTGATCTAATCAGAGCTGCTGAACCAGAAAACATGTTTTTCTCACCACTCCTCTTTCTTGGTGTTCAGTTTATCAGAGAGACTCATTTTGGCGTTCATCTTTCCTCCTACAGATTACAACCTGAACACACTCATATGTAGAGAACAAATGCAGAACATCAACTGTATGTTTCAGTTTCCACCACCAAGTGTTTAAAGGTTAATACTACCAATGTTAATATAATAAAAAGCAATGTCAGGATATTAGTTTTAGAAAATGAAATACAGAATGAGACTGGAAGCTGATGGTAGATGAATGTAGGAGGCTTCAGGGTCCACAGTCTATGAAGTCAGACGTTATACTCTATTTAAAGAACAGATAAATCATTGTTTCATTTAAAGATTAAATTGATGTGGCATTTATTAAAGATTTTGATGTTTGTTGTTTAGAATTTTTCTTTTTTTGTTTTTTTTTGTTAGGAATGTTTAGTTCTGGGGGGAAAATGGGTACAGATTTGGAAGTCTGTACTAATAGTACAGTTTCCTTATGTTTATGTATATCTATTTATACTTCCCAATACAAAAAAATGTCAGTCATGTTGATTTATGGATCAGGTGAAATACATGAATAAACTTATAGTGAGAAGCCATTGTTACATGCTGTAAATTACTTGCTGGCCAGGGTTCTTGTTTTTTTTTTTTTCATCAAGAATCAAGAGATTCTTCCGCGGGGGTTTCCTCCGGGTTCTCCGGTTTCCTCCCACAGTCCAAAAAATGGATCAAGTCAATTGAATTCTCCAAATTGTCCCCTATAGAGTGTGTGTGCGTGTGTGAGTGAGTGAGTGTGTGCCCAGCGATGGATTGGCGCCCTGTCCTGGGTGTATCTGCCCAGCGCCCGAAACGTTCTCTCCTGGATGGGCATGGGGAACCCCACCGCGAACCTACTAGAGGATAAAGCGGGAGATAATGAATGAATGAATGAATGAATAAATTAGGGTGAGAATAAAGCCTTCACATTCTTTATGTGTCAGGATGTTTCAGCAGCTTATATCAACTCTGCTAATAAAAGATCAAGAGAAACTTTTCCTTGTTTTTGAAAACAATTATTCTTTTTCTCTTAATCTTTTGACTTGAATGCATAATTTCTTTCTAATATAAATAAAATTATATTTAATTTATATATTTAAACTATATATATATATATATATATATATCATCTATCCATCTATATATCTTGATAGATAGATAAATAGATAGATATAGAATATGGTAAATGTAAACAGAGTGATATAGATGTTATATACATGTGGTCATACATAAAAGATAGAGGTACCGTATTTTCCGGACCATAAGGCATACCGTATTATAAGGCGCAGTCTGTATTACGGGGTCTATTTCTGTATATGACCCACGTATAAGGCGCACCGTACTATAAGGCGCTGTCTCAATTACGGACTCTATTTCTGTACGGTACTTATTCTGTACGGCAGCGTATTATGAGGCACTTGCTAAAACATACGATATACAAGAAAAGTAAAGAATGCAAAACGCTGATTTAGAATTTAAGTTTATTTCACTTCTTCACAAAGCACACATTATTTAAATCACTCTTCTCCCACAAATCCATCAAAGTCCTCATCTTCTGTGTCTGAATTAAAAAGCTGTTTCACTATCGAGCACTCCGGGTTCCAATTCATCAATGTCCAAGTCAGTCTCGTCACCAGGCGGCTGTTCAGCAATGATGCCGGTTTTCGCGAAAGCTCGGACAACAGTTACAGCAGAAACCTTAGCCCAGGCATCCACAATCCATTTACAGACGATGGCGTAACTCGCCCGCCGCCGCCTCTCGAGTTTTAGTTCACTGTCTATCATCCATCGCTCCCATGCCGCCCGCAACATTACTTTAAACGCCCTGTTTACGCTAATGTCCAGCGGTTGGAGTTCTTTATTTAATCCTCCCGGAATGACGGCAAGCTCCCAATTAATTTTCTTTACTCGGCTTTTCTGTGAGATGAGCGCGCATGGAGCCTCAAATTTGCAGTGACGGTGATGTGTGGAAAAAAACACCATTGTCACACAACAATACTTTTATAGATTTTGGAACTCAGTACACGTATAAGGCGCACCGGATTATAAGGCCAACTTCCGATTTCTGGGAAAATTTTAGTCTTTTAGGTGCGCCTTATAGTCCGGAAAATACGGTACTATTTACATGTGTACAGTGAGAATAGAATAGAAATAGAATAGAATAGAATAAAAAGCCTTTATTGTCATTATACCCCGCATACGCAGTATACATTGCATAACGAGATTTAAGCTCCTCCTTAAAGTGCACATGGCATTTATACATAAATAGAAATAAAAAAACAAATGTAAAAGACATGCAAAAATGTACTGTGCAAATAGACATTTAATGTGTAAAATGATGTGCCAATTAGTGCAGGTTCCCGTTTAGTATTGTGATTGCTTTTGGAAAGAAGCTGTCCCTGAGTCGGTTTGTTTTGGCCCGTATGGACCTGTAGCATCTGCCAGAAAAGGTTGAAAAGGTGGAAGCCGGGGTGAGTATTGTCCTTTAGGATGTTCCTGGCGCTGCTGAGACAGCAGGAGTGGTAGATGGAGGTTATGGAAGGCAAAGAGCAGCCAATGATTTTTTTGGCTGTGTTGGTCACTCTCTGTAGTTTTCTTCTGTCACCCTCTGTGCAGCTGGAGTGCCACAATGACACAGAATACGTCAGCAAGCTTTCGATGGTGGAACGGTAGAGGGTCACCAGCAGGATTGTGTGTGGTTGCTCTTTCCTGAGCACCCTCAGGAAGTGAAGCTGCTGCTGGGCCTTCTTGACCAGTGCAGAGGTGTTGACTGTCCAGGAGAGATCTGCAAAGATGTGTACTCCCAGGAATTTAAATGATTACACTTGCTCTACACATTCACCCTTGATGTACAAGGGGGTAGGGGCGACTTTGTTTCATCGGAAGTCAAGGATGAATTCTTTTGTCTTGGTGGTATTCAGTGCCAAGTTGTTAGCTGAACTCCACTCACCAAGTTTCCCGAACTCATCTCTGTATGCCGTCTCATCACCCCCGGTTATCCGTCCCACCATTGTTGTGTCATCTGCAAATTTCACAATGATGTTCTCTGGGTGGGCAGGACTGCAGTCATATGTGTAGAGTGAGTAGAGAAGTGGGCTCAGTACACAGCTCTCGGGGAGCAGGTGCTGAGGGTGCGGATGAGAGGGCCCATTTTACCTGCTGGGGACGGTTGATTAGAAAGTCAGGGAAAGAAAGGGATCAGAATGTCCGGTATTATTGTATTGAAGGCAGAGCTGTAATCAATGAAGAGCATCTTGACTTAGCTCCCCGTAACTCCAGGTGACTCAGCGCTGAATAAAGGGTGGTAGTTATTGCATCTACTGTGGATCTGTTTGTTCGGTGTGCAAACTGGTGTGGGTCTAATGCAGGGGGGAGGCAGGTTCTGATGATTTTAGAACCAATTTTTCAAAACACTTGGTGATGACTGGAGTGAGTGCTACCGGGCGGAAGTCATTTAGGCTGGTTGTGGGTGATTTTTTGGGAACTGGGATGATGGTGGCTCATTTCAAACAGGTTGGGATGATGGCTTGTTCCAGTGACAGGTTGAAGATAATGGTAAAGACATGTGCTAGCTGGTCAACACATGCCTTGAGCACCTTCCATGGTACACCATATGGGCCTGTGGCCTTCCAGGGGTTCACGGCACGAAGGGCCCGTCTCACACCTTCAGCAGCAAGAGTAAGTGGAGGGGAACCAGAGACTGAAATGGGTTGTAGTGGGGAGTTGGGTGGTGAATGTTCCTGGGACTTGAATAGAATAGAATAGATTAGAAAGCTCTAAATGATTTAAAAATGTATATAAGATTCTGTATAAACATTATACAGCTTTTTTACATGAAATGTTAATATACATATGTATGTACAGAATATACAGCTTGGAATTAAAATAATTTCGTCTACTGAGTATCAGCAGATCAATTTTGAGAAGATTAGATAAAAATCCAGGGAATATTTAGAAAAGTGCAGATTTAGCACGTTTTGAAATATCTGGAAAAGTTGACATTTTTTTAATGGAGATGTATTTGAAAAGATGTTTAGGATGTAGTAGAGCATCAGATGAGTGCATATATACAGTATGTCAGCATTCCGCCGACGCCCCACGGCGGCTCATGGGGCGGATTACCGGCGGAGCGGGGCGGCTCGCGGAGCGGCACACTGATGGCTGCCGGGCATAGCGGCTCGCTGGCGGTGGGACTGCAAGCTGTGAAGCTGTCTATGGACAGCGCCCAAGTGCTCACTTACGGCGCGGGCATCCGAACGCGGGGCGAACTTGCTTAAGAAGGCCGCTTCGAACCGGCTGGCCAAAGTGAGGCAGTCATCCCCGGTGGCCATTAAGCCCTCGGTCCACCTCCGCGCAGGTCCCAGGAGTCTGGAGAGGTAGAACAGCACCCTCTCCCTGTCCGATAGCTCCCGACTGGTAACGCATTCGAACACCTTGCGACTCCCGATGAGTGCCGAGAGCTTACACAGCGCAGAGAAAGGGAGCACGATCTCCTCATACTCCGGGACACGGTCGGCAACCCTCATTTTAAAATGCACACGAGGAAGGTTTATGAAAAATATAATGGCGGGGCTAGCGCCGATGTTAATGCAGCTAGCGCTGCAGCCAGAGAAGGGGCTAATGGCGGGGCTAGCACCGAGCTAATTCAGCAAGCACGGCAGATAGAGAAGCGGCTAATGGCGGGGCTAGCACCGAGCTAATGCAGCTAGCGCTGTACAAAAAAAAATGGCGCTTACCCGGACGAGGAATCCTGGAATACGCGAGGTGGTGAGACCAGCATTCCGTCATATACGCATCGTCCTTCCAACGGAGGCGCTGCGCGGTGCTATGCAAGGCGAGGTGCACGCGTAGAGCCAGGCGAGCCAGAGCGAGCCAGGAGACCACGTAAACAGCAAGGAGTAGTTTAATACCACATGCGATGACGCAAACCCAGAACACGGGCGGAACGCGCTGGGACAACGAAAGATACAGAATAAATAAAAAAATAACAACAACGCAACCTAACGACACAAACATAGTGACAACTATAATGCTGGCCTGCGCTCTTTCAGTGTAGTCAGCAGGCCACACGTGATAAGGTAGGACCCAATCCCAAGCCACGGGGATGGGCCCTACCTACGGGAACCCCGAACGGTCAAACACGAACTGAAAAAACAGGGGGGAGTGGCCTAGACACAGAGCGATAAAGAGAGAGATAGAGATAGAGAAACACACACACACACACACACACACACACACACACACACTGAACTTTCATAACGCTTTGAACTTTTGTCATCTAATAATGTTGAAAACTGTTTAATAAACTATAGTTTATTGTACAATACAAGTCATACATGTGTATACTATAAATATATATAAACAAATACACACAGGGCGGCACGGTGGCTTAGTCATTAGCATGTTCTCATCTCAGCACTAGGGATTCCCGGTTCGAATCCCAATCTGGGTGGAGTTTCCATGTTCTCCATGTGTACGCATAGGTTTCCTCCGGGTTTTCCTGTTTACTCCCACAGTCCAAAAACATGGATCAAATTTAAATGTGTTCTTAAAATTACCCCATATAGAGTGTGTTTGGGTGTGTGTCTGTGTGAGTGTGTCCCCAGCGATATATTGGCGTCCTGTCCTGGGAATACCTGCGCAGCGCCCGAAACGTTATCCCCTGGATGAGCATGGGGACCCTAGTAGAGGATAAAGCGTAAGATAATGGATGGATAGTCTGTGTGACCACTTTGACTCTCACTGCAGACAATCACAGGTAGTTTCAATAAACTAGGGCTGCAACTAACGATTATTTTAATAATCAATTGATTGGTTGATTATTTTTCCGATTAATCGATTAATCGGATTTGAAAAATGTCCATGTCTTTATTAAACAGGTCAATGAATGTCTGAGTTTATTTACAGTATGAGTTTAAGGCATGTAATTAGCCCAAAGAGCAATTAAACACAAATCTCAAACACACACTGGCACAATATGTAGCATAGTGTGTAAAAAATTATTAAATTACACAAATTTGAGTAGATTTAATATGCTACCTAATCCCTGTCTACATGAAAATTATCCTACCTCACTTCCATAGAGTGCAGTGTCTTCACTATTACTGTCAGAAAATTAAAACAAGAAGCTTAATCATTAATTACCACCATTGTGTACAAGTTGTATGTATTTATAAAGCACATTTAAACACTGCTAAAGCTAATTAAACGAAAATAAAAAGTAACACATGTTCTTCATCACTGTCATTATCCAGTTAACAACCAAAAACAGCATGAAGCGTGCTCTGCTGGTTCTCATAGTGTGAGTGCATCGTTACGTTGATTCACTTCAAAACTAAAGAAACTCGGGATGTTGCAGTGATTCACTCTGCTTCATCCTCATCGGTGACTCCAACATGTTTAATTTCAGGTGGTGTATCATCACCGTGGTACTCCGTGCAGGTCAAATCATTATTGCAGAGCTTGCGTGTTACATGTTCTTTGGTTGTGTGAAGCGTAAAGTGCTCCGTAAGGTTTTTATAACACTTAGAATTAATAAGTTGTAACTCATGATGAGTTGAATAGTTCAGGGAACTGATAAAATGACTAAGCATGGGAAAGAGTTGAATAATGGGACAGTCAACAGGTACATGTCATAAATTCATACCCCTGTAGGGGGCAGCAAGTAGATCCAGATGGGGGAGAAGTTAGAGATGTTCTGGTGGATGATCTCATGTTGTCTAGAGATGCATACACACAGACGAAGCAAGTCATGTCCTCCTGAAGGACTTATATAGATGAAGAAGAGGACTTCGGGCAGAGCTCTCAGGGCAGTGGTGGCTGGTTCATAGGGGGCACCTTAAAATTGTTCAGATATTAAACTTTCTATCAAAATTAATTATGAACTGCAAATAGTTAATGAGAAATGTATTTATTTTTACCGTGTGTCTAATAACCATGTTAGAATTTATTAAAATTCTAATTCAAAAAAGAAAAAAAAAAAATTAATTAATGTTTAAATAAGGCTATTTTTAAAGATATGCTTTTTCTTTGTTTTTAATTTTTTGTTTGTTTGCACCTCCATTATTCATTCATTACAGCAAGTTTCCTTATTTCTACAATATATTGTCCTCGAACTTGGCTTTAAAAATGTCTCAATCCTATTCAATTTACATTGATCCATGTCTGCGGGAGGAAACCAGAGAACCTGGGGGAAAACCTACGTGGACATGAGGAGAACATGGAAACTCCAACCAGATTGGGATTCGAACTGGGAATCCTTAGCGCTGAAAGGAGAACATGCTAACCACTAAGCCACATGCCGCCCTACATAAATATATGTTGAAAATAATCAGACATGTCCCGTTTTTTCCCAACTCAAGCGGCTCACCTTAACAGGGGCATAGCTACATTATTACCCAAAGACAATGATTTATAACTTATTTACAAAACAGCTACATAAATAAAACTAGAAAGTGAAAGGATGTATCGAAACAAATCTTCATTCTTGTTTATATTAAAACTTCTGTTGGCTTGAGAAAGATGAACTGCATATTGTAGAGGGTTCTATGATGATTTGATGATTTGTCAGTCAGAACACTGGAGATTTATGTAAAGACTTTTATTAGAAGTAGAATTCAAGGACAATGACTCAAGATATTGCACATCAGCACTTTTATTTTGCACATTGCTTCACGGGTAAAGTAGGTACAATCAAGTTAGCAATGTAAGGTATGTAATACAAAAGTATTAGAAATTTGAAAAGTATTAATAGTATGGTCTGGAATAGGAAGAACAAACAAACAATCCATTACCATCCCAGGATTAACAACATTAAACATTTCTATACAATTATACATTCGCAGTATTCTGGATGGAAATTCATTAATAATTATTTTTTCTTTTACATTTCTTTACACAAGACTCTAAAACCTTCATTACCAATCCAACACAGAGCTAACTTTGGTTTCTGTACTGTAAAGAATACAGGAATACTTTGTAGAAGTACACAACTATACCTTAGACAGCTTTAAGTTGCTTTAAGAGAATAGCATGTTTGATTATCCACAGTTAATATCTCAACCAGCATATGAAAATGACAAAGCATCTAATGCAGGGGTGCTCAATATGTCGATCGAAGGGGTGTCAGGTAGATCGCGATGGAGGTTTGACAAAAAAAGCGTTTATTACGTATCAGCGCTTTTTTTACAGCACAGTATCGGAAGCCCTTATACACACACGCGCACACATTCACACACGATGTGATTCATTCTGAATCTGAATCTCTTATCGCTGTGCAAGCGAGCGGTCTGTCCCCCCCGCCCCCCGTCTCTCTCGCTGTTCCCAAAACCGGCCCGTGGCCACGCCTCCGTGCCTAAATCCGAAGCACTGCCTCGAGAATCACCTACATTAGATTTACATTACATTACATTACATTAGATAGTTTCTGTCTGTGATTTTACACTTTATTTGATTGACAAGATGAGTGAAGGACGAGTGAAGCTCAAAAAGAACTAGAATGTTACACTTTTATTTGGGGGGGGGGGGGGTTGAACTTTTTTTTTACAATGTCAAACTCAAAATGCATTTTCTTATATTAATGTTCATGTTCTGTTTGGGGGCAGCACAGTGGCTTAATGGTTAGCATGTTCTCCTCTCAGTGCTAGGGATTCCCAGTTCGAATCCCAATCTGGGTGGAGTTTCCATGTTCTCCCCATGTCCACGTGGCTTTCCTCCGGGTTCTCCCGTTTCTTCCCACAGTCCAACAACATGGATCAAGGTCAATTGATTTCTTCAAATTGCCCCATATAGAGTGTGTCTGTGTGAGTGAGTGTGTGCCCAGTGATAGATTGGCGCTCTCTCCTGGGTGTATCTGCCCTGCGCCCAAAATGTTCTCTCCTGGATGGGCATGGGGAAACCCCCCACGACCCTAATAGAGGATAAAGCGGAATATAATGGATGGATGGATGTTCTGTTTGGGGGAATGTGGGTTACAGTGATTGTTGTACATTTGTCCTGTATACTGTGTGTTTGGGTGTAACTAAAATCAGGTTTTCTCCATGCTATTTGCTGGAATGTGTTTAATAAAAGAGCAATTCAAAAAAACAGATTCGACAATACTAACATGATGTGTGTAAACAGGTTCCAATATAAAAGCCTAAAAAATAGAGATAAACCCCGGTAGATCTCGATGACCTGTCCAATGGAAAAGTAGATCTCGGGCCAGAAAAGTGTGGGCACCCCGGATCTAATGAGAAGCGTTTAAACAGTCAATAATCAACTGAAATTGTAAGTTACGTTGTAACTTACTCCACTCTCTATGGGCACGCTAATGTTGCTGATCTCTGAAGTTGATCTCTTGCCACTCACCTATAATACAAGTTTTTGGAATGGTCTCTTTAACAGTGTGTGTGGTGTGCACCTGAGCTGGCAAATTCATTTGCTTTCCATAATCCTTTTTGAACATGTATCAGATTGACTCATTAGAGGAACAAATTAGATTCTGTAGGTGAGAAAAACACAGATCAGACACAATCAGGTGGTCACCAGAGTAAAAACCTGTATGTGGGTGTGTGTGTGTGTGTGTGTGTGTGTGTGTGGGTGTGTTTAACTCACCGTAGTATCTTCAGGTTACAGTGAGGATCCTTCTGTAGATCAGTGAGAAGTTTCTTTCCTGATTGTCCTGGTTTATTGTGGTACAGATTCAGTTCTCTCAGCTTTGATGAGGTGTTTGATCTCAGAGCTGAAGTCACAGCAATAAAACCTCCTTTTTTCAAACCACAATTATTCAACCTGCGCAGAGAACTTACCAAATCACTTCACAATCACTGTATCTCACATAAACACCGTCACAAATAATAACTTATCACAATGAAGAGAGATCCCAGAATATCACATCAAACAAACATTAAGTCAAACAAAATATCTACCAGGTTCCAAGTTATATTTGGTCATTTAGCAGACACTTTAAGGTGAGCACAGGGTTAATCACAACATCCCTGGAGCATTGAGTGTTAAGGGCCTTGCTCAAGGACCCACACTGGTAACTTCAGTGGACCTGGGATTTGAACCGCCAATCTTCAGATTGATAGTCAATGCCCAAACCACTGAGCTACTGCTCGCGAAGTTACAGGGATAAATGTGATGTAGTGTAAGTGCAGTGAGAAAGTGATGAACTTACTGCAGTATCTCCAGTTTACAGTGTGGATTCTTCAGTCCATCAGAGAGAAGCTTCACTCCTGAATCCTGTAGGTTATTGTCACTGAGGTCTAGATCGTTCAGACTAGAGTTCAAACTGAGGACTGAGGACAGAACTAAACAACTTTCACCTGATATATTGCAACCGCACAACCTGAAACACACACATACACACACACACTTATATTTACATAGCCTTGCATGTAATTTATGTAACCTTCATCATAACCCATCACTAATCTCATATAAAATATACAGAGGTATGTTGTAGGGACAAATTTTAAATAAGGTGCTGACATCACAGATGTATTAATTATTACTGTAATAATAAACTATAATAAATACTAATCATACTAAATTAATAGAATGTTCTGTAATCATTAATAACAGGACTGAGATCTTTATGAAGTCATTAATAAATGTTATAAATGATGAAATTATAAAGTAAATGTTTCTATTAAAGTCAGAAGGAAATGTAGATGTATAAGTGTTACATCACTTCCTGTGTTATCAAAACTTTATTGTGCTCTGCACAATGTAAATTTGATGTTTGAACACATTATTAATGTTTCTACTCTGAACAAATGAGCATCAGTTACAACATAAAGACAACATTTAGAATAATGTACTATGAATGTAAACTGTTGAAGCCTGCACATGAACCAACTTCATCTGTAGCAGAACATCACTGTTCTTTAAGATCAAGTTGATGCTGCCAACCAGGCGGACTAACAGTATGGAATCTCCCTCAGAAACACAACACATCACTTTAATCCAGTCCTCTTAATGAGAATCAGTTAATCAGTTACTGTGGAACATCTACTCTTAGTCTCAGAGTACTAACATAAACATTCACCTAGAGCTTCACAGAATTTCAACATTCACCTAGAGCTTTACAGAACACTAATTTAATACTGTTACAGACTGTTAAGCTATTTAAACCTGATCAACACTCTACTGATATGTTTTCTATCCCCAATACCACTCTGTTCTCCTTTCTTTATGTGTGTGTGTGTTGGGGGGAACGAACTGTGAACCATGATGAGGAAGTTCTACAAAGAATGACATCATGAGGTGGAAAATAATTCAGAGGAACAGTTCTGATCATTAGTACACATCCGGAACTGGTTCTTAGTCCCTGTTCCAAGAATGAGAACTTAATTTGCCTGAGGCTAAAAAAGACTCCACACACTGGATACAAAGGGAAAAAAAAACCCTCCCCGGTTAGAATATGTAAACCTCACGTGCTAAAACTAAGAACACTATGCTAGTGACAATAGTAGGAGTTTGACTGGGTAAAATATTTATAAATAAAATAAAATTAACAAAAAAAGTTAACAAGTATATAAAATTAAACATAAAAGCAATAAAGAAAAATTATATGTATGCGACAGCCTAACTTAAGGATGAGCTTCAGATGAAAAAAACCACCACCATTGTTGCGGTGGCTGTAACACAACGTAAAACGTGGCTTAACCAGATGTGTGTAAATAAAGAAGAACAAAATATAGGAGAAAATTAATAAATCAGAGGAAATTTAGTAGCATATGTGTAACTGCTAAGTGTATGGCTTGCACAACTGCCTCTGCAAACATGCGGTGGGGAGAAACATTGATTAAATAGAAATCTGATGCTTTAATCAGGAACTTCTACCTGATACCCTTTAGCTTGTACCTGAAAATAAAAATACACAAGCGTGCAATAAGGCAAAGGAATAGTCGATTAACACAGCAAATAAAGGAGCACATGGATATTAGTATGTAGAAGAGTGCTTTACTGATCTAGTGTAAGTGCAGTGAAAAAGTGATGAGCTCACTTCAGTATCTCCAGTTTACAGTGTGGATCCTTCAGTCCATTAGAGAGAAGCTTCACTCCTGAATCCTGTAGGTTATTGTCACTGAGGTTCAGATTTTTCAGACTGGAGTTTAAATTGAGAACCGAGGACAAAACTGAACAACTTTCACCTGATAGATTACAACCACACAACCTGAAACACCCCCAACAAACACCCCCACACACATTAACAAAATTAAATATCATCCCTCTTGTATATACACTCTGTGAATGATACCAACAATAGCACACACACTATGGCAAGCCGTTTTAACATTTAATATGTCAGGCTAACTAGTAACAGGTTTAAATTTCACTAGTGAAAATTACATTTCCACTAGCAAAAATACAATTTCAACATGTAAGAAATGTCACATGAAGATATCTATAATACAATTTTTACATGTAACAATACATATTTTTACATGTAGAAATTACATTTTAACTAGTGAAAAGTCGGCTTACAGATATCATTAATTGAATTGTTGATATTTGAAATTCTCTTGTTACTAGTAAGAATAACAATTTCAGATATCTACAATTGCATTTTCACATGTTCAAATGGAATTGTTACTAGTAAAAATGTCGTGTTCTATTTCAGATATCAACAATTACCATTTCGGATATGTGCTCTCATTTGCATGTTTATTTTGGATATGTGGGTGTGCCACAAAGCCATTGGACGGCTTTCGCCCTCATTTGCATACCGCCATTTCGGATATGTAAGCTTTACATGCATTAATCCCCTCAAACATCTAACAGCTTAAAGAATTCTGCGTTGAAGAGTGGGGCAAACTTTCTTCAAATCAATGTCAGAGGGTAGTTGGCCACAAGAAGCGTCTCACTGAAGTGCCCAAAGGGGGCAACACTAGTTATTAGAGGGTAGAGTGTCCTGAAATTTTCCTCCATTATAATATGCATTTTTGTTCAGAACTTTTGTTTTATGAGTAAAACAATGTTCATTTTGGTTGTTTTATTTAATTTAATTTAATTCAATAACTTTTTTTTTCATAAATATACAAAAACAAGATAGGCCATTGATATGTGAACATTTCTTAATAAAGTGGCCTAATTTTTTTACTTGACTGTATATATACAGGGGTTGGACAATGAAACTGAAACACCTGAAACACAATAATTTATTAGTATGGTGTAGGGCCTCCTTTGGTGGCCAATACAGTTTCAAATTGTCTTAGGAATGACATATAAAAGTCCTGCACAGTGGTCAGAGGGATTTTAAGCCTTGCTGTCTTGCTGTCTTGGTCACAGATATGCCAGCAAAACCTGCACCAATTTGTCCTCTTTTGAACTTTGGCATGTCACCCATGTTGTGTGCATTGCAATATTTTAAGCAAAGCTGTGCTCTTACCCTGCTAATTGAACCTTCACACTCTGCTCTTACTGGTGCAATGTGCAAGTAATGAAGATCTAGCCGTGAAACCTTCCACACTAAAATTATAGGTGTTTATATATATATAATACAGTAATGTACAGAAGTTTTAGGCAGGTGCAAATAAATAAATGCTGTAAACTATGAATGCTTTAAAAACTAGAAGTGTTAATAGTTTATTAAATAGTCATTTTGTCTCTTCATGTAATTCCAGACAGACTCGATAATGTTGAGATCAGGGCTCTGTGGGGGCCATACCATTACTTCAAGGATTTCTTCTTCATCTTTTTCTTCTTCTTCTTTACGCTGTAGATATTTCTTCATGATATTGGCTGTATGCTTGGGGTCACTCAATTTGCATTTTGCAAATTGATTTAAAAAAAAAAAAAAAAAAAAAAAAAAAAAAAAAAAAAAAAAAAAAAAAAAAAAAAAAAAAAATATATATATATATATTATGTATTATGTATTTTTTCACATCTGCCTAACACTTTTGCACATTACTCTCTCTCTTTCTCTCTCTCTCTCGATAGATAGATAGATAGATAGATAGATAGATAGATAGATAGATAGATAGATAGATAGATAGATAGATAGATAGATAGATAGATAGATAGACAGTTAGATAGATGGTGTGCGTGTATATTAGTCGTGGTAAGAATAGTACACGGCTCCACTGATATAAAATGGAAAATAACTTGTTGCTACGCATGTTTTAACATCTTGTTTATTACACTTTCGGTAATACGTGTATACGCAATTAACTCATTGTATTGAGTTGTTGTTCTATTTAGCCAAACGGTAATCGATCCTACACCCTACTTTGGATAAAGTCGCGTCAATCCTCATGTTATGGTGCTGCTATTGATACGATAATTCTTCACAGACAATCCAAGCCCTGAATTTAAATACCAACTTTCAGGCTGCAGAACAGAAAGCAGGTTTTCAAATAAATTATGTTCTAAAACAGCACTTAATCATTTTTATTCATTATGTGCGTCCTGGCGTCGGGTTGTGCTGTATATAAAATAGCTATTTCTAAAAGTAATACTTTAAACAGGAACTAAAAATGAATTAAAATGATAAATAAATGGAAATTATAATCAGGATTTATTCATTTATTCATTCATTCATTATCTCCCACTTATCCTCTATTAGGGTCGCGGTGGGGTTCCCCATGCCCATCCAGGGGAGAACGTCTCGGGCGCTGGGCAGATAGACCCAGGACAGGGCGCCAATCCATCGCTGGGCACACACTTACTCACACAGACACACTCTATATGGGGCAATTTTGAGAATTCAATTGACTTGATCCATGTTTTTGGACTGTGGGAGGAAACCGGAGAACCCGGAGGAAACCCACGCAGACACGGGGAGAACATGGAAACTCCACCCAGATGGGGATTCGAACCGGGAATCCCTAGCGCTGAGAGGCGAACGTGCTAACCACTAAGCCACCGTGCCGCCCAATCAGGATTTATTTAAAATAAATTTAACTGTACAACATACACAATAATTCATTCATAGAGCATGTTGGTGAGCATGCAATGGACATATACAGCCCCAGCAAGCGCCAGGTGCGCCGTAAACACGCTGCTTCTGTGAAGCATACTAGAGAAAATGATTGAATGATCAGCAATTGTTACTTTTTTATATGTTTTACACAAATATGTTTTGTGTATATAATACTGTGTATATATAACTGCCGAGACACTACAGTTTTTTTTGCTAAAGGTAGCATTATTCAATGAGTGTATAACTGTAATGGAATCTAATAATATTATTATTATTATTATTATTATTATTAATTAATTATTATTATTATTATCAATTAAATCAGTGGCCCAAATTAGCCTCTGTTTGGGTTTTGTTGCGTTTTCATTTCTGTGGTTTCGGTCGATGGGAGATGACGTCAACCGCCTAATTTGCATATTGATGTCAGAGTCAGAACACAAAGCCATTGGTCGGCTTTCGCCTAAATTTGCATATTAGTTTTGGATATGTGACCTCATTTGCATATGAGTTGTTACATGTTAAAATGTAATTTCGGATATGTGCCCTAATTTGCATATTAGTTTCGGATATGTACCCTCATTTGCATATTAGTTCTTACATGTTAAAACGATTTCATTTTTACTAGTGGAAACTCATTTTCTGATATCTGCAATTCAATTCTTACTAGTTATAAAAGGAATTGTAGATATCTTAAATACAATTGTTACTAGTAACAACATAATTTTCACTAGTAAAAACTGCCATTTCAGATATCTGAAATGCAGTTTTAGATATCTGAAATGTAATTTCAGATATCTGAAATTATATTTTTACTAGTTACAATTCCAGGCCCAACATATCAGTAATTCAATTTTTACTAGTAAGAATTGAGTTTTAGATATCTGAAATTACATTTTTGATATCTATAATGTGAGAACAATTCGAGATATATAAAATGAACATTTCCACTAGTAGAAATTGAATTGTTGATATCTACAATGAACATTTTTACTAGTGGAAATTGAATTGTTGATATCAAGAATGAACATTGTTACTAGTAAGAAATGAATTGTAGATATCTTTAATTACAATTCTTACTAGTCAAAATGACATTATGGATATGTCGGCTTGTAATTGTAACATGTTAAAACTGAATTACAGATATCTGAAATTGAATTTGAATGGAGGTCTATGGCACAAGCTTACTAGTAGAAATTGAATTGTTGATATCTACAATGAACATTTTTACTAGTTGAAATTGAATTGTTGATATCAAGAATGAACATTGTTACAAGTAAGAAATGAATTGTAGATATCTTTAATTACAATTTTTACTAGTCAAAATGACATTATGGATATGTTGACTTGCAATTCTAACTAGTAAAAATATAATTTTAGATATCTATAATTGCTATTACCGCTACTTATTAAATGTTAAAACGGCTTGCCATACACACACATCACTGTACGCCATACACACAGAACAATGTGCTATGGATGTCATGGTACGGTACAAATTCGGTATGGGGTGGAGGGAGGGGAGTCAGGTTTTGTTTTTACTGTCCAGCACTTTTATGAAATACTTAAAACCTAGGTCCTCTACCAGCATATGAAGCAAAGAAAAATATCATATATATTTATTTCTGTATTAGAGTTTTTTACTATATTGTGTAATAGTGATTAAGTGTAAGTGCAGTGAGAAAGTGATGAACTTACAGCAGTTTTTCCAGTTTACAGTGTGGATTCTTCAGTCCATCAGAGAGAAGCTTCACTCCTAAATCCTCCAGTTTATTGTAACTTAGGTTCAGATTTTTTAGACTGGAGTTTAAACTGAGAACTGAGGACAGAACCCCCCCCCCCCCCCCCCCCCCCCCCCCCCCCCCCCCCCCCCCCCCCCCCCCCCCCCCCCCCCCCCCCCCCCCCCCCCCCCCCCCCCCCCCCCCCCCCCCCAGTTGATGATGAAGTGAAACTTGTACAGCAGGGCATTCTTTAAATGGACATCCTGATAATAAAACAATCAAACAAACACAATGATAGAATGATAGCTACACACTGTGAAAGTTCTTCAGTTAATCAGAGAGAAGCTTCACTTCTGAATTCTGTAGGTTATTGTCACTCAGGTTCATATTTTTCAGTCTGGAGTTTAAACTGTCAGATTTTTTTACAGTCTAGCACTTTTATGAAATACTTGAAAACTAGAACCTTCAGCATATCAATCATATCGCTGAACACTAATCACAGTTTCGCTGTATTGCAGGTTTATTTTTTAAATACATATTTTTCTGTATTAGAGTTTTCGTTATATTGTGCAATGGCCAGTAAATAGTATACTGTCTCCTTAAAACTTGTGTGTGTGGGCAATTGGCCCTTCCTACTTTTAGTGTTGTACCATACAAGTCAATTTTGCATTCTGATTGGTCAGAAGGTTCTAATCGATTTTTCAGAACAGTACAGTTCTAATATATTCTATGAAATAAATCAAACTCACTGTGCTGTTCTGGAAGCTTCCACCACTGGCAGCAGTTTCAATAAACATTCATCTGATGGATAATATTTCCTCAAATCAAACTCATCCAGCTGCTGATCTGAGTTCAGTAACACAAACACCAGAGCTGACCACTGAGCAGGAGATAGACGAACTCCTCCGAGACACCTGTAACCCCCTTTCTTTAGGTAAGTTTGAACTTCCTGTACTAGAGACTCATCCTTCAGTTCATTCAGACAGTGGAAGAGATTGATGGATTTCTCTGGAGATAGGTTCTCATTGATCTTCTCTTTGATGTACTGCACTGTTTCCTGTTTAATGTAGGAACTACTTCCTGTCTGTGGCAGTAGTTCTTGTATGAGGTTCTGATTGGACTCCAGTGAGAGGCCCAGAAGGAAGCGGAGGAACAGATCCAGGTGTCCAGTCTGACTCTGTAAGGTCTTGTTCACGGCACTCATCAGGAACTCAGACATGGTGGACTTGTTGAACAGATCAGACAGATCAGAGGTTTGTGGTTCTGTTACTTTTTTGTTGATGAAACAGAGAAATGTAAACAAAGCAGCTAAAAACTCCTGAACACTCAGATGTATGAAGCTGAAGACCTTCCCCAGGTGAAGTTCAGGTTCCTGTCTGAAGATCTGGGTGCAGACACCTGAGTACACTGCTGCTTCTGTAACCTCAATCCCACACTCTCTCAGATCTTCCTCATAGAAGATCAGGTTTCCTTTTTCCAGCTGTTGGAAAGCAAGTTTTCCCAGAGTCAGAATACTCTCTCTTATCTGCTGAAAATCCAGCTCATGGTTCTCCATGTACTTTTGGTTCTTGTGTTTGATCTGAACGATCAAGAAGTGGGTGAACATTTGAGTCAGATTTTTGGGAACTTCTCCACCTTGTGCTCCACCCAGCATTCTCTCTAGAACAGAGGCTGTAATCCAGCAGAAGACCGGGATGTGACACATGATGTACAAACTTCTTGAAGACTTGATGTGGGAGATGATTTTAGTAGACAGACTGTGATCTTCGATCTTCTTCCTGAAGTATTCCTCTTTCTGAGGATCACTGAACCCTTGCACCTCTGTTACTAGATCTATATACTCAGGAGGAATCTGACTGGTTGCTCCTGGTCGAGAGGTGATCCAGATATGAGCAGGTAGAAGCAGGCTCCCTTTGATGAGGTTGGTCAGCAGAACATCTACTGAAGATGATTCTGTTACATCACACAGGATCTGATTGTTCTGGAAGTTCAAAGGAAGTCGACACTCATCCAGACCATCAAAGATAAACAGAACTTTCTGGAAATCCCAGTTTATTGATTGAAATTCTCTCATTTCTGGGTAAAAGTCCTGAAGAAGTTCCATAAGACTGAGTCTCTTCTGCTTCATTAAGTTCAGTTCTCTAAATGGAAGTGGGAACATGAAGGTCACATCCTGTTTTTGTTTTCCTTCAGCCCAGTCCAGAATGAACTTCTGCACTGAGATGGTTTTTCCAATTCCAGCAACTCCTTTAGTCAGTACAGTTCTGATGGCTGGCTCTATGAACAGGTCACTACATCTGATGGGGATCTCCTGAGTTGCTGGTCTTCTGGATGCTGCTTCAATCTGTTTAACCTCATGTTCTTGATTGATCTCCCCACTCCACCCCTCTGTGATGTACAGCTCTGTGTAGATCTCATTCAGAAGTGCCGAACTTCCAGACTGTGAGGTTCCTTCATTAATTCTTTTATATTTATCTCTCAGTTTGTGTTTGAATTTTTTCTGATACACAGAAATCATTTCTAATAAACAGAAGAACATGACCAATATTTTACTGCATGATAAATGAACACATTAGAAACATTAATAATGATATGAGCAGGAACATTAAAGCCATGATGATCTCTATGAGCTTCTACTGAATGACTGATGGTAGATGAACTGATCTATGATCAGCATGAACCAGTTCCTCTAAAGTTAAAGTGATGTACTAGTTCTTTGGTTCAGAATTCTTACTGTTATAATGGTTTACTGTTCTTACTGTTCTGCAGTGTGGTGGCGAGGTCTGTCTGGTTCATGTTCTTTAGGACCTGCAGTGTGATCTTCAACAATCCTTCTCTGATACTCAGATCTTTCTCATACTCCGTTTCAGGGCATGATGGGTATTCTGAACTCAGAACCTTCATGAACTTCTTCAGTTCATTCTTTAACAGAGTGATGAGTTTGTTCTCCAGATCCTAGTTAGGAATAAACAGTATCAGATGATCAGAAGAATCATCCAGCTGTGGAGATGATTATCTGTAGTAATCAAATAAGGAAGTATAGAATTATTACTTTAAAGTAATTTATAATTAAGAAAATTGTGAATATTGTCTCTTTTTCTTTTTTTTATCTTTTCTAGATAATTCTTAACTTTCTTATTTTGTATTTTATTATTTTTTATTATTGATCTAATCATTATCTCTGTATTTATTCTATTAGCCTCTGTGGAGTTTATTTTATATTACAGTATATTATATGAGGCAGAACTCAGAGTTACAGATTACATTTACATTTACTTTTAGTCATTTAGCAGACGCTTTTATCCAAAGCGACTTACAAATGAGAACACCACAAGTCAGAAGCCATGAAGAAAACCAACTATACTGTAAATTCATCAAACCTGATTGTTATTCGATGCTGCGGCACACGCCCCCCACCCCCTTTTTTTTTTTTTTTTTTTTTTTCTTAACTTTTTTTTATTACAACAGGTATTTGTTAAAGAGATGCATCTTCAGTAGTTTTTTAAAACTTTTTAGTGATTCTGCCTTACGGACAGAGTTGGGAAGAACATTCCACCATTTTGCAGTGGTGAACGCCACGGAGTGCGAATTAGCTCCTCGGTGAGGTGGAATCGCCAGGCGGCGATCATCGCTGGAGCAAAGAGAACGGGTTGGAGTGTATTTTGAAAAGATGGAGTGAAGGTAGGAGGGGGAAAATCCAGAAATGGTTCTGTATGCTAGAGTCAGTGACTTGTACTGAATGCGAGCAGCTACAGGGAGCCAATGAAGGGAAGTGAGTAAAGGAGTGACATGAGTTCGCTTGGGCTGGTTAAACACAAGTCAGGCTTCAGAGTTTTGAATTAGTTGAAGAGGTCGGATTGTGGAAGCTGGGATACCGGCAAGTAGCGCATTACAATAATCGAGCCGGGATAGGATTAGGGCTTGAACAAGCAGTTGGGTAGCATGTTCAGTCAAAAAGGGTCTGATCTTCCTTATGTTGTAAAGAAGGAATCTACAGGAACGGGCAGTTTTAATAACATGATCAGAGAGTTTAAGGTGGGAGTCTATTGTGTAACCAAGGTTCCGAACCGAATCGGTCGGGGAGATTGTGGAGCCATCAATTTGGAAGGTCAGGTCGTGATGGATTGAGGGTTTAGCTGGGATAATGAGAAGCTCTGTTTTTTTTAAGTTTAATTTGAGATGACGGGCCTTCATCCAAACAGATATGTCGGTGAGGCAGGCAGATACCCGATTTGAGATGGTGGTGTCGTCAGGGGCAAAAGACAGATGAAGCTGAGTGTCATCAGCATAGCAGTGGTAAGAGAAACCATGCGCCTGGATGACTGTGCTCAGTGATGTCATGTATAGTGAGAAGAGGAGAGGACCAAGTACAGAGCCCAGAGGCACACCAGTGCGTACTTGGTGAGAGTTAGAAATCTCCCCATTCCATGACACTTTGAAGGTCCTTCCTGTGAGGTAGGATCAAAACCATTCCAGTGTCGTATCAGAAAAGCCTAATTCAGCTAGAGTTGACAGTAGAATCTGATGATTAACTGTATCAAAAGCTGCAGAAAGGTCTAACAAAATGAGGACAGGGATTAAGATTTGGCTTTGGCAGTTTTAAGTGAGTCAATCACAGAGAGCAATGCTGTTGAGTGACCACATCTAAAACCGGACTGATTGGGATCAAGGAGATTGTTCTGATTAAGAAATTTGAAGACCTGTGTGGGTACCACCCGTTCAAGTGTTTTAGACAGAAAAAGTAAAAGAGAAACAGGTCTGTAGCTCTTGACCAAATTTGGGTTGAGCGTAGGTTTTTTGAGTAGGGGTTTGACTATGGCTTGTGGGGGCTTGTGAGGGAGGAGTTTACGATGTGTGTCAGAGCTGGTGTGATGGAGGAGGCGATGGATTGAAGAAGGTGGGATGGGATGGAATCAAGGGGGCAAGTAGTTGGGTTACTGGCAAGGAGAATTTTGCAGATGTCAGATTCTGTGACAGGGGAGAAGGAGGAGAGGGTTGGATGGCTGGATGTGTGAGATGTAGCGTTGTGGGGATGGTGAGTATGAAAGAGTTTGCTGATGCCCTCAATCTTTTCTGTAAAAAAAGTTGCAAAGACATCAGCTGACAGAGAAGTGTTAGGAGGGGGAGAGGGAGGAGTAAGTAGTGAGTTGAAGGTAGTGAATAAGGTGCGGGCATCTGAGATGCATGTTACCTTGGACTGGAAGAACAAGGATTTAGCAGCAGTTACATCCTTCGAGAAAGTGGCAAGTGAGGACTGGTAGGTTTCTAAATCTGAAGACAGACCCGACTTACGCCATTTTCTTTCGGTGGAACGAAGAGAAGTACGTTGCTTCCGAAGCGTCTCTGTGAGCCAGGGACTGGACTGAGAACTGTGTGTTTTCCTGGTGGATTTTGTACAGACCTGATCAAGACATGAAGCTAAGGTGGAGCAGAATGTGCTTGATGCAGTGTTGGTGTCAAGGGTTAAGAAGTTACCGATGCTAGGAAGGGCATCTGTAACCAAGTCAGCAAAGAGTGTATTAGAGAGAGTGCTAAGATTTTGACGTACCTGAGATGTTTTACTGATGAACACAGGAGGTGGTGGAAGAGAGACAGAGAACTGTATGAAGAAGTGGTCTGATTCATTAAGTGGAGTGATGTGTATGTCTGAAGAAAGACATGAGCACGTCATGATGAGGTCGAGCTGGTTGCCAGCCCAGTGGGTAGCTGAGGTGCGAAGTAGATGGAGGTCCAGGCTGGAGATGAGATCAAGAAACTCAGTGGCGTACGGTTGGTCTAAGTGAATGTTGAAATCGCCCAGGACAACAAGAGGACAACCATCATCTGGGAGAGATGATAATAACATATCAAATTCCTCGACAAAGTTATCTAGTTGACCTGGGGGGCGATAGATGACAAGAAAATGACGTTTAACCGGTTCAGTGATTGTCAGTGCATGGAATTCGAATGAGACAGTGTTTGATAAAAGTGTAAGAGGTGAGAATTTCCATTTGCGGGTGATAAGCAAACCTGTACCACCTCCTCTTTTGCCGATACGAGGAGAGTGAGAGAAGTGGAAATTCGTTGAAAGGGCAGCTGGTGTCGCAGAGTTCTCGGGACGAATCCACGTCTCAGTGAGGGCTAAAACCTAAAGACCAGCATGCGTGGCAAAGGCAGGAATGAAATCAGATTTCTTGGTGGCAGACTGACAATTCCATAGACCTGCAGAGAAGGTGAAGGGTTCGCTTGTATTCACCTACTGCAGGTGTGCAAGAGTGCGCCTTCTCCTCTGAGAAAAGGAGCGTCTGTGTGAGGAAGAAATGACAGGGATGAACTGAAAACACATGCTGAAGAGAAAGGTGTGAATGGGTAAGAAAATGAAATGACTACTTAGAGACTACTTAGTTGCCTTGTCGTTGTCCTTGCTCGGTGGACTCGCGCAGGTAAACTCGCAGGTCTTTACACGAATAGGTCTTTACGCGAGAGGCGGAACACGAGAGTGTAACAGGTGCCTAGGGCACCTGTTCTATGTTTGTTAATTTACTTTCAATTACGTTATTTATTCATTCATTCATTCATTCATTATCTCCCGCTTATCCTCTATTAGGGTCGCGGTGGGGTTCCCCATGCCCATCCAGGGGAGAACGTCTCGGGCGCTGGGCAGACACACCCAGGACAGGGCGCCAATCCATCGCTGGGCACACACTCACTCACACAGACACACTCTAAATTGGGCAATTTTGAGAATTCAATTAACTTGATCCATGTTTTTGGACTGTGGGAGGAAACCGGAGAACCCGGAGGAAACCCACGCAGACACGGGGAGAACATGGAAACTCCACCCAGATGGGGATTCGAACCGGGAATCCCTAGCGCTAAGAGGCGAATGTTCTAACCACTAAGCCACCGTGCCGCCTAATTACGTTATTTAGTTTGTTTAATTATCTCTTTCAGTTGATTGATTGGTTGTGTTGTGCACGTGATTGGTTTTCATTTGTATTTATTTCCTTCTTTCCTTGTCCTCGGTGCACTTCATGGTTAAGTTTATGTTCACTCGTCGTACCTGTGTTTTGTGGTGTCTCTACACCTTTAATAAAATTCCTATTCCCTGCTACCTGCGTGCCTGGCTCCCTTCAGCGCGTTAAAGCGCGACGGCTCTGCGCTTCCTATGCGCAGTCGCTTTAATCCCTAGGTAGGCGAGTGTAACATCACGAAGTGCCAGTCACTTTGGGGAGTCCAGAGCCCAGGTAAGCTCATTTTAAAATTTTTCTTTGCGGGGGCCGTATAGCGTATAGCCTCGTACTCACTGCGCCCTCCGTCGTGACCGCGAGTGCGCCGCTATGCGCAGCCCGCCGTCGCCGACGTTGTGATCTCGGAGTGGTATGACTCTGATGATGAGTTTATGTGGAGGTACAGGTATGAAGCGCTCCGTGCTGAGGATGGCCTCAAGCTGGTTGAGGTGTCCAATGATGAGGCGGGCGAGTCATACCTGTATGGGCATATTTTGCCCATACGGACCCTCCTGAACTCTGAAGAGTTCTGGACGGATAGCCCAGTCTAGTTTGTAAATCCCTCCGTCGTGAGATCCAGACGCAGTGCGCGCCGCCCAGCCCGATGCCCAGGGGCCGCACGCCGCCCAGCCCGTGGCCCAGGGGCCGCACGCCGCCCAGCCCGAGGCCCAGGGCACCCACCAGTGGCACCCACCTCGTCACGCAGCCAGAGGGCGTGGCCCACTCCGCACCCGCCGAGGGCGTCCGCCGGACCACGCAGCCAAAGGGCGTAGTTCCCTCCTAATCAGCCGAGGGCACCCGCCGGAACACGCAGCCAGAGGGCGTGGCCCACTCCACACCCGCCGAGGGCGCCCACCAGACCACGCAGCCAGATGGCGTGGTTCCCTCCTAATCCGCCGAGGGCACCCGCCGGACCACGCAGCCAGAGGGCGTGGTTCCCTCCTGATCTGCCGAGGGCGTTCACCTCGACATAAAGCCACAGGGCACATCCTAAGCCTCATCCGCAGAGGGCGTCCGCCGAACTGCACTGCCAGAGGGCGCTTTCCTCACCTCGTCCGCAGAGGGCGCCCACCGAACTGCATAGCCAGTGGACTCGAGGAGGGCGGAGGACCCCCTCTTCCCCCCATAGGGGCGGGGGTACTGTAACGGGTGCCTAGGGCACCTGTTCTATGTTTGTTAATTTACTTTCAATTACGTTATTTAGTTTGTTTAATTATCTCTTTCTGTTGATTGGTTGTGTTGTGCACGTGATTGGTTTTCATTTGTATTTATTTCCTTCTTTCCCTGTCCTCGGTGCACTTCGTGGTTAAGATTATGTTCACTCGGCCGGTACCCTTTGTTTTGTGGTGTTAATACACCTTTAAATAAAATTCCATTTCCCTGCTACCTGCGTGCCTGGCTCCCTTCAGCGCGTTAGAGCGCGACGGCTCTGCGCTTCCTATGCGCAGTCGCTTTAATCCCTAGGTAGGCGAGAACAGAGGCTGCTGCTTCCGCTGTCGCGTCAGCGTATCTACGATTCGTGATTCTAGGGGTGACGACGTGCAGATCTACAATGTACAACAGGTTATTCAAAGCTACAGCAGTTACTTCCTACACAAACGCCTGACTTGTTCTCAAGACAGATAAAATGCCTGTCTGATTAAATCATTATACATGGAGATAACATCTATAATTCCATTACATGTCCAGAATCATTAAACTCAGACACTGTACAAACCTTAAAGATGGATTCCATCTGATTTATGCTCTTCATATTTAATTTCTCCTCCTGGATTCTGCAAAGAAACAAAAAATTTATAAATATATAGAGTCAATTAAACACTGCTAACTCATTATTTTATTAATTCATTAATTTTATCAGTTGATTCTGTGAGAAACAAATACCTGTATATAACTATACTGACCTCAGATCAGGAGAACTGTCTCCATGTTTAAACGCTATTGGACTGCCTATGGACTGATCACTCTTCATGGAGACACAGCTGGGTTCAGGTGAATCTGATCTCTCACGCTGAATCAGACTAAAGAACATCAATCATTACATAAACATTTCAGATCTCCATCTTTTTCCCAATAAAGTCTGTGAACTGATCTAATCAGAGCTGTTGAACCAGAGAACATGTGTCTCTCACCTCTCCTCTTTTTTGGTGTTCAGTTTATCAGAGAGGCTCATTTCGGAGTTCATCTTTCCTTCTACAGATTAGAATCTGAACACACACATGTAGAGAAACACTGCAAAACATCAACTGTATAATCAAAATAATTATAAACAGTCTTCAACCTTTCAAGGTTAAAGTCAACTTTATTCTCAAAGCTGCACAGGACGAATGTACAGGACATACACAGTGATGAAATTGCATTTTCCTTAGACACATGGTGCAAACAAATGGTTTTTAAATTTGGTTTTAATCCATTTTATTACATATCTTTTTATTTATAGCTAATAATCTATTCAGTATTTTACAAAGGGATTCATTTCACCAATAGTATTTGAACTCCTCTTTATAAGGCTATGATTTAGTAAAACAGAAACTAACTTAATTATTTAGTTTCAAGTTTATTTGTCATTTGTGCTACATGTTGGGACATGTGCACATAGAAATTCTTAAGGTGAGGCATCAGGATATACACTCTACATGCTCTTGATGGTGCACCTGTAGAGGTTGGTGAGGATAAGGGGTTGGAGACCGAATTTCTTAAGCCTCCGCAGGAAGAAGAGGCGTTGACGTGCAGTTTTCACAGCAGTGCTGATGTGAAGGGACCAGGTAAGGTCCTCAGTGAGGTGGACACCAAGAAACCTCACACTGTTGACTCTTTCCACTGCGGCTCCGTTGATGTAAAGAGGAGCGTGACTACCCTTCCCCGTGATCTCCTTGGTTTTGCTGACATTGAGACAGAGGTGGTTCTCAGAGCTTCACTGTGCCAGAGTGCAGATCTCATCTCTGTAGGCCTTCTCATCGCCGTCGGTGATAAGGCCTTGACTATCGTGTCATCAGCAAACTTGAAGATGTTTGACGTATGTCTGGCAGCACAGTCATGTGTGTACAGGGAGTACAGGAGGGGGCTTAGTACACACCCCTGGGGGGCCCCAGTGCTCAGAGTCAGAGTGGAGGAAAAGCTGTTTCTTACTCTTACCGCCTGGGGTCTGCTCGTCAGAAAGTCTAGTATCCAGTTGCACAGATGTGTGTTTAAGCCCAGGTCTATGAGTTTCGGAATGAGTTTGGCAAGGATGATGGTGTTAAATGCTGAGCTGTAATCTAGGAACAGCATTCTAAAATAGGTGTTCTTTTTGTCCAGGTGTGTGAGTGCAGTGTGAACGGTCAGTGCGATGGCGGTCATCTGTGGATCTGTTGGGACGGTATGCAAACTGTTGAGGGTCCATGGTGGTGAGATGTGTGGAGCAGATGTGTGACTTGACTAGCCGCTCGAAGCACTTCATAGCTGCTGATGTGAGTGCGACGGGTAGGTAGTCATTCAGGCAGGAGATGGCTGATGTCTTCGGAACCGGGACAATCGTCATTTTTTTAAAGCATGTGGGAACCACTGACAGACTCAGATAGAAGTTGAAAATGTCAGTGAAGACCCCAGCGAGGTTGATGGCACATACTCTAAGAACCCGACTGTGGACACCATCAGGACCAGGTGCTTTGCGTGGATTGATGGACTTGAAGCATCTAACGACCTCAGACGTGGAGATGGTGAGGGAGTAGCTCTCCTGATCTACTGGGAGTTTAAAAGCAGGGGAGGAGTTGTTTGCCTCAAAACGAGCGTAATGAGCATTTAGTTCATCAGCTAGTGAGGAGGGCAACCCCATGTCACAGCTCATACTGCCTTTGTAGTCAGAGATGGTACGTAGACTGCTCCACATGCGTCTGAGTTCAGAGCCCTGGCAGTTGGTCTCCACTTTGTCCCTGTAGTTCCTTTTGGCCAGTTTGATGGTCCTCTGGAGGTCATATCTGGCAAACTTGTAGCTTGCTGGATCTCCAGATTTCTAGGCAGCGGTCCGAGTTCTGAGTTTTGCCCAAACCTCAGCCATGATCCATGGTTTATATTTAGGAAGTGTTTTGACAATAATTTTGGGGACAATGTCGTCAGTGCACTTGCTTATGTAGCTTGTGATGGAGTATGTGTATTCATTGATGTTTGGGCCTGCTGCATCACCAAACATCTGCCAGTCAGTGGAATCAAAACAGTCCTGAAGTGTGAAGATGGCTTCCTCAATTTAAATAATTTAATAGTGGCATGGTGGCTTAGTGGGTAGTACGTATGCCTATTATTGCTAGGGATTCCCAGTTTTAATCCCAATCTGTGTGGAGTTCTCCTTGTGTCCGCATGGGTTTCCTCCAGGTTCTCTGGTTTCCTTCCACAGTCCAAAAACATGGATCAAGGTAAATTGAATGCTCCAAATTGCCCTATATAGAGTGTGTTTGTGTGTGTGTGTGTTTGTGTGTGTGAGTGTGTGCCCGGCGATAGATTGGCGCCCGCCCTGTCCTGGGTGTAGCTGCTGTAACCCCCCCACGACCCTAGTATAGGAAGCAAAGTATGATGGATGGATAAAATAACTGTGCCTGGTTTATTAACAAAGTTCTGAAGAATGTGTTGGTTCTCCTGGTTATCATTTTTTATCCATTAGATCTACAGTTTGCACAGTATTTATTGTATTTATAGTGGTTCCGCTGTGATTATTTACCACATCATCAAACACTAACAGTAATACTAAAGACATTGAAGTTGTAGCATTTGAAAGTTTATAGCGATCATAAAGCCGCTCAACAGCTTTAATGAAGGTGAACTATGAAGCACAACCTGATAAACAAGTTGCACAAGTACAAAGATACTGAAACACATCTAACCAGAACACACCCTGAAAACTTAGTGTTTATACTGACCAAAAACCAAACTATGAACAGCTTCACCAGAAACAAGTGCAGGACAAATAAAAATCAAACCAACAATGAACAAGAAACCACCACGCAGACACCAGCTTTTTGCAGACTTTTTGCATTAAACATCTGAGAGCTTTTACATCTATACATCAGATTGATTAAAAAAATAAAGACTCCGATTTAATCATTAGTTTAAATTCTTACCTGACACATTAATAAATCAGTCTTTATTTACATGTTATCATTCATGTTACATTACATTTCTTGAAGTTACTTCATTAATTAATCACATAAATAATAATAGTATGGATATAAAAAACACAAATATCCTAATGTTAAACAAAACTCCAATCATTTGCTCCTAAAAGTCTGTAAATCAGTGCAATTTGAATATTTGTTTACATTTTGTTTTTATTTGCTAATGAAGTAAATATTTTCAGATGTTTAACCCTGAACAAAACATTATGGTGGTGTTGATCAACCAACAGATTATTGTGCTTCAGTTTTATAGTAAACAAAACTTTTTTCTTTTAAATGTCACAAATCCAAACTAATTTTTAAAAACTGTTTCTCTAAATTTTATTATTATTTTATTATTATATTATTAATTTTTATTAAAATATCAAAAAGTAGATAAAATAAACACATGTTGATTTGTATTATTAATGAATGCCAACATTTTTTTGAATAATTTATTGAGTAATTTGTAATTCATAAATTTAAATCAGTCTGCTTCAGGTGGATGATCATGCAAACGTATTAAAGTCAACAGATCTCACCTGAAAACACGTCATATTTATAAACAATAACGTAATTACTTAATATGTTTCATTTAAATTTACAAACACTATAAACGCCTTTACATCCGGGTACAGATTTATTTCTACGTTTAGATGAATAAACTCACCGTCTTTTCTTCAGATCGACTTTATTTTCCTTCTTCATCAAATGATTTCATTTTCACTTTTCAGTCGGTGTTCTACCTGCTGAAAATGACGCATGCGCAGTGACTCTTCATGCATCGTTTTAAAAAAGTGACTTCAGTTTAACGTTGATTAAAGGTTCATTTAAATGATGATGAGTTTTTGGCAATTAAAATAAACGCTGATCTGAGATCGCTCTGTGAACTTTAAAGTGAAGCTGACAAAACAGACTATCTAAGGATTCACTCCCGATCAATTAGTATTGATAAGTGCTCTGCTGTAGAGTTATTACCACTAGATGGCAGTGTAATAGAATAAGAATGGACCTAGTTAATAAACGCGTGCTAAACTTGAATGATTTAAAGGAGAGTACCCATGATCGAACCTCATTAGTTCTTGGTACCAGGAGGAACTGAAACAAATTAATACTCCTGTTAAGTCACGATTTAAGTGTGATTTTGGGGAGAATAGGAAGGAGCTGGACAAAACACATTTAGATGCGTATTTGGGGCTCCTTATCCTTGCTGGAGTCTGTAAATAGAAGGATGACCGCCAATTTAAAACTTTCTGGAAATCTGTTTTTTAGTGTACATAAAAATTCCTGTGCAAGCTGATAGAGGTGGGAATATACAGTCTTATGTAATGACCAGAACCTTAATGGATCCTCTGACCATGGAACAATTGGGTCAGTCGGGTATCTTTGAACCTCAAAAGTAGAATCTGCTGTGGCATTTCTGACTAGCCTTGTTTGTTCAACATGGCTGTCCAATAAATCCCACAGACCCCCACCTGAAAGAATAAACACAAATGATGGTCAAAGAACAGGTTCAAGGGTTTTTAACTTTTACTTCTCAATAGAATGGAAAAAAATATCACAAAAAGAGTACTTGAGGATGATGCTGTACCAGATAAGGTTTCTGCTGCCTCTGTGTTTTGATGGCTTCTGGTAGTGTTTTGTGCTTCTAGATTTTTTATCAAGGGCGGCACGGTGGCTTAGTGGGTAGCATGTTCGCCGTTCAGCACTGGGGATTCCTGGTTCGAATGCCAATCAACAGTTTCCATGTTCTCCACGCGTCCAACCGGGTTTCCTCCTAGTTCTCCGGTTTCCTCCCACAGTCCAAAATCATGGATCAAGGTCAAGTGAATTCTCCAAATGACCCCATATTGAGTGTGTTTGTGTGAGTGAGTGTGTGCCCATCGATGGATTGGCGCTCTGTCCTGGGTCTATCTGCCCAGCACCCTACTAGAGGATAAAGCGGGAAATAATGGATGGATAAATGGATTTTTTTTATCAGTGTTGCACATTCTGCTGTGAGCATGGATTTTCTAGTGCACCTGTAACAAGCTTTAACCCCCCCCAAGACCATCCTAATTGAGAAGTTACCATATTCTTGTGAACACATGGTGACAAAGCAGCACCCTAAAATATAAAGTACCTGTACGCATTAAGCCCGCTTAATTTTTTTTATTAATTAAATTTATAAATGACATCAATTTAAAGAGCAATATTTACCTCTCATTTGAATATTTAGTTAAAAGGTTGAGATAATGTACAAATTACACAAGTAAAAATTTGCCCATGCCCATTTAGGGGAAAACGTTTGGATTCTGGGCAGACACACTACATAGAGACAATTTAGATAGGGGCAATTTAGAACCCAATTTCCATTTTTTGACTGTGGAGACACAGCAAGAACATGGAAACTCCTCTCAGACCGGTAGTCGCACATAGATAGCCAGCGCTGAGAGACGGACGTGCTATTCACTACACCACCTCCATCTTCTTCAGGCATTTTTCCCCTTTATTATTCAGGGGTCGCCACAGCAATGAACTCGCATTTAAAACTTGGCCAGTGTTTTACGCTGGATGCACTTCCTGACACAACCCTTACCCTCTACTGGGCCTGGGGACACAGACTATAGGGACAATTTACAGCAGCCATTGTCACAAAATGAGCGTCCCGTAGCCAGAGGAACCGAGGGAGACGTGTTTGCAAAATATCAACACAAAAGGTTTTATTTCCTCCAGGCGGGAATAAGGCAACAAAACACAGAAACAGTCTCAAGTCTCTAAAACCTCCCGAGAAGCAGCGGAAAGCCGGGACTCACCACGGAGCCAGCGAGTGAGCGGCGTGAAGCGCAGGCGAGGGGGGAGGAGGGCGTGTGCCACGGAGTCCCCGATGTCCTTACGTCCCCTGAGGAGAGCGATCCTAAGGAGAGGCAGCGAGTCAGTAGAAATGTCAAGAGGGTCTCTTCAGAAGCTCTGTAGTACGTTCTGAATGGACGCACGAAACAGGAAGCGACCAGCACGCATGAGCGGGGTGATCCAAAAAACTCTGTGCCGATGGACCTGGAACGGCGGCTTAAAAGGACGCTGCATCAACGGGGCAACGATGACCCCCTGGTGGAGAAACTCCCGAAGCACGTCGTTAATGAAGGCCTGGAAGACCGCAGGGGCGTTGGTGAGGCCGAAAGGCATCACCCGATATTCATAATGCCCCGAGGTGGTGATGAATGCGGTCTTCCACTCGTCTCCCTGCCGAATACGGACCAGGTTGTACACGTTCCGGAGATCCAATTTAGAAAACACGCGCGCCCCATGTAGCAGTTCTAGGTTAGACGGGACCAGCAGAAAGGGGTAGGGGTAACGCTTGGTAGCCTTATTGAGCTCACGGAAATCACTGCAGGGGCGCAGCTCCCCCCCTTGTTTAGGAACAAAGAAAAAACCCGAGGCCGAAGGGGATTTCGATGGACAAGGCACAAACCCCTTTGGACCCGGAGGCGACGCTCTTGCCGGGTTAAGCGGGAATGTCCCAGCTGCATGGGTTCAGGATCTGGGTGCCGAGGTGCTGGTGGTGTGCCGACCTCCCTCCACCCTGGTGGACCAGCAGGTGGACGTCCGGAAGGGCGAGCAGTCGGAACCGTGGAGAGATGCTGTCCCATCAAGACGGCGAGGCGGATCAGGTCGTCCAACGTGGCACCGAAGTCCCGTCCGGCTATCTCGTGTATTTCTCGGCGCAGACCTTCCCGGAACATCACGGTCAGGATGGAACCATTCCAGCCTGTCCTTGCTGCCAGCACCCAGAACTCCAGAGCATACTCGGACACCGATCGGGTACCCTGGCGAATCCGGTACAGCTGCGTCCCCACCGCCTCTCCCTTCAAGGGGACCGGCATTCAGGACCCTGTGCCTCCCAGATGGCGGTCGCCCACTCGCTCGCCTTGCCTGTCAGCCGAGAGATGATCAAAGAAATCTTATCGACCTCACTGGATCGAGGGTGGCTGCGGAAGTAATGAGCACATTGCATCAGGAACGAACGGCATTTATCCGGGCTTCCATTCGGGTTCAGAAAGGCAATACCCGGGTAGCTGTGGGTGGAGGAGGCACATCGGTGTCCGGCGGGAGCGTTGGTGGTGAGGATGGCATACCTACGACTCCAGGAACAGAGCCGCCGCGCTCCAGCTCAGTAAGATGGCCCATCAGTGTCTGGATTGCCCGGGTCATTTCACTGAGCCCGCTCTGGAGTTCCACCAGGGCGCGTCCTTGAGCCTGCAGCACCTCCTCTGTTGGCTCCATCGCAGTCGAGTTTTTATGGCAGAGTTTTATGTCACAAAATGAGCGTCCCGTAACCGGAGGAACTGAGAAAGGCGTGTTTGCAAAATATCAACACAAAAGGTTTTATTTCCTCCAGGCGGGAATAAGGCAACAAAACACAGAAACCGTCTCAAGTCTCTACAACCTCCCGAGAAGCAGCCGAAAGCCACGGGTCACGACGGAGTCGGCGAGTGAGCAGCGTGAAGCGCAGGCGAGGGGGGAGGAAGCCGTGTGCCACAGAGTCCCCGATGTCCTTACGTCCCCTGAGGAGAGCGATCCTAAGGAGAGGCAGCGAGTCAGTAGAAACGTCAAGAGGGTCTCGTCAGGAACTTTGTAGTACGTTCTGAATGGACGCACGAAACAGAAAGCGACCAGCACGCACGAGGGGGGTGATCCAAAAAACTCTGCGCCGATGGATGCCGATGGAACGGCAGCTTAAGAGGACGCTGCATCAACGGGGCACACCTGCAACTAATAATTTGGAGAGAGTGATCTGAGAATACCGGCATTAGTGTCAGGTGTGGAAGTGAGCGTGTGAGGTGCGGAGCGTGCAGCAGCGGGGCGTGAGCATGTAGGTGTAGTGGGTGTGTGTGAAGGAGAGAGCGGAACTGCGGGGCGTGAACGGGAATGTGTAACAGCCATCCATTCATCAATTATCTTTTGCATAAAACTCTACTAGGGTCGTGGGGGGGTTCCCTATGCCCATCCAAGAAAGAACGTTTCGGGTACTGGGCAGACACACCCAATCTATCGCTAGGCACACACTCACTCACACACACACACACACAAACACACACTATATGGGGTAATTTGGATAATTTATTTATTAGCGTTTTTGTTTTCAATAATTGCATTTACAAACCACATTAGTTTTTTATTATAGTGTTTATAACGTTTATGACAATAATCAATAGGGGAAGGGGGCGTGTGCAATGCAATACATCCATATGTCAATGGTGGACTTTATCCCTATAAATATCCTTGAAAGTTACCCCCCCAAGTACTCAATTAATTATTAATACTTTTCTTGATTTTCTTGTAGAATAGTTTATGTTTTTAAATCTTTATTGAAAACATTCAACTCTACTGAATGAAACCCGAATATCTTCCTTTTAACATACGATGAGATGCCAAAATGATTACAAATATAGCTTACCCAGTTGAGGCTACATTAGTTTGTAACCAGCATTATCCAGAATATTAGTTTCAAGTTTCTTTGTCATAGAAACTACAAGTCAAGACATCATTGAAATTCTTATGTTGGGACTTACACTCTAAAGAATTCATTTTGAACATATAGGCAACATATACCCAAAATATACATATACACAAGTAAGCATAATGTAAAGTGATGGATGTTATTATATTAAATTACTGCTGGTGGAAGAGCGTTCTCCCACAAGGCTCCTCAACTTTGGAATAGCCTTCCAGTTACTGTTCGTTATTCTGAATCACTATTAATCTTTAAGGTGTGACCGGACTGTACAGTTCTAATATATTCTATGAAATAAATCAAACTCACTGTGCTGTTCTGGAAGCTTCCACCACTGGCAGCAGTTTCAATGAACATTAATCTGATGGATGATATTTCTTCAAATTAAACTCATTCAGCTGCTGATGTGAGTTCAGTAACACAAACACCAGAGCTGACCAATGAGCAGGAGACAGACAAACTCCTCTGAGACGCTTGTAACCCACTTTCTTTAGGTAAGTTTGAACTTCCTGTACTAGAGACTCGTCCTTTAGTTCATTCAGACAGTATTGACGGATTTCTCTGGAGAGAGGTTCTCGTTGATCTTCTCTTTGATGTACTGCACTGTTTCCTGTTAACTGTACAAACTACTCCCTGTCTGTGACAGTAGTTCTCTTAAGAGGTTCTGAGAGGCCCAGAAGGAAGCGAAGAAAAAGATCCAGGTGTCCAGTCTGACTCTGTAAGGTCTTGTTCACTGCACTATTCAGGAACTCAGACATGGTGGACTTGTTGAACAGATCAGACAGATCAGAGGTTTGTGGTCCTGCTATTTTTTTGTTGATGAAACACTGAAATGTATATAAAGCAACTAAATACTCCTGAACACTCAGATGTATGAAGCTGAAGACCTTCCCCAGGTGAAGTTCAGGTTTCTGTCTGAAGATCTGGGTGCAGACTCCTTAGTACACTGCTGCCTCTGTAACATCAATACCACACTCTCTCAGATCTTCCTCATAGAAGATCAGGTTTCCTTTCTCCAGTTGTTGGAAAGCCATTTTTCCCAGAGCCAGAACACTCTCTCTGATCTGCTGAAGATCCAGCTCACAGTTCTCCTGGTACTTTTGGTTCTTGTGTTTGATCTGAAAGACCAGGAAGTGAGTCAGAGTTTTGGGGACTTCTCCACCTGCTGCTCCACCCAGCATTCTCTCTAGAACAAAGGCTGTAATCCAGCAGAAGACCGGGATGTGACACATGATGTAAAAACTTCTTGAAGACTTGATGTGGGAGATGATTTTACTGGACAGATTCTGGTCTTTGGTCTTCTTCCTGAAGTATTTCTCTTTCTGAGGATCACTAAACCCTTGCACCTCTGTTACCTGATCAACATACTCAGGAGGAATCTGACTTGCTGCTCCTGGTTGAGAGGTGATCCAGATACGAGTAGGTGGAAGCAGGTACCCTTTAATGAGGTTGGTCAGCAAAACATCTACTGAAGATGATTCTGCTATATCACACAGGATCTGATTGTTCTGGAAGTTCAAAGAAAGTCGACACTCATCCAGACCATCAAAAATGAACAGAACTTTCTGGAAATCCCATTTTATTGATTAAAATTCTCTTATTTCTGGGTAAAAGTTCTCAAGAAGTTCCATAAGACTGAGTCTCTTCTGCTTCATTAAGTTTAGCTCTCTAAAAGGAAGTGGGAACATGAAGGTCACGTCCTGGTTCTCTTTTCCTTCAGCCCAGTCCAGAATGAACTGTTGCACTGTGACAGTTTTTCCAATTCCAGCAACTCCTTTAGTCACTA
>JAFMOD010000590.1:426893-439970 GCA_019802435.1 Corydoras maculifer | reverse complement strand
ATATAGTTTTCTAGTGTTTAGTTTTTCCATTTGTCAAATTTAGTTTTTAGTTTTTCCATTTGTTAAATGTCTCTCGCTGTCCTACATTGTTGTTGCTGCCTGGCCGCTCAAGGAGGATGAGTCCCCCACTGAGTCTTGGTCCTCCCAAGGTTTCTTCCTTGAATAACAACATAAAAGGGAGTTTTTTTTCTTGCCACTGTCGCTTCGGCTTGCTCTTTGGGGGTTTAAAGGCTTTTCATTCTGTAAAGCTGCTTTGTGACAATGTACTGTTGTAAAAAGCGCTATATAAATAAATAACTTGAACTTGAACTTGATTCCCGGTTCAAATCCCCATCTGGGTGGAGTTTCCATGTTCTTCCCGTGTCTGCGTGGGTTTCCTCCGGGTTCTCCGGTTTCCTTCCACAGTCCAAAAACATGGATCAAGTCAATTGAGTTCTCCAAATTGCCCCATATAGAGTGTGTATGTGTGCATGTCTGTGTGAGTGAGTGTGTGCCCAACAATAGATTGGAGCCCTGTCCTGAGTGTATCTGCCCAGCGCCCGAAACGTTCTCCCCTGGATGGGCATGGGGAACCCCACCGCAACCCTAATATAGGATAAATCAGAAGATTTGTAAATGAACACTGCCAATAATAAAGAATAGTCATACTGAACATCCTCTAAAATATCTACTAAACATCCTCTAAAAGCAATTACTCACAACAACTGAGGAGCGATTTGGTGAAATACAATACTTTTCAAAAAATTTTATTTACAAAATATTTAAATTGAAAAACTCCCCAGACCACATTAAGGAGGAGCTCAAGCGAAACACAGACAGCGTAATGGGCTTCAAGCAGAGATTTAAAAAAATTGAAGAAATCTTACTAAACTACTAATAATTAAAAAAAGTTACTTGTTCTTCAGTAAATGTTCTTCAGTACATTGTAAAAAATATCTGACAAAAACATCTAAAAACATGAAAGCAGCAAACTTTATGTCATATATTTAATATATATAATCAAAATATGTTTCAGTCACGAAACATTTAGCTACAACTGTGATGCATAATAAATGTAAGACTTTTAGATATGATTCTAAAACGGGTAGTTCCTGTTCTTAAGTCTGATTGGCTGAGACATTATTGACAATAACACACACTTCGACTGCTTCACAATCATATCAAAGCCTGATATTTAATACATTCATTTAAAAAATGCTCTCCCTAATTGTCCACTAGATGGCAGATGGTATTTTATTGTTATAGAAACCGGAACCCTGTTAATCTGGGTCAGTGTTTACTTTTAAACCCAGACTAGATTATGTCATGGGAGACCAGTTTATTAGAGATTTTGCTTTCAATAAATGGTTTTATAAATCAAAACATTTTTTTTGTGTTATAGTGTGTTTATAATTGTTTTATAAAACCAAAAAGCCGTGAATTATTCACAATATTACCACGCCCTCTCATGCCTTATTCTTTTATTGACTACTATAATATAAACTAATGAAATAAAAAATAATTATATATATATATATATATATATATATATATATATATATATATATATATATATATATATATAATATATATATATATATATATATATATATATATATATATATATATATATATATAAAACAAAAAAATAAGTTACTATTGTGTGTTAATGTGATTAATAATTCATCATGTTATTAGATTAAATCTATAATATTAATGATGAATTAAAACTGCAGGAAGTTTTATATATGGACATGAATACGGAAATACACAGTTTTAAATTATTTCTCTCATTCCAATTTTACAGTTATTTATAAAACAAACTCACTGTGCTGTTCTGGAAGCTTCCACCACTGGCAGCAGTTTCAATAAACATTCATCTGATGGATAATATTTTCTCAAATCAAACTCATCCAGCTGCTGATCTGAGTTCAGTAACACAAACACCAGAGCTGACCACTGAGCAGGAGACAGACAAACTCCTCTGAGACGTGAATATTCTCCTTTTTTCAGGTAAGTTTGAACTTCCTGTACAAGAGATTCATCCTTCAGTTCATTCAGACAGTGGAACAGATTGATAGATTTCTCTGGAGAGAGGTTCTCATTGATCTTCTCCTTGATGTACTGCACTGTTTCCTGTTTACTGTAAGAACCACTTCCTGTCTGTGGCAGTAGTTCTCTTAAGAGGTTCTGATTGGACTGCAGTGAGAGGCCCAGAAGGAAGCGAAGGAACAGATCCAGGTGTCCAGTCTGACTCTGTAAGGTCTTGTTCACTGCACTATTCAGGAACTCAGACATGGTGGACTTGTTAAACAGATCAGACAGTTCAGAGGTTTGTGGTTCTGCTACTTTTTTGTTGTTGAAACAGAGGAATATATATAAAGCAGCTAAAAACTCTTGAACACTCAGATGTATGAAGCTGAAGACCTTTCCCAGGTGAAGTTCAGGTTTCTGTCTGAAGATCTGGGTGCAGACACCTGAGTACACTGCTGCTTCTGTAACATCAATCCCACACTCTCTCAGATCTTCCTCATAGAAGATCAGGTTTCCTTTCTCTAGTTGTTGGAAAGCCAATTTTCCCAGAGCCAGAACACTCTCTCTGATCTGCTGAAGATCCAGCTCACGGTTCTCTTGGTATTTTTGGTTCTTGTGTTTGATCTGAAAGACCAGGAAGTGGGTGAACATTTGTGTCAGAGTCTTGGGGATTTCTCCACCTTCTGCTCCACCCAGCATTTTCTCTAGAACAGAGGCTGTAATCCAGCAGAAGACCGGGATGTGACACATGATGTACAAACTTCTTGAAGACTTGATGTGTAAGATGATTTTACTGTATAGACTCTGATCTTTGATCTTCTTCCTGAAGTATTCCTCTTTCTGATAATCACTAAACCCTTGCACCTCTGTTACCTGATCTACACACTTAGAAGGTATCTGATTGGCTGCTCCAGGTCGAGAGGTGATCCAGATACGAGCAGGTGGAAACAGGTTCCCTTTGATGAGGTTGGTCAGCAAAACATCGACTGAAGCTAATTCTGTTACATCACACAGGATCTGATTGTTCTGGAAATTCAAAGGAATTCGACACTCATCCAGACCATCAAAGATAAACAGAACTTTATAGAAATCCCAGTTTATTGATTGAAATTCTCTTATTTCTGGGTAAAAGTCCTGAAGAAGTTCCATCAGACTGAGATTCCTCTGCTTTATTAAGTTCAGCTCTCTAAAAGGAAGTGGGAACATGAAGGTCACATCCTGGTTCTCTTTTCCTTCAGCCCAGTCCAGAATGAACTTCTGCACTGAGACAGTTTTTCCAATACCAGCAACTCCTTTAGTCAGTACAGTTCTGATGGATGGCTCTTTGAACAGGTCACTACATCTGATGGGGATCTCCTGAGTTGCTGGACTTCTGGATGCTGCTTCAATCTGTTTAACCTCATGTTCATGATTGATCTGTCCACTCCACCCCTCTGTGATGAATAGCTCTGTGTAGATCTCATTCAGAAGTGCTGAACTTCCAGACTGTGAGGTTACTTCATTAATTCTTTTATATTTATCTCTCAGTTTGGGTTTGAGTTTTTTCTGATACACAGAGATCATCTCTAATAAACAGAAGAATTGAACATGATAAATATTTTACTGCATGATCAATAAACACATTAGAACAGATCAATAAACACATCTCTATGAGCTTTTACTGAAGATGAAGAACTGATGGTAGATGAACTGATCTATTTAAAGTGATGTACTAGTTCTATGGTTCAGGGTTCTTACTGTTCTGCAGTGTGGTAGCGAGTTTTGTCTGGTTCATGTTCTTCAGGACCTGCAGTGTGATCTTCAACAATCCTTCTCTGATACTCAGATCTTTCTCACACTCAGAGCATGATGGGTAATCTGAACTCAGTACCTTCATGAACTTCTTCAGTTCATATTTTAACAGAGTGATGAGTTTGTTCTCCAGTTCCTAGTTCGGAATAAACAGTACCAGATAATTAGAAGAACCATACAGCTTTATAGATGATGCTCTGGAGGAAACAAATAAAGAACTATAGATTTTTTACTTTAAAGTATTTATAGTTATACAATTTTAATATTGTCTGACCCTCTATCATTTTTAACTTTCTTATTTTTATGTATATTTTTTATTATTTATTATTATTATTGCTGTATTCATTCTATGAGCCTCTGTAGAGTTTATTTTCCATCCATTCATTATCTTCCGCTTTATCCTCTACTAGGGTCGAGAGGGGGAACTCCATGCCCATCCACGGGAGAACGTTTAGATTGTTAGAATGTTTATATGGGGCAATTTTGGAGAATTCAATTAATCTTGATCCCTGTTTTTCGACTGTGGAAGAACATGGAAACTGCACCCAGATTGGGATTCGAAACGGGAATCCCTAGCGCTGAGAGGCGAACATGCTAACCACTAAGCCACCATGCTGTCACTTTAAATTGCAGTATATTATTATCTGGATCAGAGTTAAAGATAAAACTCCTGTCTTTTTAAATCATTATACATGGAGATATCATTAATGATTTTATTACATTTACTGAAACATTGAATTCAGACTCTGTACAAACCTTAAAAATGGATTCAATCTGATTTCTGTTCTTCATCTTTAATTTCTCCTCCTGGATTCTATAAAGAAATAAAAGATAAAGACATAAAATAAATTATACACTGATGTATTTCCTCATTCATTCATTAATTTACTAACTCATTATTTTATCAATTCATTTATTTTGATAGTTGATTCGGTGAGTGAGAAATAAATATATATAATATACATCTATACTGACCTCAGATCAGGAGAACTGTTTTCATGTTTAAAATCTATTGGAACTTCTATGGACTGATCACTCTTCATGGAGACACAGCTGGGTTCAGGTGAATCTGATCTCTCACCCTGAATCAGACTAAAGAACATAAATTATTACATAAATATTACAGATCTCCATCTTCCTCATGATTCAGTCTGTGAACTAATCTAATCAGAGATTCTGGAACCAGAGAACATGTGTCTCTCACCTCTCCTCTTTCTTGGTGTTCAGTTTATCAGAGAGACTTATTTTGGAGTTCATCTTTGCTCCTACAGATAAGAACCTAAACATGCATGCAGAGAATCAATGCAGAACATCAACAGTATGTTTCATTCCCCAACTCAATGTGTTTAAAGGTTAATACTACCAATGTTAATACAATAAAAAGCAAAGTCAGGATGTTAGTTTTGGAAAATGAAATACAGAATGAGACTGGAAGCTGATGGTAGATAAATGTAGGAAGCTTCAGGATCCAGAGTTTATGAAGTCAGATGTGACACTGTATTTAAAGAACAGATAAATCTTTTCATTCAAATGTAGCAAAGGAAAAAACTCAAATCTCCCATTGCTTCATGTATTGAATCCCAAAAATATTTTGTTTATTTATTTATATATATATATATATATATATATATATATATATATATATATATTTGTAATTTATTCATTAGTTTTATTAATTAATTATTATTTTTATTTAATAATAATAATAATAATAATAATAATAATAATAATAATAACAATAATAATAATAACAATTATTATTATTATTGTTATTATTATTATTATTATTATTATTATTATTATTATTATTATTATTATTATTATTCATTTATTCATTCATTATCTCCCGCTTTTGTCCTCTATTAGGGTCGCGGTGGGGTTCCCCATGCACATCAAGGGGAGAACGTCTCGGGTGCTGGGCAGATAGACCCAGGACAGGGCGCCAATCCAATCCATCTCTGTATTATTATTATTATTATTATTATTATTATTATTATTATTATTAATTAATTTTAATTAAATTTTAATTTTAATAATTTATTTAATTAATATGTATCAGGATGTTTCAGCAGCTCATATCATTCATTCATTCATTATCTTCCGCTTATCCTCTATTAGGGTCGCGGTGGGGTTCCCCATGCCCATCCAGGAGAGAACGTCTCAGGCGCTGGGCAGATACACCCAGGACAGGGCGCCAATCCATCGCTGGGCACACACTCACTCACACAGACACACTCTATAGGGGGCAATTTTGAGAATTCAATTAACTTGTTCCATGTTTTTGGACTGTGGGAGGAAACCGGAGAACCCGGAGGAAACCCACGCAGACACAGGGAGAACATGGAAACTCCACCCAGATTGGGATTCGAACCGGGAATCCCTAGCGCTGAGAGGCGAACGTGTTAACCACTAAGCCACCGTGCCGGCCGCAGCTCATATCAAATTTACTAATTTCAAAAGAAATTATGTATTTAAGTCAAAAGATTAAGAGAAACTTTTCCTTGTTTTTAAAAATATTTCTTTTCTTTCTCTTAATCTTTTTAAAATAAAAAAAAAAAGATTTTGAAATGAGCAGAGTCGATTTCAGCTGCTGAAGCATAAACACATAAAGAGTGAGAAGGGTTTTATAAATTCCATCCATCCATATTCTGCTTTATCCTCTATTAGGGTTGCGGGGGGGGGGGGGGTGTTCGCCATGCCCATCCATGGGAGAACGTCTCGGCAAATACACCCAGGACGGGGCGCCAATCTATCGCTGGGCACACACTCACTCACACAGACACGCACAGAAAACACACCCTATATGGGACAATTTGGAGAATACATTTGACTTGATCCATGTTTTTGGACTGTGGGAGGAACCCAGAGGAAACTCACGCGGACACGGGGAGAACATGGAAACTCCACCAAGATAGGGATACGAACCGGGAATCCCTAGCGCTGAGAGGCGAACGTGCTAACCACTAAGCCACCGTGCCACCCTCCTTTATAAATTTGTCATATAAATAAAATTATATTTATTCATTCGTTCATTATCTCTCGTTTATCCTCTAGTAGGGTCACGGTGGGGTTCCCCATGCCCATCCAGGGGAAAACATCTCGGGCGCTGGGCAGATAGACCCAGGACAGGGCGCCAATCCATCGCTGGGCACACACTCACTCACACACACACTCTATAGGGGGCAATTTTTGAGAATTCAATTAACTTGATCCATGTTTTTGGACTGTGGGAGGAAACCGGAGGAAACCCACGCAGACACGGGGAGCACATGGAAACTCCACCCAGATAGGGATTTGAACCACACACACACACACACACACACGCACACACACACACACAACCACTAACTGCTTTGTGTTGTCTTACAATGGATTATGATGCTGTTTTTTTAAGTATTAAAACAAGCAAAATTTAATAATAAAAAAAAAACATTAATTTAATTTTTTAATTTTTTTAAATAATAATAATAATAATAATAATAATAATAATAATAATAATAATAATAATCATAAACAGTAACAGTAACAGTAACAATCACTACATTTATTTCACATTTAAAATATTGGTGGAATATTATTTCAATTCAGGTGAAGTTTCTTGTATGCTCACAGCAGTTGGCTTCCAACCACAATCCGTCATCAATGCTATGACATCATCAGGCAAAACATGAAACCATACTTTTCAATGCCAGGTATGTCATGTAGCCAATGTATGATCAACCTTTATAGTTTTATATTTACATATTCAACCTTTGTGTTTGAACACTTTTTTTGTGACTGCAGTTAATAACACTAATACATTAAATAGTAATCATTTATTATTCATGTGTAAAGGAAATGTTATACCTTTTTTATGAATAGCATGTCATTAGATTAAAAACATGTGTCACATTACTTTATTTCTCAGGAACAACACAATGAGTGGAGTTGAGTAAAAACATTTTTACAGCCTCCTCAATCAAGCTGTTAGTGGGCTGTAGACAGCTTGTTGAAGATTGCTTAAATAATGCCTATTGAGTTGTTTTTGGTAGTACATAAACTTGCAGGGTCTCAAAGATTAAGAAATTAAAATTTTGTGGTAAATGAATTAGTGGTGAGGGTTTGTTTAAAGAACACACATACAGACTTTTGACATAAAATAATTTATTATTATTATTATTATTATTATTATTATTATTATTATTATTATTATGGACGGCATGTTGGCTTAGTGGTTAGTACGTTCACCTCTCAGTGCTGGGGATTTCCTGTTCGAATCCCAATCTGGGTGTAGTATCCATGTTCCCTTCGTGTCCGTGGGGGTTTCCTCTGGGTTCTACGGTTTCCTCCCACAGTCCAAAATCAAGGATCAAGGTCAAAATCAAGGATCAAGTTCAATTGAATTCTCCAAATTGCTCCGTATAGTTTATCTGTGTAAGTGAGTGAGTGTGTGCCCAGTGCCCAGGACGTTCTCCCCTGGATGGGCATGAGGAACCTCCCTGCGACCCTAATAGAGGATAAAGCGGAAGATAATGGATGGATGGATTATTATTATTATTCATTCATTCATTCATTCATTATCTCCCGCTTTATCCTCTATTAGGGTCATGGTGGGGTTCCTCATGCCCATCCAGGGGAGAACGTCTCGGGCGCTGGGCAGATAGACCCAGGACAGGGCGCCAATCCATCGCTGGGCACACACTCACTCACACAGACACACTCTATATGGGACAATTTCAGAATTCAATCAACTTGATCCATGTTTTTGGACTGTGGGAGGAAACCGGAGAACCCGGAGGAAATCCACGCAGACACGGGGAGAACATGGAAACTCCACCCAGATGGGGATTCGAACCGGGAATCCCTAGCGCTGAGAGGCGAACGTGCTAACCACTAAGCCACCGTGCCTTATTATTATTATTATTATTATTATTATTATTATAGTAAAGTGTTTCCCTCATTTTTATTCCATCACTAATTATTTCCTGAAGCTGGTGAAACAGTGCTATCTGGTGTTACTGAATTGAATAACAGAACAGATGAGTAACGCAGACTGGGCGTTGACACCCAATTCAACCGGTTTGACTAGAAGTAACTAGGTTCAGTTCCCCAAATGGACGGAAAGCTCTCTGTTTTAGTTTTAAGTCATTGTTTTAATTATAAACTCTGATAGAAATCTGGCCGATTGGTTTGGGTGTTACTCAAGAGACAGTTTACCTTGTTCTTTAGATTATATCATGACACACAGTGGAATTAAAAACCGAAGAATTTGAGGTAATACTTGAGGAGACAGGAGCTTTAGAATGAATCTTGTGGAGGAAGATGCCGTTATTAAACCGGCGAGGTGAGTGAGAGCATTAAACATGTCAGTGGCATTATTAGTTTTAGTTTTCATATAGAGTTTAAAAGTTTTAAGTTCGTATATAATACAAGCATATTGTAAATGCATGGTGTGACTGTAGTCTGGAATGAGGGTACTTTGAACACCCTGTGGAGCATCTATTAGTTTGAATGCATCCTACAAGCACCATACATGCTCATTTAGGTGCCTTAGGCCATGTACGGCCTCAAACCCCATATAAGCACCCATGAAAGCCTTAGATCAAACAGATAACAAATAAAATACTTGTGTTCACTTTCACTTTTTATATCAGCATTAGAGTGAAATGTAACTTTGTGCTTGTGGATGGTTGATCCCAAAAAAGCTCAAATACTAGCACCTGTGTCAAAGCAAGTGTTACTTGGCTGTTATTTATGTATTTAACCGATATCATTAACAAGCTGGGATTGCATGGTGGCTTAGTGTTAGCATGTTCTCCTCTCAGCACTGGGGACTCCATGTTCAAATCGCAGTTTGGGTGGAGTTTCCATGTTCTCCCCGTGCCCACGTGGGTTTCCTCCCACAGTCCAAAAACATGGGTTTAAGGTAAATTGGAATTGCATATAATAGTTTGTGTGTATGTCTGTGTGAGTGAGTGTGTGCCTAGAAATAAATTTATGCCCTGTCCTGGGTGTATCTGCCCAGCACTCGAAATGTTCTCCCCTGGACCCCCTACGACCTTAATAGAGGATTAAGCAGAAGAAATGTTGTGAATGAATGAAAGGTCTAACAAGCTGGAAACATTTATCAAATTTGATTAAAAGCAGCTTAGTGGTTAGCACGTGGCTTAGTGGCTTAGTGGTTAGCACGTTCGCCTCTCAGCGCTAGGGATTCCTGGTTCAAATCCCCATCTGGGTGGAGTTTCCATGTTCTCCCCGTGTCTGCGTGGGTTTCCTCCGGGTTCTCCGGTTTCCTCCCACAGTCCAAAAACATGGATCAAGTCAATTGAGTTCTCCAAATTGCCCCATAAAGAGTGTGTTTGTGTGAGTGAGTGTGTGCCCAGCAAGAGGTTGGCTTCCTGTCCTGGGTGTATCTGCCCAGCGCCCGAAAAGTTCTTCCCTGGATGGGCATGGGGAACCCCACCGCGACCCTAATAGAGGATAAAGCGGAAGATAACGAATGAATGATTGAAAGCAGCATAATTTTATTAATGCAGTATATTTCCTTAATGTTCACTGCATCCTTAAGTTTATAGAGTAAAATGCCATTATGTGCAGTGATCAATGTTGTAGCCTAACAATATGTCTAACAATATGTTATTATGTTAACAATATGTCTAACAATATGTTATTTTCAAAAGATATAATAAATCGATGAATGATCCTTAAACTGGAACAGAGATCAATTTCTAATGTATAAATATGTTTTAGTATGTTACAGGGGAAAAGATCTGATTCACCTGGACCCAGCTCTGTCTCCATGAAGAGTGACTGGTCCATGGACCAACCACCAAAAATCAATAAAGACGATTCTTCTCCTGATCAGAGGTGAAAGACCTTAATAATATTAGGTCAGGTTAGGTGTTACACATTCCCGCTCACGCCCCGCGGTTTCTCGCTCTCCTTTCCACACACACTCCATGTTCACGCCCCGCTGTCACACGCTCCGCACCTCACACGCCCACTTCCACACCTGACACTAATGCTGGTAATCACAGATCACCCTCTCCGGATTATTAGTTGTAGGTGTGCCCAGTTGATGGCAGCGTCCTCTTAAGCTGCCGTTCCGGATCCATCGGCGCAGAGTTTTTTGGGTTTCACCCTGTTCGTGCATGCTGTCGCTTCCTGTTACGCGCTTCAGCTCTGTACATGCTTCTACGCTCCTGGCGAGTCGTTTCCGATGCTTCTTCTTATTTACTGCCTCTTCTCAGGATCGCGCCCATTCCTGAAGGACTTCGCGGACTCCACAGCACGCCCCCGCCTCGCCAACGCTTCGCTCCGCTCGCTCGTTGGTTAATGTGGTGAGCTGCGGCTCCCCGTCGCCTCTCGTGTGCAAGTATTTCTGGACTTTGTGTTTATTTGTTTTTTTTCACTTTATTCCCGCCTGGAGGAAATAAACTCTTTTTGATTTACGTACAAATACGCCTCCCTCCGTTCCTCCGGCTACGGGACGCTGCATTTGTAACATTAGGTATGGCTAATATTAGGTATAATATTGCTATTATAGTAATGTAGCTCACACTGAACTGTAGATCTTTGAGCTGTGGAGTTTTGTGGCACCAACCAGGTAAAACAAACTAGACATAGACTCCACCAGACCCTGGAATGTAAGCAGTTTTAAATAGTACAAGGATGTTAGAAACAGAGCCATTAACACCAAATTAGACAGTGCCTTGGTGGAGCTGACATGTTGTTCCAAACATATGTGAAAAAGGTTTGGTTGGGTGAGATCTGGGGAATTTGGAGGTGGAGCCAAACGGTCTTAAACCTTGAATTATTTTAACATTATCCTGCTAAAACAGGCCACAGACATCCGGGATACTGTTTCCATAAAAGAGTTAACATGGTCTATAACAATGCATTAGCAATGTACACATGTTACACACATGGTTTCACATCGTGGCCTGGACCTCACGGTTTTGTATGAATTCGGTACACTGGCGGGCCATTTTTTATTGTCTAGTAGTTTTATAAAATGCATAAAACCAGGGTCCTTCCCTACAACATACTGTATGAAACACATCACGGGTCACTAATCGTGGTTTTACTGTATCGCAGGTTTGCTTTTTTTAAATATATTCTGTATTATTTTTTTTGCATTGTGTAACGGTCAGTAAATTAAGTACTGTCTCTTCAAGACTCCTGTGAATAACATTGTCATGCTCACCTACCTCGACCAAAACGGCTGCACAAATGTAGCGCAAAGCCGAAGCGCCCTAGCACGCTGAAGGAAGCCAGGCACAACAGATAGCAGAGAAACGGTAGATTTATTTGGGTGTCGGAACATCCAAAACACAAGAGGTACATAAACGGCGAGTAGACATCAAAACTAAATCAAATTCAGTCAAATCAGATAAACAACGTGCACGGAGGGAGGGGAACACGGAAACTAAATACTCAAAACCACCGACCATATGCACAAAATAAACCAATAAACAAACAGAGTTAATTAACTAAAACACCGAACGCAAACACAAAGGCAAATTAATTAAAATAAGGAACAGGTGCCCTAGGCACCTGTTACAAAAATCAGCATGTGTACGCTGAGCAGAGATTTGCTTCTTTTTGTGCAGTACATGGCAAGACCACTGGACCCAACTCATCTCTTATAAGTTTTATTTACAGTAATGCTTTGGCAAAGTTTGGACACTTTAATTTAATTCCAGTTTTAACAGACCAACTGTTTATGTGATTGAGCTTTTGTTCAGAAAGTTGTAAATAAAAGCGTGGGAAATTTACTAAGCCGAGTTTGAGTCTGTTTCTATAGTTCTATTTCGCTGACTGAAGCTCAAATTAGCCGGACTTCTTCAAAGAGTTACAATTGCGGCATTACTAAAATTCTGTAGGTTTAAAAGTGTTTAATAACATGAAGTGTTTGTACAAGTGTGGGAAGGGTTTATGAAACCTTAAACAATAAAATAAATTATAAAATAACTGCATCTCAGGGTCTCTGGAACAGACTTGTATTATGCCTGTATTACTGCACATGCCCATTGCTTCAGTAATGGATTTGTTATGTCTGATTTCACATCTTTACAACGCAAACAAACCGTCTGTATTCGACCCGCGCTGTTCCAGTGCTGTTGGAACCCAAAAATCACAGGAACCCAAACTCCTCCCACACGGTTAATTTGAACAGCACTCGTGGTCCATGCTACGTCTCTGAACTGAGCTACACTTAGGGTGGCATGCTTGGAGGTGGTTACAGTGTAGTGGTGCAACTCACAACTCGCCTTGGTGTAGAGCTTGTCTCTT
>JAFMOD010000590.1:392902-424390 GCA_019802435.1 Corydoras maculifer | reverse complement strand
ACAACGCAAACAAACCGTCTGTATTCGACCCGCGCTGTTCCAGTGCTGTTGGAACCCAAAAATCACAGGAACCCAAACTCCTCCCACACGGTTAATTTGAACAGCACTCGTGGTCCATGCTACGTCTCTGAACTGAGCTACACTTAGGGTGGCATGCTTGGAGGTGGTTACAGTGTAGTGGTGCAACTCACAACTCGCCTTGGTGTAGAGCTTGTCTCTTCATTTTAGTTCTGCCTTGTTTTTTTTGGTCTCCGCAAATTCCGTACCACTGTATTCTGTGTGAGAAAGCCTGTAGCGAACCGTGAGGTCCGTACTGAATGGTTCGCAAAGAATACAGCGTACTATTACACCCCTACAATGCATATGTTAGTGGTGTCAAAGTAACATCCACATGAATGCAGAACACAAGGTTTTATCAAAAGAACGTTCCTAAAACATGCAAACCAACTGATTTCTTGCCATATTGCATCCTGGTACCATTTATTCACTAGGTAGGTAAAACGCACTCATCCCTCTACCACCTGATGAAGAAGTAGACATGATTCATCTGACCAGATCACCTTTCCATTGATCCAGTTTGGATGCTTTTTGTTGGTACTTTTGGTGATGGACAGTGGTCAGCATGGGAACCCAGACTGCTCTATGACTATACCGCTTTCACAATAAACTGATGCACTGTGTATCTGGCATCTTTCTATTAAAACTAGTATTAATTGTTTACCAGTTTCAGTTAAAAAAAAGCTGGTCTGTTGGATCAGATCACATGCTTTACTCTCCAGTAATGAACTGCTTTCTATAGATACTGACTACCGCGGACTGGGACACCCCACAAAAAACTGCGATTTTTGGGATGATCTGATTTTTCTGCTTCCAACATAAGCTTTGATGCTAAAATAATATCTTGCTCCCAAATATAATATAATCCATCCATCCATTATCTTCCGCTTTATCCTCTACTAGGGTCACGGGGGTTCCCCACGACCATCCAGGGGAGAAAGTTTCGGGCACTGGGCAGATACAGGATGACAATCTATCACTGGAAACACTCTTACTCATGCAGACACACTCTATATGGGGCAAATTGGAGAATTCATTTGACCTTGATCCATGTTTTTGGACTGTGGGAGGAAACCGGAGAACCCGGAGGAAACCACCGCGGACTCTGAGAGAACATGGAAACTCTACCAAGATTGGTATTTGACAAGGAATCCCTAGCACTGAGAGGAAAACATGCTAACCACTAAGCCACCATGCCACCCTATAATAAAATATAATGTAAAATTATATAATATGATATATAATATAATCCCACCTACTAACAGGTGCAGTAATGAAGAGACAGTCAGTGTTATTCACTACATGTGTCATGGATCATGATGTTGTCAGTGTTTATAGTAGTAAAGGAGCTACCTGTGGAACTTAGTAGTTTTAGTATGTTACATGTTAAGTATTTTGCATGTAATTCATGGCAGTGGTTCTTAAAATGTGGTACTCATACCACTGGTGGTACGCAAAGTAGCCCAATGTGGTACTCCAGATAATGGTATGGATATACAATACATGATATTTCCCGATATATTTTAGAAACTGCGTTCTGTAATTTGGCCACTAGATGGCATTTGATTGTTAGAGAAACTGGGAATAAGATCAATGTTCACTTTAAAAACCGGACTAAATTACATTATTATAGTGTTTGTAACCATTCGGGCGCTGGGCAGATACAACCAGGACAGGGTGCAAATCTGTCGCTTGGCACTCACCCACACTCACACACACACACACAAACACACACACACAGACACACAGTCATGGGCAGGTGGGCAGTCATGGGCTTGTGGTTAATGAAACATCCTTGTGACCTGATGCGCTGTATTTAAGGCTGCCCACCGCTTCGGGCACGAGTGCTCACTTCACCAGTGTGTGTATATTTGTGTTTCACTGCACGGATGGGTTAAATGTGGAGGACAAATTCCTCTGTGTGTACACAAAGTAAGCAAAATAAATCACTTTACACACACTATAAAGGGCAATGTAGAGCATTTAATTCATTTTAAATCTATGTTTTTGGACTGTGGGAGGAAACCGGAGAACCCAAAAGAATCCCACGCGGACACAGGGACAATATGCAAACTTCACCCAGATCGGGATTCGAACCTGGATCCTCAGCATTGAGAGGCTCACATGCTCATCACAAAATCACCTGTCACCAGGGTTGTGTATTATTGTAAAAAAAACTGTACTACGTGTTGCGTCCAGGAATACCTCATTTTTTTATGATTTAGTCACACTAATGCCACGCCCTCTTGTTCCTTAATGCTTTAATATACACTCACACATAATTTATGTGTGCCATATGTCATTACATGACAAAAAACAGGTGGCATTTAAATGTTTTGGTTTGAAAATGGGTGCTACTTGGTCTGAAAAGTATAAGAACCCCTGCACTATGCGATTCATTAAATAAACCTCAAAACAGTTTTGTGAACCTCCACACCATGACTTCTCACAGACACCTCAACCCCACACATTATAAATCAAGTTATTTAAATGTTTAACATTACCATGACCAAGCTTGAAACAATCTGCCAAATATATTTTAAACCAGCATGGCATATGTTAATGTCCATTGCATCCCTGAATATATAAAGTAAGATGTCATGTGTAGTACTGTGATGAATGTTGTACTGAGATCCAACAATACTACAGATACTGTAACACATGATTATCATCTCAGATAAATGTCCTTAAACAGGAACATGAATCAATTCCTAATGTATAAATAAATGTGTTTCAGTCTGTTTTAGGAAGAAATACCAGATTCATCTGAATCCAGCTTAGTCTCCATTAACAGTGTCTGGTCCATGGACCCACCACCAAAACTCAGAAATGAAGACAGTTTTCCAGACCAGAGGTGAAAGTGCTTAATATTTGTGGTGAAGATGATTATTTAAAGAGAGTGGCAATGATATTAAGGGATGAGCTTAAGACAGCAAGGGATCATAGAGAATACAAAAGATGAAACAATATTAAGGCAGGTTTCCGCTTCTTAATCTCACTGAATTGTATGTATACCTTTGGAAGGGTGATTGTGGGAGGGTGTGGTTGTGTTTGGGTACTTATGGTTGTGTACGGTATATATGACCGTTACCCTTGTGATTCCTGGTAGTTACGAATCTTGGTACGTGGGAGGTACGGCGGAGACAAGATACATCAAGGCAAGGATTGAAGCAACCACTAGTCACTCAGCCGGCCTTGAACCGGTTAGGTGAGACGTTCTAACCACTGACACTACACGCCCCGCCAGTCAGCAGTTGGGATAGCAGTGTGCGAACGTTAAAAAAAGCATTTAATCTATGGACATAACACAAATAAAACAACCTAAATACAAGGCTGCTCTTAGTGGCGAACCATCTAGGTGCTGCGATGCACTAAGCTGAGAATTCCTTAGAGCCCTTTATTAATGTCTACACTGGCGGCATGGTTGAGCCTCGACGACCACAAACTAAAGGCTTATTTGTGCCCTAAATATAAATATAAATGCGTGTGATTCCATTGAGTTGAGTCAGGGTCATGTATGACCCAGAAGTCGACTCTCACATACAGCCACACACACCGAGATACTAAAGGCCTGTGAACCTCTAGCCCCATGAAAAAATGACAGATGGCTGCATTAATAGAGTTACGGTAAGACATGGATCACAGTGTTTCGCTTTATATAGACGCTCTAGCACCTGATCCGAATTGCCCGTGATTGAGCAGCGTGGCCCATGGGACACTGCAGCCACCTAGCGGTGACACCGCCCCGTTACAAATCTTGGTTACAAATCTAACGCTACAAATGTTCATCCTGTGTCTGTTAGCTTAAAAAAATTTCCACCTACGGAAGGTACGGAAACCGTCCTGATCTCATACAGAAGCATCCAATTGCACCAAGCCTCTCCCTACTGAGAAAACTGCTTTGTCTTCGGCTCAAGGTGACGATGAGGATCCCAACAGCTCTAGAAATTTCCCAGAGCTCAGTCATTCTTAGCTGGGCTGAACAGGTTGATTCCTCGTTTGGGGATACCTGTCCTGAACCCTCCTCACACAAGTTTAAGCTTAAGGGAAGAACAGGATGTGATAAACAGGATGCCTTCGTCCTGTTCAAACAGCTCCTCGCATCTTCCCACAAACTATTTCCCTGTGTGAGCAAAGCACATGAAACACCACTGGGGAGACCCACTTGACCTCATGCACGGGCTCTCTTGTCTTGAAGTCAAGGAAATGGCTGAAAATGGCATAGGTCAGCCATCTGCTGTGTAGGCACCTCAACCTGTCCTATGGAGGCCTACTTGCACCACCTAAGACAGCCTCAATAAGATGGTTCGCTCTTTCGGCCACCATTCACCAGGCTTTCTACAGAGCCTCTCTGTTTTGAGATGGGACCAGGCTGCTCTTGGTCAGATTGACTCTGTTTGCCAACGACATTCTGTTTCTCTGGCTAGACCTGAACTCGGTCCCTATGCGGGTGAGCCTGCCAGCGAAGTGCATTCAGTCTCGCTCTATACAGAAGGAGCATTGATATAGTTCTAAACATTTTTGAGACTACAGGGTCTGATGGTGTCTGATATTCAGGTGCTCAGATTGGGTCTGCTGAGAATGAGACCTTTCATCAGATAGGTGTTAGCACTGCAACTCACAGCTTAGCATGATCGACGACGCCTGTTTGTAAGACGTGTATGCATATCTACAATGAGCCACTGGAAGAGAAGCGAAATTAATTCCCATAGGTGCCCAATTGGGTGCGTCCTCACTAGAAAATTTGTAATGAAAGATGCCTCTCCATCGGGCTGGGGCGCCACACACAAGGGCATAATTGTAAATTGAACATGGCCAAATTGGATTTGCTCAACTCGCATAAATTATCTGGATTTCTTAACCATGAGGTTAGCTTACAGACACCATGGTCATCACATGCTGGTCCGTTGCGGCAATACATCAATTACCAGGGGGAACCGTTTTTATCCCCGGAGGGCCCCCCCCTCATTTTTTATCCCCTGGGCCCCCCTTATTTGGGGAAAGCCATCTCCAAGCAACTCTATTGCACTAGCTGGTGAAGGCCATTCCTTTGGTTTACATTTTTAGAGGGCTCCCCCAGGTCTTAGAGCCCACTCCACCAGTGACATGTCAGCTTCCTGGGCCTTTTTTAAGGGAGTATCGCTGGACCAGGTCTATTCGACTTTGAGTTGGGCCTTCCAACCATCTGTTCATTACCAAGTCTCCTGTAGCTCATACGCAATTAGGCATGTGTTTTTTGAGTCGATAAATTTAATATTTCAGGTATATCATCCTTTATACTATACTTGGCCTCCCCTATCTCAGAGGGTTTGGGCCTCCTATACAGGATGTGTCAGGAACTGCCCTAACTGGCGGACCATCCTTTTTGGTCACAGGTCTTGCTGTAAGCGTATGCAGGGCAAACAGGGAGTTGTTCAAATTTCCCATATGTGGATCTCAAAACAAGATGATAAGAAAGAACTATAGGTTGTCATTACTGTAACCCCAGTTCTCTGAAATATAGAGTGGAGAAATAGCATGCTCCGCGTGCTGCACGAGAAGCGAATACATTCACTGAGGATGTCGGAAACATGGCTGTCCAATATTTATGCTGAAATGGCCATGGCAGCCATCCAGCATTGGACTCATGCTTCAGTCTGCCAAGATGAATCGGACCACTTTTTCATACAGTTCTCTGTCTCTCTTCCAGAAGAGTAACAGTAAAACATCTCAGTTATGTCACAATCTTAGCGCTCTCTCTAACACACTCTTTGCTGATTTGGTTACAGATGCCCTTCCTAGCATCAGTAACTAACTAACTGACACTAACACTGCATCAAGCACATTCTGCTTTACCTTGGCTTCATGTCTTGACCAGGTCTGTCCAAAATCCACCAGGAAAACACACAGTTCTCAGTTCAGTTCCTGGCTCACAGAGACGCTTCGGAAGCAACATACTTCCCTATGTTCCGCCGAAAGAAAATGGTGTAAGTCTGGTCTGTCTTCAGATTTAGAAACATACCAGTCCTCACTTGCCACTTTCTCGAAAGATGTAACTGCTGCTAAATCCTTGTTCTTTTAGTCAAAGGTAACATGCATCTAAGATGCCCGTACTTTCAAATCACTACTAACACTCCTCCCATCTTAGCTGATGTGTTTGCAACCTTTTTTACAGAAAAGATCGAGGGCATCAGCAAACTCCTTCATACTCACTATTACCAGAACACTACATCTCACACATCCTGCCATCCAACCCTCTCCTCCTTCTCCCCTGTCACAGAATCTGACATCTGCAAAATTCTTCTTGCCAGTAACCCAACTACTTGCCTTCTTGATTCCATCCCATCCCACCTTCTTCAATCCATCGCCTCCTTGATCACACCAGCACTCACACACATCATTAACTCTTCTCTCCCGTCTGGTACTTTTTCAAATTGTTTCAAACAGGCCATAGTCAAAACCCTACTCAAAAAACCTATGCTCAACCCAAATTTGGTCGAGAGCTACAGACCTGTTTCTCTTTTACCTTTCCTGTCTAAAACACTTGAACGGGTGATATACACACAGGTCTCCAAATTTCTTAATCAGAATAATCTCCTTGATCCCAATCAGTCTGATTTTAGATGTGGTCACTCCACGGAGACAGCTCTCTGTGATTGACTCACTTAAATCTGCCAAAGCCAAATCTCAATCCTCTGTCCTCATTCTGCTAGACTTTTCTGCAGCTTTTGATACAGTAAATCATCAGATTATATTGTCCACTCTATCTGAATTAGGCTTTTCTGATATGACACTTGAATGGTTTCGATCCTATCTCACAGGAAGGTCCTTCAAAGTGTCATGGAATGGGGAGATCTCTAACTCTGGTGTGCCTAAGGGCTCTGTACTTGGTCCTCTCCTCTTCTCACTATACATGTCATTACTGAGCACAGTCATCCAGGTGCATGGTTTCTCTTACCACTGCAATTTTGATGACACTTAGCTTCATCTGTCTTTTGCCCCTGACGACACCACGATCTCAATATCAGATATCTGCCTTCCTCACCGACATATCTGTTTGGATGAAGGCCCGTCACCTCAAATTAAATTTAGAAAAAACAGAGCTTCTCATTATCCCAGCTAAACCCTCAATCCATCACGACCTGACCTTCCAAATTGAAGGCTCCACAAAGGTTTCACAATAGACTCACACCTTAAACTCTCTGATCATGTTATCAAAACCGACCGTTCCTGCAGATTCCTTCTTTACAACATAAGAAAGATCAGACCCTTCCTGACTGAACATGCTACCCAAATGCTTGTTCAAGCCCTAGTCCTATGCCGGCTTGATTATTGTAATGCGCTACTTGCCGGTATTCCAGCTTCCACAATCAGACCTCTTCAACTAATTCAAAACTATGCAGCCCGACTTGTGTTTAACCAGCCCAAGCGAACTCATCTCACTCCATTACTCACATCCCTCCATTGGCTCCCTGTAGCTGCTCGCTGTCACGGTTTGTTTTGGTCACGTGGTGTGGGTTGGGTTATTTGTTCACGCCCCTGTAATTACGAGCACCTGGGTCTCATCACGATTGTCTATTTAACCCTGCACTTCCCGTCTCTTACCGCCAGTTTGTCTTGTGCCACGCCTGTGCTAAGCCCTGACACCACTAGCTCTCGTTCCTGCCTTGCTTCCTCGCCTGAGTTCCTTGCACCTTGTTGTTGTCTCTCTGTTTGTTTGTGTGTGCAGTTCATCATCCTGCCGCCTTTACTCCGTCAAGTACCCTTCACGGAGTCCCCTGGATTTGGAATACGACCCGCCCTGACATCATCATCCACTGCCTCGTGTATTCCTACGTCCAGTGTCTGTATTCCCCCGTGCTGTGTTTCCCTGTTGTGGACAATAAACCCTGGTTCTGTTTTGTACCTCCGTCTCCAGTTTCCATCACTCCGAGTAGCGAATCGGCCTCGCCCGGTCAAAGACCGTAACATTACAAACTGGCCATATGCATTCCTCGGAGCGCTCGCTTCAATGCCTGCAGCCACCGCACCGACGGTTTCCCCGATCAACCAGGTACCTAGTTGCTACACACCCTGACGGAGCCGTCGTTCTCCCCGAGACCTATGATGGCGACTTTCAGCATTGCCTTCCCCACCGATGCGCATAAGATCGCCTTCGTCATCGGGCTTCTACGCAGCCCCGCGCTAAGCTGGGCCGAAGCAGCGCAAGGGCTAATCTCACCGCTGGGCACGTCGTATGCTACCTCCATGCAAAGGTTCCGTGCGGTGTTCGACCGTCCTGACTACTCCGATGACGTCGACTCTCGGCTCCTCTTGGCACGCCAGGGAAACTGTCCTGTAGCGGAGTTCGTGGTGGAGTTCCAGACGATCGCCGTGGAGTCGGGATGGTGTGAGCGCTCCCTCCGCGGCGTCTTCCGCCACGCGCTGTGCTCTCAGATACGGGACGAGCTCGCAACCCGAGACCGACCCGAGACGCTCCAGGACCTGATAAACCTTGCTATTCGCATGGACGGGCGAATCAGTGAGCGAAGCAGAGAGCGCCAGGCCCGTACCGTTTCCACACCCCGAACCCCGCCAGCTTCCTCGTGGGACACCCCCCTGCCTGAACGGTTGGAGGAACCCGAGCCGATGCAGCTGGGACGCACCATGCTGGCCTCCAAAGTCCATAATTTCCGTAAGGACCAGGGGCTGTGTTTTTACTGTGGCGGGGGCAACCACCGGCTGCGAGATTGCCCGGTTCGCCCAAAACGGATTGACTTTGCAGTAGGACTTGGGGTCCTATCGAGTTCTGCACTAAGACCCCAAGCCCAGCGTCTTAGCCTTCCCGCTGTATTTGCCCTCCAGGGGAGACAGATTCTGGGGCAGAGGAGAATCTGATAGACGTAGGTTTTGCTAATCATAACGGCATTGTCATCTCTCCCCTAGCTAATCCTCTCCACACGTTGGCGCTGGATGGCAGGCAACTGTCCCCCATCACGCACCGCACCTCACCCATCCGGCTAACGTTGGAGGGTAACCACCAGGAGAGGATCTGTTTCGCGATATTCTAGTCTCCCGAGGCCCCTGTCATCCTGGAGTACCCCTGGTTTCGCAAACACAACCCGCCCGTTGACTGGGTCAACGCCCGCATCCTGACCTGGGGAACCGAGTGCCACTCGTCCTGCCTGCTCGCCGCTGTTCCCCCCAGCTACACTCCTGTCCTCAACAACGTCAACACTGTGGACCTCTCCTCTGTGCCGAGCGAGTACCATGACCTGGGGGAGGTCTTTAGTAAGGACAAGGCCTGCCAGCTCCCGACGCACAGGGCGTACGACTGCGCCATAGACCTCCTGCGAGGGGCTCCCCTTCCTTCCAGCCGGATTTACCCACTGTCGCGCCCTGAGAGAGAAGCCATGGAAAAGTACGTGTCGGAGTGCCTCGCCACCGGATTGATCAGGCCCTCGACCTCCCCCGTAGGGGCCGGGTTCTTCTTCGTGTCCAAGAAGGACAACTCCCTACGTCCCTGCATAGACTATAGGGGACTAAACTCCATCACTGTCCCCTACAAATACCCTCTGCCACTAACATCTTCCGTATTTGAGTCTTTGCAGGGAGCAACCATCTTCACGAAGCTGGACCTACGGAACACCTACCACCTGGTCCGTATAAGGGAGGGGGACGAATGGAAGACGGCATTCAATACCCCAGCGGCCACTATGAGTACTGCGTGGTCCCCTTTGGCCTCAAGAACGCCCCGGCCGTGTTCCAGGCCTTGGTGAATAATGTGTTGCGGGATTTCTTGGATCGATTCGTGCATGTCTACCTGGATGACATCCTGATCTTCTCCAGGTCTGCTTTGCCAAAGCAGAAAAGTGCAGCTTCCACCAGAGGTCCGTCTCCTTCCTGGGATTCATATTGTCCCCTGGGGCAGTGCGGCCGGATCCTGGTAAGGTCAGGGCCATTACCGATTGGCCCGCCCCTACATCTAGGACCGAGTTGCAGTGATTCCTGGGGTTCGCCAATTTCTACCGGCGCTTCGTGAGGGACTACAGCAGCATCACCGCGCCGCTCACTGCCCTCACGTCGACCAAGGAAGGGTTTCGCTGGACCAAGGAAGCTCTGAACGTCATGGTCACCCTCAAGACCCGGTTCACCTCTGCCCCCATCCTTATCCAGCCAGATCCCGCCAAACAATTTGTCGTTGAGGTCGACGCATCGGGTGCTGGAGTGGGAGCGGTCCTCTCCCAGAAGTCGGATGAGGGTTGCCTGCACCCGTGTGCCTTCTTCTCCAGAAAGTTATCGGCGGCGGAGAGGAACGATGACGTGGGGAACCGCGAGCTGTTGGCGGTTAAGCTCGCACTGGAGGAGTGGCGCCATTGGCTGGAAGGGGCGTCCCAGCCTTTTGTAGTTTGGACCGACCACAAGAACTTGGCCTACATACAGTCAGCCAAGCGCCTGAATTCCCGTCAGGCTCGGTGGGCCTTGATCTTTGGTCGGTTCAACTTTACCTTATCATATCGACCAGGTACTCGGAAAGCCAAGCCTGACGCCCTGTCTCGCCTCTTCCCTGATGAGGAGGATAAACCCTGCACCGACCTTATTCTCCCTCCCAGTTGTGTGATTGCAGGTGTCGCCTGGAAGGTTAGACGAATCATTGAACGCGAGCTGGAGAAGGACCCGGACCTAGGGCTGGGACCACCCGACCGGACCTTCGTGCCCACCGCCGCTCGTCCCGCAGTACTCAAATGGGGCCATGAATCCCACTGGGCCTGCCACCCTGGTGGGGCACGAACCGAGGAGATCATCAGGCACCGGTTCTGGTGGCCCTCCAGGAGTTCGTCGCTGCCTGCACCACCTGCGCCCGAAACAAGACCTCACATCAGCCCCCCGCCGGACTACTCCAACCGCTCTCCATAACTGGGCGTCCCTGGTCCCACATCGCCTTGCACTTCGTCACGGGATTGCCGGACTCCAAAAGTAAAACTGTGATTTTGACCATTATTGGTTCTCCAAGTCTGTTCGACCATTCGCTCTGGCCAAGCTTCCTTCCGCTCTAGATACCGCCAAAATATGTTTCGAACAAGTCTTCCGGATCTTTGGTATCCCCTTGGACATCGTCTCGAACCAGGGACCCCAGTTCATCTCCCAGGTATGGAGAGCTTTCCACAAGTTCTTCGGGACGGACGTGTCGCTGACATCTGGTGGCCACCCCCAGTCCAACGGGCAGGCCGAGAGGGCCAACCAGGTGGTGGAGACCACCCTGCATAAACACTGCACGCTGCTCCACCACCGGGAGGTCTCCCTTCGAAATAGCACTGGGCTACCACCCCCCCCTGTTCCCGGAGGACCAGTCTGAGATCCACGTCCCGTCCATTGCCCAGCACATCCGCCGCTGCCGCCGCACTTGGAGGTACACCTTGATAGCACTCCGCCAAGCCCAAGCAACCACCGTCACTTCCGCCAACCGCAAATGCTGCCTGGCCCTCAGTTACAAGGTGGGGCAACTCTATCAACAAAAAACATTCCTTTAAGAACAGAATCCCGCAAACTGAGCCCCCGCTTCATCGGTCCCTTCCCGATCACCCGTGTCCTCAGCCCTGCAGCCGTCTGCCTCCACCTGTCGTCCACTCACCGCTCAACTTCCCCCGCCCAGCCCCTGCCCCGCGCCTGATTGATGGTCAGCCTGTCTATACCGTCCACCGCCTGCTGGACTCCCGACGCATCCAGTTACTGGTGGACTGGAAAGGTTACGGTCCTGAAGAACGCTCCTGGGGGCCTCGGGCTGCAATTCTGGACCCCTCTCTCATCACAGAGTTCCACCGCCGCTACCCGGACAAGTCATTTAGGGCGCCGGGAGGCACCCGTTGAGGGGGGGGTAATGTCACGGTTTGTTTTGGTCACGTGGTGTGGGTTGGGTTAAGTGTTCACGCCCCTGTAATCACGAGCACCTGGGTCTCATCACGATTGTCTATTTAACCCTGCACTTCCCGTCTCTTACACGCCTGTGCTAAGCCCTGACACCACTAGCTCTCGTTCCTGCCTTGCTTCCTCGCCTGAGTTCCTTGCACCTTGTCATTGTCTCTCTGTTTGCTTGTGTGTGCAGTTCATCATCCTGCCGCCTTCACTCCGTCAAGTACCCTTCACGCAGTCCCCTGGATTTGGAACACGACCCGCCCTGACGTCATCATCCACCGCCTCGTGTATTCCTACGTCCAGTGTCTGTATTCCCCCGTGCTGTGTTTCCCTGTTGTGGACAATAAACCCTGGTTCTGTTTTGTACCTTCGTCTCCAGTTTCCGTCACTCCGAGTAGCGAATCCGCCTCGCCCGGTCATAGACCGTAACACTCGCATTCAGTACAAGTTACTGACTCTGGCCTACAGAACCATTTCTGGATCTTCGCTCTCCTACCTTCACTCTATTTTTTCAAAATACACTCCGACTCGTTCACTTCGCTTCAGTGATGATTGCCACCTGGCGATTCCACCTCACCGAGGAGCTAATTCTCACTCCGTGGCGTTCACCACTGCAAAATGGTGGAACGATCTTCCCAACTCTGTCCGTAGGGCAGTATCACTAAGCAGTTTTAAGAAGAAACATTTCTTTAACAAATACCTGTGGTAAAAAAAAAAAAAAAAAAATTTTAAAGGGGGGGGGGGGGGCGCAGCATCAAATAACAATCAGGTGTGATGAATTTACAGTGTAGTTGGTTTTCTGCATATCTTCTGACTTGTAATGTTCTCATTTGCAAGTCGCTTTGGATAAAAGTGTCTGCTAAATTACTAAATGTAAATGTAAGTTTTGGATTGTATTGCAATTGGATGCTTCTGTATGATGTCTGTACAGATTTCCTTCCCATAGGTGGAGCTCTCCACTCGAAGTTGCCAGAAATCAAGGTTACAGTAATGGTTACCTAGTTTTCCTTCAATCTCAAACATGCTACACTGTAACAATTTTCCTTTTGGTGGTTATGTGGTTATCTTGAACAGGATGTTCAAGACATACTGACGAGCATATTTACTGTCTATTTGATTAGCAATCAAATAGAAGGGTGTGTTTTGAGTCCTTTGCTGTACTCATTATACACCTATGACTGCGTGGCCACCTCTAGCTCCACAACCATCATTAAGTTTGCTGAAGACACCGTTGTAGTAGGTCTGATCTACAACAACGATGAGAGGGCCTACCTGAGGGAGATTACACACCTGGAGAACTGGTGCCAGGATAATACTCTCCAACTCAACGTCAGCGAGACTAAGGAGCTGACTACAGCAAGAAACAGAAGAGGAACTTCCACCCTGTGAGGATCAACGGCGCTGCAGTAGAAAGGGTAGACAGCTTCAAGTACCTTGGAGTTCACATCGCGCAGGACCTATCTTGGTCCTGCCACATTAACAAACTGGCAAAGAAGGCTCGTCAGCGTCTCTACCACCTTAGACGTCTACGAGACTTCAGACTGCCCTCCAAGGTCCTGCAGAATTTCTACTCCTGCACCATCGAAAGCATCCTCACAGGGAACATCATAACCTGGTTTGGGAACAGCACCCATCTGGACAGACGGTTACTACAAAGGGTGGTAAGTTCGGCTGAACACACCATCTGAGTAGCACTTCCAGACCTCCAGACCACCTACAGGAATCGGTGCTGGTCCAAAGCCAAAAAGATCTTTGAAGACTTCAGTCATCCTGACAACAAGCTCTTCACTCTGTTGCCATCAGGACGGCGTTTTCGTGTCCTGAAGGCAAACACAGAGAGGATAAGGAGAAGCTTCTTCCCAACGGCGATTCGGACCCTGAACCAGGACAAAACGGACATTTAACTTAAACCTGTAACCCTGCACTGCAATATTTGCACACACACACAAAAAAAAAGCACAACCCACTTTTATAATTACATTTGCACATTGTAAATACATAGTTAAATTTTATTTTTATTTTATCTTTATTCTATCCTATTTTTCTTATCCTTTTAAACAAATTTAATTTTCTGTGGAGAGGTCAGGAAAGAATTTCACTGCTGGCTGTACCATGTATAACTACGCATGTGACGAATAAACCTGATTCTGATTCTGATTCAATCAAATATAGTAATTGGTGGTAATACACATGAGTTATTGTTCTGTAACCTTCATACTGTTGCCTCATGATGTGTAATTTAAGCGTACATCAAAGATTTCTCCCATCTATGTCCAGATTATCTCCTGCTACTCTCACCCTCAGTCCCTTCTAAGAATTTTCTTTCTACTGTGTGTCCTCTGCTGCCGGTGTTTCTCTTGCTTGTCTGTGGGCCTTTCGTGTTATAGATTCTCTATCTCATCTCTCGTTTTAACAAACCTGCTAGGTACCAGGCTAGAGTTGATGCATAGTTAAGATGGACCATTTTCCTATTGGATGAGCCGTGTCTTCTCATAGTCTTGCTGGTTGGAGAACCAAGTTAAGGAACAAGATTTTATCCAATAAATTGCGGTGAATGTATCATAACATATTAAAAGTATAAGTTTGGAAGGATTGCAGGTTATTGTTTAAAATATTGAAGACCACCTGAACCCAGCTATGTAAATGTACATTAATTAGGATGTTTCACAGGTATGATTTATTGTAATTGTTAAATTTGATTCATTTATTTGTTTTCAGATCTCAAAATCAAAGCAGTGATTCCAAAACCACCTCTATAAATCAGCTGGATCTCATATTTTAGGTGTGTTTGTGTGAATTTCCTTTTACATGGAAGGTACAGAGGAGTCAATTTACAGAAAGGCAAGGTACAAAATGGATCATTTTGTATCACTCAGCAGGACTCGAAGTGGTGGTGTGTGATGTTGCAACCTCTGACACTAAACCCCACAAAACTACAACATACAAAAAAATGCTTGTTTATTAAACCCGTTCCAGCAAATATCACAGAGGAAACTTGGTTTAATGTTTATGTGTTAGTATTTTAGTGTCGCTTGTATGAGTGAATCAGACAGAGCAGTGCTGCTGGAGTTTTTAAAATGTGTCCTCTGTTGGACATATTTACCATATTTCACTGTCTTGTTATGTCAGAAACATTATGACATCAGTTTTTTAAACATCTCTGGGAGAGAGTAGCGATAATCGCATACAAGAACCAGGTAGTGGTAAAAGGCAGGTTTACTAAGATTAATTGAGGGCGAAATACAATAGAGCAGAGTGTTACGGATAACCCGGCACATAAATGAAGATCCACAAGGATCATAACTAAGGCAGGGCTTTAAAAACAATACCAAAAGCACAAAATCAATTAACTTAAACATATAATATAACAAATTATGTAATATAATAAGCTTATAATTACAAGCTAATATAACGAACAAGCCAAAGAACATCAAAACAATGTCATTGGCAGGGTGCAATTCTGACAACTTGGTTTACACCAATAATTTTGCTGTTTGTTTTTGTATCAGGAGCTGGAACACAAGGTCATCATATTATTAAAGAGAGAGCTGAAGAGGTTTAAGAATCTCCTCATTCCAGATTACCCAGCATGCCATGAAAAGAAGTTGAAGGATAAAGATGATCAGAAAAGTGTTAGAGATGGAGTGATGAAGATCACACTGCATGTACTAAAGAAGATGAACCAATCACATCTTGTTGCTACACTACAAAACAGTAAGCTCTGGACATGTTCATTAATTGTTCATACCTGTTGCTAAAATGTTAACTGATAACATTAATATTCATTCATTCATTATCTCCCGCTTATCCTCTATTAGGGTCGCGGTGGGGTTCCCCATGCCCATCCAGGGGAGAACGTCTCGGGCGCTGGGCAGATAGACCCAGGACAGGGCGCCAATCCATCGCTGGGCACACACTCCTTCACACAGACACACTCTATATGGAGCAATTTTTTTGAGAATTCAATTGACTTGATCCATGTTTTTGGACTGTGGGAGGAAACCGGAGAACCCGGAGGAAACACACGCAGACACGGGGAGAACATGGAAACTCCACCCAGATGGGGATTCGAACCGGGAATCCCTAGCGCTGAGAGGCGAACGTGCTAACCACTAAGCCACCGTGCCGGATAACATTAATATTTTTGATAAAAAAAGCTTAAATTTGCCATAATCTTTTAACATTGATCTTATTGGATTTATTTTAATTTTGATAGATTGGCGCCTTGTCCTGATAGATTGGCCTGAAATGTTCTACCTCCCCCCAGCCGTGACCCTAGTAGACGATTAAGCAGAAGATAATGAATGAATGGTTGGAATGTGATTAGATTATATTTTATTGTGTTGGATATTTATAAAGCTTATTATTTTAAATATTTTGTGTTTTTCAGAGCTGGTTTCTGTGTATCAACACAAACTCCAGTCCGAATTGAGAGAGAAATATAAGAGAATAAATGAAGGAATCTCACATCATGGAAGTGCAGCACTTCTGAATGAGATCTACACAGAGCTGTATATCACAGAGGGATACATTACAGAGATCAATAATGAACATGAGGTGAGACAGATTGAAGCAGCATCCAGAAGAAAATCAACAACACAGGACAAACCCATTAAATGTAGTGACCTCTTCGAAGACACGTCCATTAGAACTGTACTGACCAAAGGAGTAGCTGGAATTGGAAAAACAGTCTCTGTGCAGAAGTTCATTCTGGACTGGGCTAAAGGAAAAGAGAACCAGGGTGTGACCTTCATGTTCCCACTTCCTTTTAGAGAGCTGAACTTGATAAAGCAGAAGAAACTCAGTCTGATGGAACTTCTTCATCTCTTTTTCTCAGAAATAAAAGAATTAGGATCAACACTCTGTGATGTGCACAAGGTGATTTTTATCTTTGATGGTCTGGATGAGTGTCGACTTCCTCTATGTTTTCAGAACAATGAGTTCTTGTGTGATGTCACAGAACCAGCCTCACTGGATGTTTTGCTCACAAACCTTATCAAAGGAAACCTGCTTCCTTCTGCATTCCTCTGGATCACCTCTCGACCAGGAGCAGCCAATCAAATTCCTCCTGTGTGTGTAAACCAGGTAACAGAGGTGCGAGGGTTCAGTGATCCTCGGAAAGAGGAGTACTTAAGGAAGAGAATCAGTAATCAGAGTCTGTCCAGTAAAATCATCTCCCAAATCAAGTCTTCAAGAAGTTTGTACATCATGTGTCACATCCCGGTCTTTTACTGGATTTCAGCCTCTGTCCTTGAGAGAATGCTGGGTGAAGCACAGAGTGGAGAGATTCCCAAAACTCTAACTCAGATGTTCACCCACTTCCTAATCTATCAGATCAAACACAAAAACCAAAAGTACAATGAGAACTGGATCTCCAGAGAGCTGGATCTCCAGCAAATCAGAGAGAGTGCTCTGGGAAAACTGGCGTTCAAACAGCTGGAGAAAGGAAACCTGATCTTCTATGAAGAAGATCTGAGAGAGTGTGGGATTGATGTTACAGAAGCAGCAGTGTACTCAGGTGTCTGCACCCAGATCTTCAGAGAGGAGTTTCTGCTGCACTTGGGAAAGAGCTTCAGTTTCATACATTTGAGTGTTCAGGAGTTTCTGGCTGCTTTATTCACATTTCTCTCAGTCACCAACAAAAATGCAGCTAAAAAAACTACTATATTATTTAAAAAATCTGAAACATCTTACTTCCTAAAGAGAATAGTCGGTGAAATAGACAAGGCTATTCAGAGTGAGAATGGACATCTGGACCTTTATCTCCGCTTCCTTTTGGGTCTCTTATTGAAGTCCAGTCAGACTCTCTTTCAAGGTCTATTGACAAAGACAGGAACTAGCTCTGATTACAGAGAGGAAATAATCAAATACATCAAAATAAAGCTCAGTGAGAATCTCTCTCCAGAGAAATCCATCAATCTGCTCCACTGCCTGAATGAACTTAATGATCAGTCCCTAGTACAGGAAGTACAAACATATCTTAAAGGAGGTCTTGATGGTGTGAAGCTGTCTTCTGCCCAGTGGTCAGCTCTGGTCTTTGTGTTGCTGAACTCAGAAGAGAATCTGGAGGAGTTTGATTTAAGTCACTATATTAAATCAAATCAATGTGTTTTGAAGCTGCTACCAGTCATTAAAGCTTCTAGAAAAGCTGTGTAAGTTTAATACAAACACAACACATTAATTAATCATGGACAAAGTCCTACTATTTTAACTTTACTTGCAGGTTGGATGACTGTAATCTAACAGAAGAAAGTTGTTCAGTTCTGTCCTCAGTTCTTGGTTTAAACTCCTCCAGTCTGATAGAACTGAACCTGAATAACAATAAACTACAAGATTTAGGAGTAAAACTTCTCTCTGCTGGACTGAAGGATCCACACTGTAAACTGGGAATCCTGAGGTGAGATAATCACTGTTAAATCATTACACATATTTTATCATAGATGTTTTTATCTTGGACTTATTGTGTCACAAAAGCACCGTCCAACCACTGGTGGCGCGGCGCATAACCGCGCAGGGTGAGGCATACAGACGCGATGTAGTGAGCCAGGCGACCAGGTAGCATAATAGTGTTTAATAAAGGAACAGCATTACAAACCCACCGGATGAGCAATGCGTGACAGGATCAAACGGAACCAAATACACAATTACAATGCTGGCCTGCCGAACGGGGGAACTCATGCGAAATAAATAGCAAAGGAAAATGAGCATGTGACTGGAAAAGCCCAATCCCCAACATCCGTAGATTGGACCTGACTACGGAAACACCCAATGGACAAAAACCCAAACAGAAAAACTAGGGAGGAGTGGCCTAGCACTTCTAAACCTGACATATGGTGTACTGTTTAGCTCTACTTGTAGGTTGAATGTAATCTACTGGAGAAATGTTGTGCAGTTCTGTCCTCAGTTATGAATTTAAACTTTGATACAATTGAACCTGAGTAACAACTATTTGTTCAATAGTCAAATGGTTCTCGATTTCCTATAAGGATTATTTTGCATTCCCTCGGTTTGGTTGTGGTTCGTTTCTTGTTCTTTAGGTAAATTCTTGATCAGCTCCAATAACCTATGGATCTATTCCCTCTTTGAGGTGCAGTTTAAAGATTGTGTGTGTTCTTCTCAAATTATCCTATAGTTCGGGAATTGCTCCTTTTATAGATTCTCTATCATGGCGCGAATGTCTTGAAACAAAAATACTGGTGCTGAAACAGGTGCAGTAAGCCGGAGAAGAGCGTAAAGCGTAAAGTGGGAACTCCTTCAATCATTACTGTGAGACACACTCAAGTACTGATCCAGCGGACATGTACCAACACATCCCAATGTGAGAACCACATGCACTTAAATACCCTCACAAGAGGGTGTGTACCAGCTACAATAACAAAAAGATCAGATAAAATGTACAACTCAGTTGACGCGGCTCGCGTCATCCTGAACAGCGGTGATGACACAGATCTCAGATCACAGGGACTACATTTTCATTGCCTTTTATTTTAAAAATGCAGCACTACTTGTGTGGTGGTTCATATGATGATTTCTTTGTCTCAGTATTGGATCCAATTTTCTTTTTGTGGTTTATTTTAGTTTCTGTAGAATTCATCTTCATCTTGGTTGTTGTAGTATTTGTTGTTGTGATTTTTATATCAGTTTTTCATGATTCCTAAGGTGTTTTTATTGGTCCCTATAGTGCTTCTGGTAGTATTTCCCCATGGTTCCTGTATTTTCCTGTTTCTATAGAAGTTTCAGTTTTTTAGCTTTAGATCTTCCAGTAATTTTTTACCTTGTTTTTTTTCATGCTTATTTTAATGGTTCCTGAAGTAGTTACATTAGTGGTTCCTGTTTTTTTTTTATAATATATATTCATTGAAGTGACTCATTGAAGTGACTCATAGGTCATTGAAGTGACCTATTATATAGTTGTTCCTGTTCATGTCTACAATGGTTCCTTTTGGTTCCTATAACAATTAATATATTAGATTTTAGGAAAGGAAGGAAATTTAGCAGCCAGTAGCAATAGCAGTACAATAAAAAATAGAAGGAAATTAAAAAAAAAAAAATAAATAAATAAATATATATATATATATATATATATATATATATATATATATATATATATATATATATATATATATATACAATTTACCATTATAAAGTGTCAAGTGTGTGTAGTGGTATCAAAACTAAAAGTGAAAATAAAGTGTCCAGTATTGATAGAGATGAAGTGATCATGTGCAAAAATACAATATACAGTATTTAATGTTATATTAAGCGTCCCGTTGTCAGAGGAACAGAGGGACGCGTGCTTTTGAAAACAAAAATAAAGTTTATTTTCTCCAACGGGGAATACAGGGAAAAAACCCCAACAACACAAAAGCAAATAGTCAATAGATAACAGGTGGGAACTTCACCATAGGCACTTCACTTCATAGTGAGAACTTCACCATCGGTGGGCAGCGGCTCACGTCTGAGGCGGAGAGCGAGCGGCGAAGAACGCTGAAGAGGAGGGGGGGGGGGCGTAAGCAGCGGAATTCCCGATGTCTTACGTCACCCGAGGAGAGTGATCCTAAGAAGAGGTAGCGAGTCAGCCCGATCATAGCAGGTATCACCAAAGGGAGAATAGTGCGTATGGGACGGACGCACTTCGAGGAAACTGAGATGTACGCATACGCAGGAAGATCCAGAAAACTCTGCGCCGGGGAGTCCGGAATGGCAGTTTAAGAAGCATCTGTCGTCAACAAGGCGCACCTGCAACTAATAATCTGGAGAGGGTGATCGGGGATTGATAGAATGACTGACAGGTGTGGATGTGGGTGTGTGAGGAGAGAAGGATGGAGCAGCGGAGCGTGAACATGTAGGTGTGGATTTGGGTGTGTGTGGAGAGGAAAGCAGGAGCTTCCTACAGATGTTGAAGGACCCCAGTCTCCTCAGGAAATAAAGCCTTCTCTGACCTTTTTTGTAGAGGATGTCAGTATTGGCTGACCAGTCCAACTTTTCATCCAGGTGCAGACCAAGGTACGGCCTATCCCTACGAAAGTCCACTACCATCTCCTTGGTCTTGGAAATGTTCAGTAGTTGGCTGTTCCTTCGGCACCATGTCACGAATTTCTCCACCAGGCTTCTATACTCCTCCTCTCGCCCTTCCTTTACACAAGCCACAATTGCAGTGTCATCCGAATACTTCTGCATGTGGCACGTCTCAGAGCTGTAACTGAAGTCAGACGTGTAGAGTGTAAAGAGGAAGGGGGAAGGTACAGTCCCCTGCGGTGCTCCTGTGCTGCTGACCACAGTCTCTGAAAAACAGTCCATAAGCCTGACGGACTAAGGTCTGCCAGTGTGAGGTAGTCAGTAATCCAGGTGACCAGGTGTGGATCCACTTGCATCCCTGCCAGCTTGTATTCCAATTGGAGGGGCTGAATGGTGTTAAAGGCGCTGGAGAAATAAAAAAAACATGACTCTCACAGCGCTGCTAGCCCCGTCCAGATGTGAGTGGATCCGATGGAGAAAGTACAGAACAGTATCCTCCATTCCAAACTTTTCCCTGTAGGCGAACTGCAGTGGGTCCATTGAGCATTGCACCTGTGGCCTAAGGTGGTGTAGGAGCAGGCGTTTCATTGTCTTCATGACATGGGATGTTAGTGCGATTGGCCTGAAGTCATTGGGTTCACCTGGTCGTCCCTTCTTAGCTACAGGAACCAGGAATGATTATACTGGTCACCGTAGTGTGTCATACAGCGCCCTGGTGTAAAATAAAGTTAATGGGTGGGTAAGAGTACTTTTAAGGGGTATTTTATCTAATAGAACCAAAAAAAAGAACACACATAATACAGACTGATCTTTCACAGATATTGGAAAGAAGGTGGGCTTATGGTATGTGACACTCAAACACAACAGGTGTAAATTAACAAAAGGTAAATGAGTTATTAACTAGACACAATTAAAAACAAAGACAATAAGCGAATACAAAGGGAATACAATGAAAAATAATCAAAGACAGTCAAAAAGGCAGCATGCGTTCCTGCCATAGTGGTCCCAGTTCAATCCTATAGTAGTTCTTGTTGGGGTACTTTCTGGTTCATGTGTGTTCATGCAGGGCTTTCTGATGATGCCTGTAAGTATTTCCATAATTTCTCATGGTCTAAAACTCTTAACCACATTACTTTTGGGTTATTCAAGTTCTTTTTTATAAGAGCTCCACCAGATACGAGAAATCCTCCGGCCAAGAGCCCCCTAAATGTTGGTGTGGCTTTTATACCCTCTGTCATCAGTATCTAAAGACATAATAATAAATCATATGCTGAGATACATGGTTCCAGACAAAATGACAATAAATGATCACAGTGACATTTGCATTTGGAAATTTGTCCACTAATATACTAAAATGATATACACGCCACGTTGGCTTAGTGGTTAGCATGTTCGCCTCTCAGTGCTAGGGATTCCTGGTTCAAATCTCAATCTGGCTTAGGCTGGTTGAACACGAGTTGGCTACAGAGTTTTGAATCAGTTGTAGAGGCCTGATTGTGTAAGCTGAAAGACCAGTAAGCAATGTATTACGGTAATTAAGCCGGGATAGGCTGAGGGCTTAGCCTAACATGTTCAGTTAGTCTGGTCTTCTCGATGTTCTACAGAAAGAATCTGCTGGAACGGTCAGTTTTAGTGACCTATTCACTGAGTTTAAGGTGTGTCTCAATTGTGAAACCAAGGTTATGGACTGAGTCAGTTGGAGAGATTGTGGAGCCTTTAGTTTAGAAAGTCAGGTTATGATGGATTGAGGGTTTAGCTTGAATAATTAGAAGCTGATGACAAATTTCAAACCTTCAGGAATTTGTGTTTTGTTTGATGATGCTGTACTTGGTGTTGTGAGTGTCTCGGCTGTCTGGATGACTAAAGCTTAGAGTTTGGGGATGAATAGCCATGAGGTTTCATCAATGTTTAAAAGTTTGAATAGAATAATGAATATGTGATTATTAAAGACATGTTCAACGTGTTATCCATAGCTCTGATTAGATCTTGTCTTCTTCTCTCTGCAGGTTAAAGGGCTGCAGCATCACAGATGTAGGTTGTGTTTTTGTGGTTTCAGCTCTGAGATCAAATCCATCATCAAACCTGAAAGAACTAAACCTGAACTCCAATCCAATCAGATGGTTAGGATTCAGACTGGTGTTTGATCTACTGCTGGATCAAAAGTGTAGTCTGAAGAAACTACAGTGAGACACACACACAGACTCACAAACACTCACACTTCAGAAAGCTATTTTGTGTTACAGTATTAATATTTCTATGTGATAAGTGTGTTTGTGTAGCAGAGTTTGTTATGTCATCATTTCTCTCTCAGGTTGTATGATTTGAATCTATTAGAGGAAAACTATATAGTTCTGTCCTTATTTCTCACATCAAAGTCCTCCAGCCAAATAGAATTGGAACTGAGTGAGAAAAACCTGCAGGATTCAGAAGTGAAGAATCTCTGTGCCGCGCTGCAACATCTACAGTCTGTACCAGAGTCACTGAGGTAAGATGTTCCTTCACTTACTAAAATAAAGCTTCAGCTCCATCACCTTTACACAGCACCAATTAAAGGGTTTAAAACAAAGCAGGCTGTGCTCTGTCTTGTTATTTCTGATGGAGGTTCAGGTCACTTGCTTCATATATAAAGACAGGTGGAGGAGGGTGGTGAAGGTAATGGTACCAGGAGGTTTTGGTGGAGTATCGAAGGTCACAACTCCTTATGTGTAGTCTCTATTGCTCTTTTATATATTCCTAATTGTTAACCTGTAATATTGCAAGAGAAAGGGGTGTTTTGGTTTTATATGCCCAATGTAGTACTTACTGTATTTTTCAGACTATAAGGCGCACCTAAAAGCCTAAAATTTTCCCAGAAATTGGACGTGCGCCTTATAATCCGGTGCGCCGTGTACTGAGTTCCAAAATCTCTAAAAGTATTGTTGTGCAACCGGGTGGTATTTTCCACACTTCACGCCACTGCTGATTTGTGGCTCCATTGCGCTAATCTCACAGAAAAGCCGAGTGAAGAAAATTAATTCGGAGCTCGCCGTCATTCCGGGAGGATTAAATAAAGAACTCCGACCGCTGGACATTGGCGTAAACAAGGCGTTTAAAGTAAAGTTACGAGCGGCGTGGGAGTGCTGGATGATAAATGGCGAACACACGTTTACTAAAACTCAGAGGCAGCGGCAGGCGAGTTACGCCACCGTCTGATGCCCGGGCTACGCTTTCTGCTGTACACTGCTGTAACTGTGCCGAATAGCCAACCGACAACAAAACCGACTCGGACATTGAGGAGGGAGAAGACCGGAGTGCTCGATAGTGAAATTGTGCAGCTTTTTAATTCAGACACAGAAGATGAGGACTTTGATGGATTTGTGGGAGAAGAGTGATTAAAATTACTCCTTATACGTGGCTCAAATACAGAAATAGACCCCGTTATTCAGACTGCGCCTTATAATACGCAGCTTATAATACGCCTTATGGTCCAGAAAAGACGGTACATTTAAGCTTCTAGATGCAGCTTGTCTTGATAAAAAAAGTAAACAATTTTTACCAAGGAAAAGTAGACTGCATGTACAGTGGAATCCATTTGGAATAAGATGCATTTTTTTTCACAAAGCAGCGATCAGGTGAGAAATACAAGTAATACTCTAAACTACAAAGACTTTCCTCCATGTTAAACCCATTAGCCTATTGTTTGCAAGAAACTCAATTTAAAACACAAAACGCAACACGTTTGAAAGGATACACAGTGTATAATTCACCTGGCCCAGATCGCTGCCAACCAACAGGAGGCACGGCAATACTTATGAAACATAATCCATAGCCTAATCCACCTTCGAACTTCGAACAAATTCGAACAACAGCAGTCCTTGTGACCCTTCATACCTCTCTCCAAATTGACAGTTTTCCTCAACATCCTCAACCAACTACCCATCCCATTCATCATTATGAGTGATTTTAATAGCCTCAATGCCCTATAGGGTAGTAAGAAGACAGACCCCAAAGGGAGAATTATTAAACATGGTATAACTTCAAAGAAACTATGTCAACTAAATAACTGTTACGGTCAGCGACTGGAGCTTAGTGGATCTGCTACTCAGAGAGACAGCAGAAGTGGAGGAGAAACCAGTTTTATTGTACACAGAGTTCGTGAATGGTACTGGGTCGAAACGAAACACCGGCGGCACACAGGAAGTGTCACTAGTGGCGTGATCACGCGGTGTACGTCGGGGTCTGACGTCGGTGTGGAGCACGTCTCAATCCAAGCTCACTAGCGGAAGGTGACTGGGCCGTGGCCGTAGCGCTGCACACACACAAACATAAACAGGGCGAGAATAGGGCAAACACAACACAAGATGACCAGGACAAACGTGACAAGGCGAGGCGGGGGCGAGGCGAGGCGTGAAGAGAGCTGGAGTAGTCAAGGCTTAGGGAACGTAGGCACAAGACCATCTGGTGGGGAGGAACGGGAATGAGGTGCTTATATAGGAAGTCGTAATTGGGAAACCCAGGTACAAGGAATTACAGGGGCGTGGAGACCAGACACATCCACACCACGTGACAAAAACCCAACAAATAACGGTGAAGACACTTCAGACATCTCCATCCTGGTCATGGAGTTTATTCAGCCATAGGTCTAACTATATGCTTACCAGATCGGAGCGATTACACATGTACGATCAGCAATGCACACAAATGACTAACAACAGAGCATACGCCTTTCTCAACAAAGTACTATCTATACAGCAGAGGTTAATGCCATACTGCTGGCCATAAAATACATCCAGATATGTCAGCAAAAGTTGTTTTTAATTTGCTTAGACTCTAGATCCTGCCTACAAATTATGTAGTCACTCTAAATGGATCACTTAATTATATTGGAGCTCTTGGCTACAGAGAGACAATTAAAAGAAAATCACATACAGTTCACAGTTCAGATCACATAATCACATACAGCTGGATTCCAAGCCACCTAAATATCGTCATTCATTCATTCATTATCTCCTGCTTATCCTCTATTAGGGTCGCGGTGGGGTTCCCCATGCCCATCCAGGGGAGAACGTCTCGGGCGCTGGGCAGATAGACCCAGGACAGGGCGCCAATCCATCGCTGGGCACACACTCACTCACACTCTAAACGGGGCAATTTTTGAGAATTCAATTAACTTGATCCATGTTTTTGGACTGTGGGAGGAAACCGGAGAACCCAGAGGAAACCCACGCAGACACGGGGAGAACATGGAAACTCCACCCAGATGGGGATTCGAACCGGGAATCCCTAGCGCTGAAACGTGCTAACCACTAAGCCACCGTGCCGCCACACCTAAATATTGTTGGTAACAAAATATCTGATGATTTGGCAAAGAAGGATGCGGGGAAAAATTTACTGGTGTTATGTTTCACCCAATAATGATGACACAAATATCCTTTAAAGAGTCAAAATTGAACAGTATAAATGAGGTGTTGTTGAAGGCACACAGACACCTCCTACTAGGGAGCGATTCGGCAACTTGTCAAAATTGTGGATCACCACTGACAATAAGACACATCCTAAAAGAATGCCATGGCATTAACAATATCAGGAAAATTTTTTACCAGGTTAATCTGTGTGACTGCTAATTATTCCTTATTTGATGCTCTTAAGTCGACTAAACAGGTTACTGAAAAATACTCAGGTTAGAATGAGCAGCATTAAACAGCTCATACAAACTAAGATAATCATAAAGATTTGGTGGTCAGATTCTAAATCCCAACTTACTGATTGACTAAAAAAGGAATTTCACCATTAATGCTTCTAAAGGCACTACATGAAGGACTCTAGATGTTATCTATTGACTACATTTACTTGTAGTACATTATTATTATAAATTTATTTTAATATCCAGTTATTGATATAATATGCAATGAATGAAAGCAAAGCCACATTTAAAATATGTGTTAAGTACTACTGACAAATATTGTTTAATTCAAAAGAAAAAAGGGAGATTGTAAACTTGTAATAACTGTTATTCCCTGGTATATCGCATGAAGATTCAAGTGAAATGAGTCTTCAGGATTGTGAGCGGTGAAAGCGGTTGGTTGGCCATGTTGACTGACTGACTGAACAAACTGATCCGTAAGGCCAGTGATGTTGTGGGTGTGAAGCTGGACTCACTGATGGCAGTATCAGAGAGGAGTATGCTGTCTAAACTGCTGCCATCATTGACAATGCATCTCACCCACTCTACGACACATTGGTCAGATTGAGGAGTGCAGGAAGAGGAGGAGTGCATTCAGTTTAAGACTCATTCCACCCAAATGCACCACAGATCGCCACAGGAGGTCATTCTTACATGTGGCCATCAAACTATATAATCAGTCTGTTTGACACCTCACTCAGTAAAACAACTTTAATGTGCAATAACGTAATTATGATAATTATTCAAATGTATTATATTATATTATTCTTCCATCTGCCACACAGTGCACTATATTTTGAATTTTTCAATTTTTTAAATGAACAGATATTTATACTGTACACATACACTTTACTTTCACTTATATTTACTATGCCACCTTACTTTTACTTTATTGTGTATTTTTAAGACTTTGAGTCTAATTTTACATGTGCTTATTGTTAAAAAGTGAATAAAAAGGATATCTTTGGTTAGACAAAAAATCCTGTCATTTAATTAACACGAATGTCTACATAGTGTCTCTCTTATACACGATGTGTGATATAAAGACAGATCAAACATTTTGTCACGGACACCACTGATATCACATCCTCTCACTCTCAAACCTCTTCCCTTGCTGATTGGACTCGCTCCAATTCCCCTACTTATTCAGGTTGTGTGCAGAAATGCTCTGCCTGCTTCTCCCTTTTTATATTCTGCCAGTTTGGACTTCCTCTCTACAACTGATCTTTGTAGTTACACAGTTTTTATAAGGATTGATGCTACGCTGCTGCCTGACATGCCGACTTAACTCACTCTGAAGCCACCTTGGTGTTCTACATGCGGTCAGAGGATGTTTTCTCCACTTGTTCTATTTCTCACAAAACTGACTAGCAGCGTTGTCTCCTCCCCTTGACCTTGTTGTCACATAGCCAATGAGTCGTGTCATCTTGGGTTCCTTACCCCTTTCGATATCCCTTTTTGAACCCAAACGCTATGATGGTGATCCAATCACTTGCCCCTATTTCCTGCTACAATGTTTGCCTTTACTACACAGCCATTCCATGGCCAGCAACTAGGAGAATATTGCTCTTATAATTTTGCGACTCACTGGAGACTGGGCCATGGCCATCTGGAATACTCAGATAGCAAAGACCTTTAAGGTCACCTTTTGTCTCCCATTGGCGGAAAGAACCAACTCATTAAGCTGCATTAGGGCTTACAGTCTGTGGCTGAATATGTGCTGGCCTTCTGCACAGTGGCAGCAAGGTGTGGTTGGAACGGTCCTGCCCTTTGTAACAGGTGCCTAGGGCACCTGTTCTTTTGTTGTTCTGTTCTTTGAGTTAATTAACTTTCATTGATGGTCATTTGTTTAGTTAATTAACTCGTTCCTTTGATTGGTTTATTTTTGTGCACGTGATCAGGTGTTTTTGTATGTAGTTTCTGTGGTCCCCTGCCTCCGTGCACGTCATTAGTTTTATGTTCGCTCGTTATCTGTACCTCATGTTTTTTGGTGTCCCAACACCTTTAATACATATCTGTGTTTCTGCTACCCGCCTGGCTCCCTTCTGCGCGTTAAGGCGCTGCGGCTCTGCTCTTCATTTGCACAGCCGCTTTTTGATCAAAGTAAGCGAGTGTAACATAACGACGTGCCAATTAATTTGGGGAGTCCAGAGCCCAGGTAAGGCTTTTTAAAAATTTTCTTTGCGGGGGCCGCAAACCCTTGTACTCGCGGCGCCCTCCGTTGTGTCTGCAAGTGCGCCGGTATGCGAAGCCCGCCCTCCCAGAGCCATAAGGAGGGCTCTAAGTCAGTGGTGTCGGAGTTGTGCGACTCCAATGAAGAGTGGATGTGGAGGTGTGTCGCTCTGCGCAGAGGAGGGTCTTGATCTGATCGAGATCTCCGATGACGAGGCGGGCGAGTCGTACCTGTATGGGCATATTCTGCCGATACGAACCCTCCTTAACTCTGGGGAGCTCTGAACTGACGGTGCAGTCTGGTTCATCAAATCCCCTGTTGGGAGACCCGGACGCGGCGCGCGCCGCCGGCGTGGAGCCAAGTCAAGTGACGCGGCCACGCCAGATCGCGCCGTGTCTGAGTTGCACTGCAAGGGGACGGTACCGAAGCCTGTAGAGTCTGTAAATGTGAATGCATGTGGCGTGAATGTGGTCCATCCCCTTGTCTCGTCTGTCTAGTTTGTCTTCCCCATGTCGTATACGTCAGTGGCTCTGTCGTTGGGTGTAGCAGTGGGGGTGTACCTCTACTGTATGCAGGATGGCGATCCCGAGGTGGAGAACATACGGCATACTGGAGGTGCTGACGCGGCCTGGGCACACCAGCCCCTCCGAGTGTGCCACCCCTACCACAGCGCCTCCAGTGGCCGAGGTCCAGCCAGCGTGCGTGTCCGCCGAGGTCCAGCCAGCGTGCGAATCCACAAGGGGCCGCACGCTGCCCAGCCTGTCCACCAGGGGCCGCATGCCGCCCAGCCCATCCACAAGGGGCCACACGCCGCCCAGCCCATCCACAAGGGGCCGCACTCCGCCAGGCCCGTCCACCAGGGTCCGCACGCCACCCATCCTGTTCACCAGGGTCCACACGCCACCCAGCCTGTCCACCAGGGTCCGCACGCCACCCAACCTGTCCACCAGAGGCTACACGCCGCCCAGCCCGTCCACCAGGGGCCGCCGAGCCTGAGCACCAGGGGCCGCCCGCCGCCCAGCCCCAGCACCAGGGGCCGCCCGCTGCCAAGCCCGAGCACCAAGGGCCGCCCGCCTCCGAGCCCGAGCACCAGGGACCGCCCGCCGCTGAGCCCAAGCACCAGGGGCGTCCTCCTTGCCCCGCAGCCAGAGGGCATCCTCCTCAACCCGTAGCCAGAGGGCGTCCACCTCGCCTCGCAACCAGAGGGCGTGGTCCACTCCTTATTTACTGAGGGTGTTCACCGGACCACGCAGCCAGAGGGCGCCCACTGGACCACGCAGCCAGAGGTCGTCTCCAACACCTTGTTCACAGAGGGCGCCGCCCGGACCACACAGACAGAGGGTGGCCATCTGAACACACACAACCCTCTGGCTGCATGTCGAGGTGGGCGCCCTTTGCGGACAAGGCATGGAGAGCGCCCACCTCGACATGCAGCCAGAGGGCACACCCCATGCCTCATCCGCAGAGGGTTGCCACCGAACTGCACAGCCAGAGGGCGTTACTCACGCCTCCCTTGCAAAGGGAGTGGGCCAGTGGGCGCCTGCCGCGCCTCGTTCTCCGGGCCAGGCCACCAGAAGGCACCTGTCAAGCCTGGCTCATGGAAGGTGGTGGACACCCCCCCCCCCCTTTTTTTCTTTCTTGGTCGCGTCCCCCCGATGCGCGACCGTAGGGGCGGGAGGACCATCATTGATGGTCGTTTGTTTAGTTAATTAACTCGTTCCTTTGATTGGTTTATTTTTGTGCACGTGATCAGGTGTTTTTGTATTTAGTTTCCGTGTTCCCCTTCCTCCATGCACGTTGTTAGTCTTATGTTTGCTCATTATCTGTACCTCATGTTTTTTGGTCTCCCAACACCTTTAATAAATATCTGTGTTTCTGCTACCTGCGTGCCTGGCTCCCTTCTGCGAGTTAAGGCGCTGCGGCTCTGCGCTTCATTTGCGCAGCCGCTTTTTGATCGAGTTAAGCGAGTGTAACACCCTTATAGTGCATTTTCAGGAGTACCTGGGTTCAGCGATCCAGCCTGAGCTGGCCGGACGTGACTTTGGCGCTTCTCTGGATGACAACATCTAATTTCTCATCGTCAGTTTCAGTGCAGAAGATACGACCAAGCGACATGTGAACATTCCCTGGACCCAGATTCTGAGCCTATGCAACTATCTTGGGCTCATTACTCTACAGACTTTTGCGATCTGCTACATTATTTGGGTTTCCCGTTGTTAAAAGCCTTCTGTTTAGTGCATGCAATCAATAAATGCTACTGTCGGCTGAATCCTGACTTTTTCATCTCTTATACTTTAACATAGCATTTTTTCTCTCTACAGTTTGGATGGATACAGAATCACAGAGGAAGTTATTGCCGCTCTGGTTTCAGCTCTGAGATCAATTCCATCATCATCATCATTAAAGCCCAAAGAACTAAATTTAAACGCTAATAAAATTACACATTCGAAAATGAAGCTTCTGTCTGATCTACTAATGGATCCAATCTGTAAACTGGAAAAACTACAGTGAGTTACTGACATTTATATACACAATAATCTAAAAATGGGAATATGTGACGTGATCCTGAGTTTTGTGTATTCGTGTATTGCGGTAAATAGGCTGGTGAAATTTAGAATTTCTGTCTTTATGTTTGATTGGTTAAAATCACCTGCAACTTTAACAAAGCTGATGGCTATGTACAGCTTTGTTATGATTAGATTAACAT
>JAFMOD010000590.1:340465-373434 GCA_019802435.1 Corydoras maculifer | reverse complement strand
ATGTTATGTGTTTGTACCGAAAGTATAAATGTTCATTACGTTTGTTAATTTAGTAGACAGGCGGCACGGTGGCTTAGTGGTTAGCACGTTCGCCTCTCAGCGCTGGGGATTCCCGGTTCGAATCCCCATCTGGGTGGAGTTTCCATGTTCTCCCCGTGTTTGCGTGGGTTTCCTCCGGGTTCTCCGGTTTCCTCCCACAGTCCAAAAACATGGATCAAGTTAATTGAATTCTCAAAATTCATTTCAGCCCCATATATAGTGTGTCTGTGTGAGTGAGTGTGTGCCCAGCGATGGATTGGCGCCCTGTCCTGGGTCTATCTGCCCAGCGCCCGAGACGTTCTCCCCTGGATGGGCATGGGGAACCCCACCGCGACCCTAATAGAGGATAAGCGGGAGATAATGAATGAATGAATGAATTTAGTAGACATAAGAGTTTTAGTTTCTTTCTCTATACTGCGCTCTTTGGAAGTAAAATGTCGACGTTGGCCGACGTTGTCGAAGTCAGTAAAGTTAGTTTGATATTCGACATTCGGCAGACCCCTGGCCAGCAAGTAATTTACAGCATGTAACAATGGCTTCTCACTACAAGTTTATTTATGTATTTCACCTGATCAATATATGAACATGATTGACCTTTTTTCTTATTTTCATTTATTCATTTATTTTTATTGAGACGTTGAAATACAGCTACATTAACAGAATGAAACTGTACTATTAGTACCGACTTCCACCTTTTACCCATTTTCCCCCCAGATCAAACATTCTTACAAAAACAAACAAAAAAGAAAATGTAATTTAATATGTGAAGCAGTGGGCGATGAAACTATTTTTTTCTTTTAAAATGCTACAATTGAATATTTGAATGAAATGATTTATCTGTTCTTTAAATACAGTATCGTGTCTGACTTCATAGACTATGGACCCTGAAGCTTCCTGCCTACATCTCCCATCAGCTTCCAGTCTCATTCTGTATTTTGTTTCCCAAAACAAACATCCTGACTTTTTATAGTATTAACATTGGTAGTATTAACCTTTAAACACTTTGAGCTGAAGACTGAAACATACTGTTCATGTTCTGCATTGGTTCTCTACATCTGTGTGTTCAAGTTCTAATCTGTAGGAGAAAAGATGAACTCCAAAATGAGTCTCTCTGATAAAGTGAACACCAAGAAAGAGGAGAGGTAAGAGACGCATGATCTCTGGTTCAGCAGCTCTGATTAGATCAGTTCACAGACTGTATCATGAGAAAACTGGAGATCTGTAATGTTTATGTAATGATTGATATTCTTTAGTCTAATTCAGGGTGAGAGATCAGATTCACCTGAACCCAGCTGTGTCTCCATGAAGAGTGACCGGTCCATGCCCGTTCCAAGTAACTTTAAACGTAAACACAGTAATCCTGATCTGAGGTGAGTATCGTCTCATATATTAGCTTGTCACCAACAGAATCAACTGATTAACCAAATAAATTAATAAAATAATAAGTTAGTAAATATGATGTTTTATTTCTTTACAGAATCCAGGTGAAGAAATTAAAGACCAATAATAGAAGTCAGATAGAATCCATCTTTGAGGTTTGTACTAACTAACATTGTAATTGTTCAATGTTTTAGGAAATTGAACAAAAACACTGATGATTTTTGTCAGAATCCTCAGCTTACGGGTTTTGGGACAGCAGCGTTTTGTTCTTTTTTTTGTTTTGGTTGTTTATCTTTGTTTGTTATGTTTGTTTTAGTTGATTATCTTTAGTCACATGACCTCATTATTTTGGTATTTAAACCAGCCCTGCTCTCCCATCTCCAAAAGAGCTTCAACCTCAATACAGGGCCTTTTGGTTGTTGATTCTTTATTTAGTTTATGAGTATATGGGATAAATCAAATCTAAAAAATGTTTCTTGAACATTCTACTTGTTACCTGGACCTCTGAATATTGTGACAATTTTATAGCCATGTGTAATGATTTAATTAAACATTAGTTTTATCTGTATTACTATACAGTAACTCTGAGCTCTGGATCATTTAATAGGCAAGCCAAGTTTGTTTATAGAGCATCTTTCATACAAAAACAATTTTAAGTGCTTTACAGAGTAGTAAAAATTATAAAAGCCATTTAGAATAATTACAATAGTGCATTAAAAGAAAGAAAATATGAATAAAATAAAGAAATGTGTGCAATAAAAAAATACATAAAAAAGAAAAGCTGTAAGCTGCTCACAAAGAAATGTTTTCAGTCTGGATTTAAAAGTGTATAAAGTTGGGGCAGTTCTCCCTTCAGCTGGTTCTGTGGTAAAGTTCTCATGAAACATATAGTTTCATCTTTTGTTTTGTATTTTTATTTCATGTTTTTCTTTCTTTACAACTATACTCTATGCCAGGGGTGCTCAATACGTCGATGTTGGGTAGATCGCGATGGAGGTTTGAGAAAAAAAGAGCGTTTATCACGTATCAGCGCTTTTTTTACAGCACATTATCGGAAGCGCTTATACACACACACACCCCGTGGCTTTCCTCCGGGTTCTCCGGTTTCTTCCTACAGTCCAAAAACATGGATCAAGGTCAATTAAACTCTCCAAATTGCCCCATATAGAGTGTGTTTGTGTGTGTGAGTGTGCCCAGTGATAGATTGTCCTGGGTGTATCTACCCAGCGCCTGAAGTGTTCTCCCCTTGATGGGCATGGAAACCCCCCCACCCCCCCACTCCCGCGCGCGACCCTAATAGAGGATAAAGCGGAAGATGATGGCTGGATGGATGTTCTGTTTGGGGAAATGTGGGTTAGTGATTGTTTTACATTTCAATATAAAAGCCTAAAAAATAGAGATTGACCCCGGTAGATCTCGATGCCCTGTCCAATGGAAAAGTAGATCTCGGGCCAGAAAAGTGTGGGCACCCCTGCTCTATGCAGAAGAAAAAATTGTGCTAACCTATATGCCAGGCCAGGTCCTGAAATGGTTACGCCTTCGTCCTGGTTCTTCAAAACACCAAATGTACTGTTTATTCCTCACCAGGAACTGGAGAACAAACTCATCACTCTGTTAAAGAATGAATTAAAGACATTTACGAGGATACTGAGTTCAGATTACCCATCATGCTCCGAGACAGAGTGTGAGAAAGATCTGAGTATCAGAGAGGGATTGTTGAAGATCACACTGCAGGTCCTGAAGAGCATGAACCAGACAGACCTCGCTATAACACTGCAGAACAGTAAGAACCTAGAACCATAGAACTAGTACATCACTTTAACTGTAGAGTAACTGGTTCATACTGATCATAGATCAGTTCCTGATCAGTCATTCAGTAGAAGCTCATGGAGATCATCATGGCTTTCATGTTCCTTCTGATATTAATATTAATGTTTCTAATGTGTTTATTGATGCAGTAAAATATTTTATCATGTTGTTCTGTTTTTTAGAGATGATCTCAATGCATCATAAAAAACTCAAACCCAAACTGAGAGATAAATATAAAAGAATTAATGAAGGAACCTCACAGTCTGGAAGTTCGACACTTCTGAATGAGATCTACACAGAGCTGTACATCACAGAGGGGTGGAGTGGAGAGATCAATCATGAACATGAGGTTAAACAGATTGAAGCAGCATCCAGAAGACCAGCAACTCAGGAGATCCCCATTAGATGTAGTGACCTGTTTAAAGAGCCAGCCATCAGAACTGTACTGACTAAAGGAGTTGCTGGAATTGGAAAAACTGTCTCAGTGCAGAAGTTCATTCTGGACTGGGCTGAAGGAAAAGAGAACCAGGACGTGACCTTCATGTTCCCACTTCCTTTTAGAGAATTAAACTTAATTAAACAAAAGAATCTCAGTCTGATGGAACTTCTTCAGGACTTTTACCCAGAAATAAGTGAATTTCAGTCAAAAACTAGGATTTCCATAAAGTTTTGTTCATCTTTGATGGTCTGGATGAGTGTCGACTTCCTCTGAACTTCCAGAACAATCAGATCCTGTGTGATGTAACAAAATCAGCTTCAGTAGATGTTCTGCTGACCAACCTCATCAAAGGGAACCTGCTTCCACCTGCTCGTATCTGGATCACCTCTCGACCAGGAACAGCCAATCAGATTCCTCCTGAGTGTGTAGATCAGGTAACAGAGGTACGAGGGTTCAGTGGTCCTCAGAAGGAGGAATACTTCAGGAAGAAGATCAAAGATCAGAGTCTGTCCAGTAAAATCATCTCCCACATCAAGTTTTCAAGAAGTTTGAACATCATGTGTCACATACCGGTCTTCTGCTGGATTACAGCCTCTGTTCTAGAGAGAATGCTGGGTGGAGCAGAAGGTGGAGAAGTCCCCAAAACTCTAACTCAATTGTTCACCCACTTCTTGGTCTTTCAGATCAAACACAAGAACCAAAAGTACCTGGAGAACCGTGAGCTGGATCTTCAGCAGATCAGAGAAAGTGTTCTGGCTCTGGGAAAACTGGCTTTCCAACAACTAGAGAAAGGAAACCTGATCTTCTATGAGGAAGATCTGAGAGAGTGTGGGATTGATGTTACAGAAGCAGCAGTGTACTCAGGTGTCTGCACCCAGATCTTTAGACAGGAACCTGAAATTCAACTAGGGAAGGTCTTCAGCTTCATACATCTGACTGTTCAGGAGTATTTAGCTGCTTTATATACATTTTACTGTTTCATCAACAGAAAAGTAGCAGAACCACAAACCTCTGATCTGTCTGATCTGTTCAACAAGTCCACCATGTCTGAGTTCCTGATGAGTGCCGTGAACAAAACCTTACAGAGTCAGACTGGACACCTGGATATGTTCCTCCGCTTCCTTCTTGGCCTCTCACTGGAGTCCAATCAAAATCTCTTAAGAGAACTACTGCCACAGACAGGAAGTAGTTCTTACAGTCAACTGGAAATAGTGCAGTACATTAAGGAGGAGATCATCGAGAACCTTTCTCCAGAGGAATCCATCAATCTGTTCCACTGTCTGAATGAACTTAATGATGAGTCCCTAGTACAGGAAGTTCAAAGTTACCTAAAGAAAAAAGAATATTGGTGCCTCAGTGGAGTCCGTCTGTCTCCTGCTCAGTGGTCAGCTCTGGTGTTTGTGTTACTGAACTCAGATCAGCAGCTGGATTTGTTTGATTTGAGTAAATATTATCCATCAGAGGAATGTTTATTAAAACTGCTGCCAGTGGTGAAAGCATCCAGAAATGCTCTGTGAGTTGTTTTTTTTTTTTTTTTTTTAATTTAATAAAATATTATAATTATAGCTTTTTGACCAATCAGAATGTAGAAGTGAACTGTATTATTTAGTTTTAAATATGAACATTACTTTATATTATTTATGTGTGTGTATTTATATTCCAGGTTGTGTGATTGTAATCTATCAGAGGAAAGTTGTTCAGTTCTGTCCTCAGTTCTCAGTTTGAACTCCTCCAGTCTGAAAAATCTGTACATGAGTAACAATAAACTGGAGGATTCAGGAGTGAAGCTTCTCTCTGTTGGACTGAAAAATCCACACTGTAAACTGGAGATACTGCAGTAAGTTCATCACTCATTCATTCATTCATTATCTCCCGCTTTATCCTCTATTCACCCACTGCGTGGGTTTCCTCCGGGTTCTCCGGTTTCCTCCCACAGTCCAAAAACATGGATCAAGTTAATTGAGTTCTCCAAAATTGCCCCATGTAGAGTGTGTTTGAGTGAGTGAGTGTGTGCCCAGTGAGGGATTGGCACCCTGTCCTGGGTCTATCTGCCCAGCGCCCGAGACATTCTCCCCTGGATGGGCATGGGGAATCCCACCGCGACCCTAATAGAGGATAAAGCGGGTGATAATGAATGAATGAATTTGTATCACATGTGGTACATGAAATAAAACAAAATTGTGGCTCATGGATCCAGTTTTACCCTAAGCAATTTCAAGATTCAAGATTCAAGAAAATTTTATCATTAATATCACATTGTTACATGAGATAGGAACGAAATTATGGGTCACGGACCCCAATTACCCTGTTATTTAAATTTAAATTTTGAAGAAAAAATGAGAATTACACATATTGCTATGTGAAATGTGAAATATAATATAGTATACCACTATAAATATATAATATATATAATATATATAATATACCAATACGAATATATAATATTTAATTATAAATATAATATATAAATATTTGTATATATAGTGGCACGGGGGCTTAGTGGTTAGCACATTCGCCTCTCACCGCTAGGGATTCCCGGTTCGAATCCCCATCTGGGTGGAGTTTCCATGTTCTCCCCGTGTCTGTGTGGGTTTCCTCCGGGTTCTCCGGTTTCCTCCCACAGTCCAAAAACATGGATCAAGTTAATTGAATTCTCAAAATTGCCCCATTTGGAGTGTGTCTGTGTGAGTGAGTGTGTGCCCAGCGATGGATTGGCGCCCTGTCCTGGGTCTATCTGCCCAGCGCCCGAGACGTTCTCCCCTGGATGGGCATGGGGAACCCCACCGCGACCCTAATAGAGGGTAAGCGGGAGATAATGAATGAATGAATAAATGTATATATAGTATTTAAATATGAATTTGAGAATATATATATATATATATATATATATATATATATATATATATATATATATATATATATATATATATATATATCTATATATATATATATATAAGTAGTATAGAATAGATATAAATATAAAATATAAATATAGCAGCATATGAAAGTGTATAACGGTACATGTGAGATGAGATGATGATGAGGTATTTTGGTGCAGTGATGATAAAATGTGTTAATGTCTTGTTAGATAGAGTTTGTAAGTCTTACAGCTTCTGCTATGAAGCTGTTCCTCAGTCGGTTTGTTGCACTTAATGCTCCGCAGTCTCCTGCCTGAGGGGAGCGGAACAAAAATTGGGTGTGCTGGGTGAGTGGGGTCCTTCATGATGCAGGAGGCCCGTTTCCTGCATCTGGAGGTGTAGATGTCTCTGGTGGTGGGGAGATTGATGCCAATAATCCTCTGTGTAGCCTTTACCACCCTCTGCAGAGCTTTCCTGTACCTGTAGCTGGAGACCACTTCCACCGCAGATGCCCCAATGTGTAGAGGGATATGGGCGTGTTTGCCCCTTCTGAAGTCCACAATCATCTCCTTTGTCTTTTTAACGTTAATGCAGAGGTTGTTCTTTCTGCACCAACCCTCCAGGTGTTCCATCTCCTGTCTGTACATGGACTCATCACTGTCTGTGATACATCCAACCACTGCTGTGTTGCCTGCAAAATTTACAATATGACAGCTCGGATGGATAGGTGAGCAGTCATATGTTAACAGTGTAAACAGGAGGGGGCTCAGCACACAGCCCTGAGGGGAACCAATGCTGAGGGTTTTTGTGGAGGAGGTGGTGTTGTGGATCTTCACAGACTGCGGCCTGTTGGTCAGGAAGTCCAGGACCCAGTTGCAGAGGGAGGCGCTCAGTCCAAGTAATGACAGTTTATTAGTCAGGGTCTGAGGGGATGGGCAGGAAGGACGGAAGCTTGTCTCTTATTACCAGTCCTTATACTTGCGGGGTATATTAGAAGGAGGACCAGCATCTAAACAAAATTGATATAGTAGGTAGTGTCAAGTTAACTCCAAGGTCCAGGTAAGTAAAGCGGTTACCACACTAAACAGGCAGCAGGTTCCATAAACAAGCGATGTAATATAACCAATAACTCAACCAAAGCATATAGCACAAATGAACCTGTAACATCGTTGAAGCTCTCTCATAGTGTGTGGCTGGCTTAAATAACCAAAAGGTTCAGGTCACATCGAGGCACAGCCACAAAATGAATGAAAACAAACCGAAACAAGAAAAAATGAAACTAAAGTAAAACTTAAAAACAAATCAAACACAAAACCAAACACAGTCCAGATAATCGGGTCCGAGGACCTCCCTCCAGGGGGTGCGCAAAAGCAGGGAAGCAACCAAAAAAAAAAGTTGGTCCAGGACCTTGCGGGGCCTTTTCGGGGTCCATTGCGGAGTAAACATAGGCAGACCAGAGGACAGAGGAAGACCAACACCCGAAGGCCAAAATTGTTCAAGATGTCTATGTAAGGGGCCGGGTGGCTGCTTGAGAGCAATGTGGAGGCCGGGCGGCCGCTTGAAAGCGATGTGAAGGCCGGCTGGCTGCTTGAGAGCGATGTGGAGGCCGGGCAGCCGCTTGAGAGTGAGGTGAAGGCCGGGCGGAGGCAGAGCGGCCGCAGGCGAGAGAAACCGAACAAGCACGGGCGAGAGGAACGAAACGAGCGTTCAAAGGTGCCAAAGGTCTATAGTCAACTACAGAAGGAGACTGATAATAGTGGGGAGCTGGTGCTGTTGTGTTGCCGGGACGGCTATTGGATGCCTCTCACGGATGGCTAGAGACCCGACCCTTCAACAAGGAGGTGTGGGTCCCTTCCCTGGTGTTCCCCACGACTCCTACTCCAAAGCTATCACTGGTCTAGCTCATTGTTCTCCTCCACAGCACTCTGCACACAGGATAGAGACATAGTAACAGGACACAATATTAATGATCCAAAAATGAGATCTCAATACTGATTGGAAAGGCTGGGTGCACTAATTGGGTTGCTGGCGGCTCGATTGGAGGTGCTCCGAGCACAGAGATTCTCACAGGGGCCGCTCCGAACGCAATCTGACTCACAGGGGCGGCTCTGAACGCAGTCTGACTCACAGGAAGCACTCGGAACGCCAACTGGGAAATCAGGGAAACAAGAATGATGGAGGGGACTAAGCAACTGCGAAAGACCACTAAAACAGGGAAGGCTGGGCAGGTCCGAAAAAGTAGACCACATGGAAGTAGTTCTTAGAAACCGGTACCCCCTCTATAGCTTCATATACGAACCCTTTTCCCATGGTAGTAGGAGGGGGTTGACCCTTGACCACACCCCTACGCCTGGAACGACGCTTACACCTAGGTGTGCTAGGGGCTTAACGATCTGATTGGTTATGTAACTCTTGGACGAGATTGGTTAAGAAACTCTGAATGCTTTAGTATACCAAGACATTTTGGACAATTCCATGCTCCTAACCTTGTGAGAACATTTTGGAGCCAGCCCCTTCCTCTTCCAACATGACTGTGTATCAGTGCACAAAGCAAAGTCCGTAAAGACATGGAGGACAGTGTCTGGTGTGGATGAACTGGATTGGCCTGCATAGAGTCCTGACCTCAACCGCATAGAACATCTTTGGGATGAATTAGAGCGAAGTCTGAAAACAACATTAACATTCATAAAGACATGGATGAACTGTTAGCTGAAATCACAGCCATGTGATCCGAGAACCCACTGTTACATATCCCTAGGTTTAACACAGACAAACCATGAGAGAGAACCAGACCTAAAGTATGTCCATATTCATGTGTGGGACCAAACAACCACTCTGCTAAATTAAAAGAGTCCAAGATATTTAAAAAGTTCTTTACCAGTGGCTTATCAGGACAGCACATATGGGTGTTAAAATAAGGACGCAATTGTAGTTTGGCATGAATCCAGCCAGAAAATTGGAAAAGTTGTTTAATGAAGTCCTTGTTGTATTTAGGAGGTTGGTAGATGACCTCGCACAGCACCGGTCCCACTGTCTACATTTAAAATCTTTTTTTGTACACAATCACTGTTCCTCCTCCTCGGCCAGTCGTCTGCTGGGAATTACAGCCAGTAATTGGTGTGTTGTGAGTCTGGGGGTCAAGAGTAGCGTCCTCAGGTCTGTGTGCTTCACCCCGTGATGGTGGAGCCGAGGAGAGCAGGTGCGATGAGGCTGGAGGGGGATCAGCCGGTGACAGGTAGCAGGAAAGAGCCGATAGTTTCCATAGAATGCAGGAACACTGCGAATGGAGTGCATAATACATTTTGTGTCTGATGACTCGATAAGGAGTGTGTTAAGCAGATCTTTAGCATAGCAAGCCGACTGCTATTTTTATCGCGGTGGAGGTGGCACCTTGCCAGGGTGTTTGAGCCGTTGCCCAGCACAGGTACAATGAAACATCCGATGCAGTGGGACTGTTTTCTGTTCGTTGTAACCAAACGCACATATGTTGATTATGAGATGTTTGATATCCATGAGGGATTTTTGGTCATATACCAGTAGAAACTTACTTACACCAGTAAAAACACAAACCAAAATTAGAGTAACAGACGGCCAGCCAAACACACTGGCGCCATTCTCCAAGTACAGACAACACTAATATCTAATCAGTCAACAAAGAGATATGGTTATCAGAAAACATATAACAACTACTTTTATTAATGCTGTCTCAGTGCTAAGACAAGACCTAAAATTTAACTGCAAACCTTATAAATATGATTATATTAAAGATGCTCTAGCTGCTTAAACACAACTTTTTCTAAAATTATAAAGAATAAAGAAAAGGTAAAGATTGTTTAATCACGTGTGTCTGTCTGTGTGTGTGTGTGTTTGTGTGTGTGTGTGTGTTTAGGTTGTGTGGTTGTAATCTATCAGGTGAAAGTTGTTCAGCTCTGTCCTCAGTTCTAAGTTTAAACTCCAGTCTGAAAAATCTGGACCTCAGTGACAATAACCTACAGGATTTAGGAGTGAAGCTTCTCTCTGATGGACTGAAAAATCCACATTGTAAACTGGAGATACTGCAGTAAGTTTATCACTTTCTCATTGCACTGACAATAAATGACTCTTATACAAACACCGGTAGTTTTGTGTTTGACGTTAGTTTTTGTTGTTTGGTGTAATTTTTCGATAGCATAACCATAAACCTTTTAAATTGAATATAGTAGAATACGAATTGTGATTTATCTCGTCAAAGTCCATTTCCTAGTCAATATGGCAATATGTGCAGCGGTAAACATTAAATAAAAACTACTTCAAAATATATTTATACACAAAAGTTCGCCTCTAAGCACTAGGGATTCCCGTTTTGAATCCCAATCTGGGGAGTGTCCTCCTCGTGTCCACGTGAATTTCCTCTGGGTTCTCTGGTTTTCTCCCACAGTCCAAAAATATGGATCAAGGTCAATTGAGTTCTCCAAATTGTCCCATATAGAGTGTGTGTGTGTGTCTATGTGAGCAAGTGTGTGCCCAGCGATAGATTGGCACCCTGTTCTGGGTACCGAGCGCCCGAAACGTTCTCTGCTGGATGGGCATGCGGCGCTCCCCCGCGACCCTAGTAGACGATAAAGCGAAAGATGATGGATGGATGGCAAAAAGTGATGGCACCTCTAAACTTTCACCATAAAATGATACATTTCTCCCAGAAATCTACTGTACATTAACACAGTGTATTTTGTGAAAACAGAGAGAAAAGAAAAAGTTACTGGCACCCTTAACTTTGTTGCACACTATTTAAAGAACTTAACTAAAATTAATTGCTTTCTATAACCATCAATAAGCTTCCTAAACCTCTTAAGTGAAATTTTCAACAGCTCTCCCTTTATAACATGCTGCAGGTCTTTTATAAAGGGTGCCTTCTACCAACAGCAATTTCTTTAGGTGTACAATGGGATTTAGATCTGGACTCATTGCTGGCCACTTTAGAACTCTTTGTTGTCTTTGGGTAGTCACAGCATTCATACACTTGATGTAGGCAGAGACAGTATTTGTGTACTTTTGGAGCTTTGTGGTAGTTGTAGGTTGTGGCAGTTCTTATGTGGTTAAGAAAACTAGCCTTGGGACCTGAAGGTCCCCAGTTCAATTTGCGATCCCACCAAGTACTATGGCTGAAGTGCCCTTGGGCAAGGCACCTAACACCAATTGCCTGCCGGGTGCTGTATACAAGGCTGCCCGCCGAGGCTTTGTGTTACCTCAGTGTGTGTGTGTGTGTGAGGACAAATCACTTTGTATGTAAGCACAGTAGCCAAAATAGGTCACTTTATGTTTAGTGTTGTAGGTCACAACCTTTGACCTACAACCCTCAACAGTCAGTTGTGTCAAAAGTGCCTCTGTGAATCCCTCCAGCAACATCCATACCTGTTAGTTGACTTTAACTAGTGGTCTTTATACTGAAATAAGCATAACAATGTGATAGGTTTTGGGAAACATACATTTTTTCCAGGGTCTTTTATCCTATTGTTGCTGCTGGAGCTTGAAGAGTCATCAATTGTGATGATTGGCTGTTTATTCCCCTTGTAGAATGTTGGGTAACTAATAACAGCTTGTGTAGGCTTGCCACTACTTGAGCTTGAATACCTCTGCATTTACCTCCTACTTCTTGCATCAGAGGATGGATGGTGATTATGTTGGCCTACTAAACGGACCACAGCCTTGTAGCTCTTTGCTTAGTTTGGTATATACCACCAAGAATTTAGTCGTGCTGACTTCGAGCAGAAACTTGATGTGCATGTGAAGATGTGTAGATGTGAAAAAGACTGTAATGCCCTGGATAAATGAGACTACATCTCCTAGTAACTCAGTTGCTATCAGCACTGATTAAAGACAGCGGCGCCATTAATTATAAGTTTTATTTTTTTGGGTTCCTGATTTAAGATTCAGATCAATATTTAATCGATGTTGATTTCTGCCATCTGCTTCTAGCGGCAGTTGTGCCAAGCAATACACTCAGTGGTTACATGTACACTGCTAAATTTCCTTTAATTTATTATTTAAATCCTACTGCTTGTTCTACGATATATACTTGCATTCGAAATAGTCATGTTGAGGCTGTTTGTTTTTGGTACAGGTTTGCTCACTCTCTATTTTCATTATTTTTTATTTATTTTTTTATTAATCGAAGTCTAGCTCAGATTATTATCGATGGCATAGTGTGCTTAGTAGTGGTGTTTGAGGTTTACAATAGAGTTTGGTTTTCTTCGCATCCCTGGTTCAAATTCCACTGAAGACATTTTTCTTTCCATTGTCTGCAGCGTGGAGAATTTTCATCCTTGGACAAATTGAGTTCTTTCTCGGCCTGTGCTACCAAGACATTGGGGCAAATAGTACAAAATACTCTTATCAACAACATATGCATGCACTGCAATCTTGTATCTTTAGTGTTTATGGGGTACAGTGTGTGTGAGGTGATCTGGTCAATTCTCCATCTTTCTGCAGGTTAAATAACTGTGGTTTAACAGAAGAAGGTTTTGTTGCCGTGGCTTCAGCTCTGAGATCAAACACCTCATCAAAGCTGAAAGAACTAAAACTGTACAACAACAAACCAGGAGAATTAGGAAAGAAACTTCTCACTGACCTACAGGAGGATCCTCACTGTAATCTGAAGATACTACGGTGGGTCACACACACACACACATTACAATTTACTCTGATGAACACCTTGTGATGTCTAATATGCTTTATTCTCTCCTACAGGATCTGAGCTGTTCTTCTACTGATCACAGAAGATTATGAAAACAAGATGTATGTGTAATAAGTATATACACACACATATATATATATTCCGGATGCACTATATATATATATATATATATATATATATATAGTGCATCCGGAAAGTATTTACAGCGCTTCACTTTTTCCACATTTACGTTACAGCCTTATTCCAAATTGTATTACATTAATCTCTTTCCTCAAAATTCTACACAAAATACCCAATTATGACCATTTGAAAAAAGTTTTCTTCAGTGTTTTGAAAATTTATTAAAAATAAAAAACTAAGAAATTACATTTACATAAGTATCCACAGCCTTTGCCATGAAGCTCAAAATTGAGATCAGGTGCATCCTGTTTCCACTGATCGTCCTTGAGATGTTTCTACAGATGTTTCTACAGCTTAAATGGAGTCCACCTGTGGTAAATGCAGTTGATTGGACATAATTCGGAAAGGCACACACCTGTCTATATAAGGTCCCATAGTTGACTGCATGTCAGAGGGCAAACACGAAGCATGAAGTCAAAGGAATTGTCTGTAGACCTCCGAGACTAAATTGTCTCGAGGTACAAATCTGGGGAAGGATACAGAAAAATTTCCGCTGCTTTGAAGTTCCCAATGAGCACAGTGGCCTCCATCATTCGTGAATGGAAGAAGTTTGGAACCACCAGAACTCTTCCTAGAGCTGGCCAGCCGTCTAAATTGAGCTATCAGGGGAGAAGGGCCTTGGTCAGGGAGGTGACCAAGAACCCGATGATTACTCTGTCAGAGCTCCAGCGTTCCTCCGTGGAGAGAAGAGAACCTTGCAGAGGGACAACCATCTCTGCAGCAATCCACCAATCAGGCCTGTATGGCAGAGTGGCCAGGCAAAAGCCACTGCTTAGTAAATGGCACAAGGCAGCCCGTTTGGAATTTGCCAAAAGGCACCCGAAGGACTCTTAGACCATGAGAAACAAAATTATCTGTTCTGATGAGACAAAGATTGAACTATTTGGTGTGAATGCCAGGCGTCATGTTTGGAGGAAACCAGGCACTGCTCATCACAAGGCCAATACCTTCCTACAGTCAAGCATGGTTGTGGCAGCATCATGCTATGGGGATGTTTTTTCAGCAGCAGGAACTGGCAGACTAGTCAGGATAAAGGGAAAGATGAATGCAGCAATGTACAGAGACATCCTGGATGAAAACTTGCTCCAGAGCGCTCTTAACCTCAGGCTGGGGCGACGGTTAGCTAAGCTTAGGTGTGCTAAGCTTGTGGCATCATATTCAATAAGACTTGAGGCTGTAGTTGCTGCCAAAGGTGGTTCTACAAAGTATTAAGCAAAGGCTGTAAATACTTATGCAAATATGATTTTTTAGTTTTTTAATTGTAATAAATTTTCAAAACTCTTAAGAAAACTTTTTTCACATGGTCATAATTGGGTATTTTGTTTAGCATTTTAAGGAAATTGATTAATTTAATACAATTTGAAATAAGGCTGTAACGTAACAAAATGTAGAAAAAGTGAAGCGTTGTGAATACTTTCTAGATGCACTGTATATATATATATATATATATATATATATATATATATATATATATATATATATATATATATATATATATATATATACTGTATAAAAAAGTATTTTATCAATGATCTGAGTAATTTCATGTACAGAACTATGGTAGACAGTGAAGCTCTACTTTACTAAAAAGGCAGAGTTTAGGATCATTAAAATTATAACCAAACCTTGATTCGAAAGGAAACAACACAGGTCTATCTAATGTAATATAATTTCTATGGCTCCAAATTCTTTTGCTCTAGCCATTAGGATTACAGTGCTTTAGCTCTCCACTGAGCTGTGATAAGATGCCAGTGAGACCACACCTGAAGCCGATTATGTTCCTACCACTATTATTATTATTATATTTAATAATATAGTAAAACAGGGCGGCACGGTGGCTTAGTGGTTAGCACGTTCGCCTTTCAGCGCTAGGGATTCCTGGTTCGAATCCCCATCTGGGTGGAGTTTCCATGTTCTCCCCGTGTCTGCGAGGGTTTCCTCCGGGTTCTCCAGTTTCCTCCCACAGTCCAAAAACATGGATCAAGTTAATTGAATTCCCAAAATTGCCCCATATAGAGTGTGTCTGTGTGAGTGAGTGTGTGCCCAGCGCCTGGATTGGCGCCCTGTCCTGGGTGTATCTGACCAGCGCCTGAAACGTTCTCCCCTGGATGGGCATGGGGAACCCCACCGCGACCCTAATAGAGGATAAGTGGGAGATAATGAATGAATGAATGAATATAGTAAAACAAATAATGCCTAGTAAAATGTATTGTGTATCCTACACAATGCATGAAAAACAATACCTCAAATGACATGTGACCCCACAACCCAAAACCATACCTCAGTCACTCAGATTGCATGCTGATGATTAAGAAAATTAAGGCAAAATAAGGCACTAACTGACCGAATCCAGGACACATTACGTGGCACCCCAGTCTCCCCCACCATGCTCACAAAAAAAATCCTTACCCTGAGCTTACAAATGTAGCACTGAAACTAATTGACAGGCACAGCCGAACCTGCATGTGGTCATTAAAGTAAAGCGCTGCAGAAATCATCATGGCTAGTTCAACCTTCAGCCACAGATATTACTTTACAGTCCATTCATTAAATAATCCTCTCTTTTACTGTTAAAAATTTCACCAGCTTTCTACAAGGTACAGCAGCATTTCACATTAGAAATACTTTATTTGATATATGTGTATTAGAAGCCTTATAAGAAGTTAAAATTACCTAATGAACCTAAATGACCTCATGAGGTCATCTAATCAATCCATTCAATACACTTACTTTTCGGGCAGAACATTAACAAAGTCACCACTGGGGCAGAGTCTTATTTGTCTTAGTCTTATATCCAGGCTCCCTTTGTCTTGTAATGTATTTTTGAAGTGTCCTTCTTTTAGTTCACAGCGAGACCACTGGACCTAAATTTACAATTTTAAATAATTTATGAAGTTAATTTATAACTTGAAAAAATAATTTTAAGTTTTATTTGTAAGTAACGCTTTATTAGTTTTAAGTTAATCCATTTATGAGGCAATACACTGAGCCGAGTTTGAGTCCATTTCCAAAATTCTCTTTTGCTGACTGGGATTTTTTATTTTATTTTGCACTATATATGTTACTAAATTTCTGTAAATTTAGTAGTTTTAATTACCACCCCTATATTTACTTCATCTGTTCGTCTGTGTGTCTAGTAAACTACTCGCAAATGCTATTTCACCCTTTTCCTGTTATCTGATTAAGCTGAAACTTTGCACAAATATTCATTGTCGATGACCACACATGAATCTTTTTTTTTTAAATGATTAAATAATTAACTAATTATTTTGTTTTCTATGGATAATTTGCCCATTTTCTACTAAATTTTATACTTCACAAGCAGAATTAATTTAGGATAAAGTAATTTAACATGATACAGGGGTGGTATTTAATTTTTTTTTTTATATTTTGCTTGTTTTTCTGTAGATTTAGTATAAGTGTTTAATAGCATATGAAGAGTTTATACAAGTGTGGGAAGGGTTTATGGAACCTTTAACATATGAAGCACGTTGGCTTAGTGGATGGATTGATAGTGAATGGATTGATTCGCCTTTTATGGGGAAGCCGTGACCCTAGTAGAGGATAAAGCAGAACATAATGGATGGATGGATTTCACATCTGAAGGATGGCTTAGTGGTTAGCACGTTCGCCTCTCAGTGCTAGGGATTCCAGGTTCGAATCCCCATCTGGGTGGAGTTTCCATGTTCTCCCCGTGTCCGCCTGGGTTTCCTCTGGGTTCATCGGTTTCTTCCCACAGTCCAAAAACATGGATCAAGTCAATAGAGTTCTCCAAATTGCCCCATTTAGAGTGTGTATGTGTGCGTGTCTGTGTGAGTGAGTGTGGACGTTTTCTCCTGGATGTACATGGGAAACCCGCCTGCGACCCTAATATAGAATAAAGCGGAAGATAATGAATGGATTTCACATCTCGGCAGTGTCCGATTAAGCGTGCACATGTTAACTTATAAAAAATTGTAGATTCAGTCAAATATGTGTAAAAATTAGTGGAGAGTAATTGTTTTTCATGAGCTCTGATTATTTATTATGTAGATGATTCTGCATAATATGCGTTAGCACATTCTAAAGGTTTTCAAAAGCATACCCCTCAACCATACACCGCCACTAAACTGAGCTGAACTTAGTGTTAGGTTCCAAATCCCGAGCCGACCAAACAGCTGCGGTCCCGATGCCAAATCAAAAGCTGACCCTGTTGTCAGCTATCAGAAACACGCTGACTGCAAATGATGCTTCTGACCCTGATGCCGGAGCCCTCTGTGTGCCAAAGTGCAAACGTTTGGGAAGAAAAGACAACCACGCGAGTGTTGATCATCAATGCTTCGATTTATTATGATTCACAGCTAGTTTGTATAGGTAGATGGAAACGAACAAAACACAAAACAAAGGCATTCTTCCCACAGACTGCTAACCCTGTGCATGTGAAAGGACCACAGTTAGTCAATACAACCCATGTCCCAACCGTGTGAAGCTTGAGCCCAATCATTTTCCACAGGACAATAACTAGCAAACATGTATTTCTCAGCCAGAAGCCAAGGTCAGTTAGGCCTTTCACCAGGGTAAGTAAGGCCTTCTAAGGTTCATAAGATCAACATGATTAAAGTATCATAGTACATTATAGTAAATGGTTAAATTATAAATAATATAAATGAAATGCATTTGAATGATTAAGAATGATATAAACATAAACTTTTAAGCATATGAATAACCTACATCAAAAATCTATTTCAATCTCTAATATATTAGACAAATAAGTCTCCATTATACATTACAAACTTACAGAGTAGTTTACAGCTGAGGTGCAACTCACATCTCAGTATAGATCTTGTCTCTCAATTTTAGTTCTGCCTCATTTTTTTTGGTCTCTGGGAATTCCGTACCATGTGGCCCGCACTGAATAGTTTGTAATGAATACTGCGTAGCATTACACCCCTAATATAAGGTAATTTTAAGTCTTTATATACTGCAATGCGTTGTTTAATTTAAAACATTCTTGTAAAAGTCATTTTCAGACAGTTTATTGTAAACACAAATAAATAACCCAGACTTTTGCTCTTCTTTGTTCTAAAGCTGTCTTAATACAGATGGCACATAAAAAAACAAAATACTTATGCATTTTAAAAGATTTTTTTCAAACTTTATATCAAAAAAGAGCACAGCAAAGTAAACCATCAAGGATTAACAATGTAAACAGCCATGCAGACTGCATGTAGTTTTAAACATTCCATTGGCTGCCGTAGACTCTCTGTTGGTCAGAACCCCAGATGGAAAGTTTCAGTGCTTTAATGGGTTCATAAAAGTAAAAACAGAGCTAGCATCAAAACTACAACAAACAATACCATGTTCAGAGCTGTGTTAAAGTCTTGCATTGGAAAAGGAAGAGCTGATTAATCAAGAAATGACAACATTGAGGTCTAAACTGTTTAGAAATAATAGATTATTAGATGTCTAAAATATTTTATATATTATGTTTATAATATGTTTTTGTATAATATATAATTTTCTTGAATTAGCCTATTGCTATCTGTATAAACCAGGAGAAGGCACAATGATGTAATGTAAGTGTGGTGTATGCTGGGTTTTCATTACCTTCTGTCTTGTGTTATTCTCTTAAGTCGTTTTTTGATAAAAGCATCTGCTGAATCACTACATGTAATGACATTTATAATACAATTTGAACACCGGGGAGAGCTGTCCACAAAGCATTCATTTTCTTTTTGAGACCCTGTGCAGCCTTCATTACTCCTCTGTCTAAAGCTTGACACATGCAACTGCAGGGTACCAGACTCTCAAAAGAGCAGAGAAAGGCACAGAAAAGGACCCTTGCTAATATTACAGTCAATCTAGACACACCCCAAATACCCGTGAGGTGCTTAGTACCTACCACTTTGATTGGTTAACAAGCAAAATATAATAAAAATAACTTTTTACAAACCACCCCTATATCATGTTAAGTTACTTTATCCTAAATTAATTCTGCTTGTGAAGTATGAAATTTAGTAAAAATGGACAGTTTATCCATAGAAAACAAAATAAATTAATTACCATTAATTAGTTAATTAATTGGTAATTTTTTTAATTAATTTATGTGTCGTCATCGATGAACAATTGTGCAAAGTTTCAGCGGATAACGGGAAGAGGGTGAAATAGCATTTGCAAACTTTTTCCCTGACACACGGACAAACAGATGAAGATAATATAGGGGTGGAAATAATAATTTAAAAAATAATAAATAAAGTTGACGCGTTCTCTAAATACATTAGGAAAACCAGTCCAGTGTACAGAGGTGTGTGATGTCATAGCTCTTCCCAGGCGAGAGTTGCATGTATGGTATTCTGATTGTTTTATTTGTTCTCGTGAGACTTATTTTGCTAAACTTTGCCAACCTTCCCCCATAATGAGTATTTTGTAAAAGGCCCCAAGAGGTTGTTTAGGCATATGTTTTCTTAGTTTTCATCAGTTGTTTTCTTTCAGCCTGATCTGAAGCTTTGTGTTTTCAGTTCTCACTGATGTTACACATCAAAAATAAAAAAATTGTTAGTGCTCATACATGTAACAACAGAACACACACAGAGTGTACAGTTTAATAGTTTAGTCATCTGTATTATCATCTTAATAAATAAATGTTTTTTCTTCTGATGCTCTATTGAATTTACCAATGTACAGTGCTGGATGTATCAAGCAGAAGATAGTGGGGGGGGGGGGGTTTAAAACACAACATACTGAAATATCACATTTAGCAAAAACGAGAATAACTGATTCAGAACAAATACTATGATTTCATTTAATGTTTTTTTTTAACTAAAGAATCATCTTGTGGAAAAAAAAATAATATTTAATTTATTAACCTAGTCTGATTCAGAAACGAAGTTTCTTTAGTTGGTTCCAGTTCCTTCTGGTACCAATAACTAATGAACTTTAAAGAACTCTTCTTTAAATCATTTAACATCAGTACGCTTTCATCAACAAGGTCCTGTCTCATTGCACTATACTGCCATCTAGTGATGATACCTGAACACCACAGCACCTATCAATACTAATTGATCCTTTAGACCGTCTGTTCTATGTGAGACATTATTTTGGGGTTAAATAGAACTCGGTTAGAACCGTCAGCCTAACTTTAAAGTTAGCAGAGCGATCCCAATTTTATCAATAACCAAGAACCTATCATCATTTAAATTAACCTTTAATCAACGTTAAACAGACACATGGTTCAAAACGCTGCAAGGAGGGTCACTGCGCATGCGTCATTCTAATCAGGTAGATCAGCGATTGTAAAGTAAAAGTGAAAACATTTGATGAAGAAGGAAAATAAAGTCGATCTGAAGAAAAGGCGGTGAGTTTATTCATCTAAACTTAGAATATAAATCTGTACCCGGATGTAGTAGTGTTTAAAGTGTTTGTAAATGTAAATGGTACATATTAAGTAACTACGTTGTTTATAAACATGACGTGTTTTCAGGTGAGATCTGTTTACTTTCTTATGTTTACATGATCCTCCACCTGAAGCAGAATTATTTAAATTTACGAACTGCAAATTATGCAATAAATTACTCAAAAACTAGAAGCAATTAAATAATAAATAAGTTTCTTTTTTTCCTTTTTTCCTTTTTTCTTCCTTATTTGATATTGATGATATTTAGAGAGACATTTACAATTTACTGTTTACTGTCTGGATTTGTTATGTTTCAAAGATAAAAACATTGTTTACTATAAAACTTAATGTTTAATGCCAGTCTAAATATGGTGTCTGTTTTTTTTCTTCCTTGTTTGGGGTTTATTTGTCCTGTGCTTGTTTCTGGTAAAGCAACACTTTTTGTGTTCTGTTTACAGGTTTGTTCCTGTATCTTTGTTCTCATACACCTTGCTTTTCTGGTTGTGCTTCATGGTTCACTTTCATTTAACCTGTTTGAGCAGCTTTATCATCTTCCTTACAGTTCAGTGTTTTTATTCCTCTTAAATTCAGCAAAGCTTCTTTTCCTGTTTATTTTATATAAAACTCAGTGCTACAGCTTTACTGTCTTCAGTCATATTATTATTGTTTTTGATGATGTCGTAATAAATCACAGTGGAACCACCATAAATACAGTAAACAGTGTGTGAACTGTAAATCTATCCATTCAAAATGAGGACCAGGAGAACCAACACATTCTTCAGAACTTTGCTACTAAATTGTACAAAGCATCAGAAAGTTTCTAGATACTTAAATTATTTTATTTTACAAAATCACAGTCTTATAAAGAGGAGTTCAAATACTATTGGTGAAGTAAATATGATATCCTGATATCCCTCACAGAAACTACACATAAATCAAAGTAGTTTCTGGGGGCTCTTGACATCTAACCCACATCTCTTAATTTCTTAAAACACCAGAGCAACACTTAATCCAATCAGCAAAATACCCTGATCAGAAATTCAAAGATAAACATCATTGGGGGAGGGGGGGGGGCAGGTGTGACACTTATATTTATGTTTAGTTAATGTGTGTAAATGATTACTATGTGTATGTGTTATGTAATGTGTGTAAATGTTTGCACATGAAGAAAATGCAGTTTCATCACTGTGTATGTCATGTACATATTGCAGCTTTGACAATAAAATAAAATGTTTATAATCTTCATAATCATACAGTTGATGTTCTGCACTGGTTCTGTAAATGTGTGTTTTCAGGCTCTAATCTGTAGAAGGAAAGATAAACTCCAAAATGAGTCTCTCTGATGAACTGAACACCAAGAAAGAGGAGAGGTGAGACATATGTTCTCTGGTTCAGCAGCTCTGCTTAGATCAGTTTACAGACTGTATCATGAGGAAGATGGAAATCTGTAATGTTTATGTAATGATTGATGTTCTTTAGTCTGATTCAGGGTGAGAGACCAGATTCACCTGAACCCAGCTGTGTCTCCATGAAGAGTGATCAGTCCATTGACTTTCCAATAAGCTTTGAACATGAAGAAAGTTCTCATGATCTGAGGTCACTATAGTCTCATGTATTACTTTTTCACTAACAGAATCAACTATTAAAATAAATGAAGAAATTAAATATCAGTTTAGCAAATATCAAATAAATTAATGATGAAATACAGCAGTGTTTTATTTATTTTATATCTTTATTGATGTTTTTTACAGAATCAAGGAGGAGGTATTAAAGATGAAGAAGAGAAATCAGATGGAATCCATCTTTAAGGTTTTTACAGAGTCTCAATTCAATGTTTCAGGAAATTTATTAGAATTATTGATGTTATCTCCATGTGATGATGACGATGATTATACTTTTATTCATCCCAAAATGGGGAAATCCAATAAAAAAATGACATTACATTGGGAAAGAAAAAGATAGGTGATAAAAAAAAAAAAAAACAACCCCAGACTTTGTTCATGAAAGAGCACAGTTTAGGAACCTGAAAAAAAAAAAAAACCTTTAGCACATATATAACAACATATACGTGTTTAAGAGGAGTGGGGGGTCTGTGTTTTCAGTTTTCAGATGTCACAGCTGCACAGCATTTGTCCTTGACAGTTTTAAGTATATGCGCTCTGTAGCACTGGTTCTTCTGGTTAAGGTTTCACTATCAACAACTCACCCCTAAAGGCTAACACACAGTAACACACGGTTGAATTTGAAAATAATCTTAGTCATTGTTTTGGTGGAGGCTTCAGAGCCATTTTAACAGCCCATGAATTTTTTATCTCAAATCCTCCAACCCGTTCACAGAGCTCATAGCCACTCCAAGATTGATTCCATTTTGTAATTAAAAGTCATAGTCTGGGGCTTAGGTTAGTGTCTGCCCGGCGCCCGTGACGTTCTCCCCTGGATGGGCATGTGGAAACCCCCCACGACCCCAATAAAGGATAAAGCGTAAGATAATGAATGAATGAGTCCCTATGGCTCTTCCCAACACATCAATCATGTTGGGTAGTTCCTGTGGGCTCTTGACATCTAATCCACATCTCTTAATTTCTCAAAACACCAGAGCAATGCTTAATCCAATCAGCAGAATACCCATGATCAGAAGTCCAAAGAGATAAAAATCATTGTCCCCCCCGAACAGAGGCACCAGATACATGATCCTCCATTTCCCCCACGCGTCCATCGTACTTCCAGCCGCATTTCTGTCCGGGCAGGCAGGTTCCCTTGAACCCTGTCTTCTTGTTGAGAAGTGACAATAGTGTTGAAATTTCCTGATGTTTCGGTGAACAGTTGCTAAAAGAGTCCTTGCACACAAGAGAAGACAGAGAAGCCAAGCAGGGTTTTGATAAGGGACGGAGAAGGAGAGAAAATGTGACCACTTTTCATGAGAGCAAGTGAGAAAAAAATGTATAATGTATAATGGTTTCAGACAGGAGTTTCGAATTATCCAGAAAAGTTTAAAAATGCAAAAGATTAATGAAATAATTAATACAGAAATATGAGTGAGTGAGAGACACTGAAAAGAAAGTTAGAGTTAAAATTAAGTTCAGACTATATTCAGACTTTCATGATCTGTAAATTACTTTGTAGTAATAACTCTATAGTTGCTTAATTAGTTCCACCAGAGAATCACCTCTACAGCTGTATGATTCTTCTGATTATCTGATACTTTTTATTCCTCACCAGGAACTGGAGAACCGACTTATCACTCTGTTAAAAAATGAACTGAAGAAGTTCAAGAAGGTTTTGAGTTTAGATTACCCATTATGCTCTGAGACGGAGTGTGAGAAAGATGTGATTATCAGAGAAGGATTGTTGAAGGTCACACTGCAGGTCCTGAAGAACATGGACCAACCAGACCTCGCTACCACACTACAGAACAGTAAGAACCCATAGAACTAGTATATCACTTTAACTTTAAAGGAACTGGTTCATACTGATCATAGATCAGTTCATCTACCATCAGTTCTTTATCAGTCATTTAGTACAAGCTCCTGGAGATGATCATGGCTTTAATGTTCCTGCTGCTATTAATGTTTCTAATGTGTTTTTTGATCATTCAGTGAGATATTGATCATGTTCTTCTGTTTATTAGAGATGACATCTGTGTATCAGAAAAAACTTAAACCCAAACTGAAAGCTAAATATAAAAGAATTAATGAAGGAACCTCACAATCTGGAAGTTCAGCACTTCTGAATGAGATCTACACCGAGCTATTCATCACAGAGGGGTGGAGTGGAGAGATCAATCATGAACATGAGGTTAAACAGATTGAAGCAGCATCCAGAAGACCAGCAACTCAGGAGATCCCCATCAGATGTAGTGACCTGTTCAAAGAGCCAGCCATCAGAACTGTACTGACTAAAGGAGTTGCTGGAATTGGAAAAACTGTCTCAGTGCAGAAGTTCATTCTGGACTGGGCTGAAGGAGAAGAGAACCAGGACGTGACCTTCATGTTCCCATTTCCTTTTAGAGAGCTGAACTTAATAAAACAGAAGAATCTCAGTCTGATGGAACTTCTTCAGGACTTTTACCCAGAAATGAGAGAATTTCAATCAATAAACTATAATCTACATAAGGTTTTGTTCATTTTTGATGGTCTGGATGAGTGTCGACTTCCTCTGAACTTCCAGAACAATCAGATCCTGTGTGATGTAATGGAATCAGCTTCAGTAGATGTTCTGCTGACCAACCTCATCAAGGGGAAACTGCTTCCCTCTGCGTTTGTTTGGATCACCTCTCGACCAGGAGCAGCCAATCAGATTCCCCCTGAGTATGTAGATCAGGTAACAGAGGTTCGAGGGTTTAGTGATCCTCAGAAAGAGGAATACATCAAGAAAAGGATAAAAGATCAGAGTCTGTCCAGTAAAATCATCTCACACATTAAGTATTCAAGAAGTTTGAACATCATGTGTCACATCCCGGTCTTCTGCTGGATTACAGCCTCTGTTCTAGAGAGATTGCTGGGTGGAGCAGAAGGTGGAGAAGTTCCTAAAACTTTGACTCAAATGTTCACCCACTTCTTGGTCTTTCAGATCAAACACAAGAGCCAAAAGTACCAGGAGAACCTTGTGCTGGATCTTCAGCAGATCAGAGAGAGTGTTCTGGCTCTGGGAAAACTGGCTTTCCAACAACTGGAGAAAGGAAACCTGATCTTCTATGAGGAAGATCTGAAAGAGTGTGGTATTGATGTTACAGAAGCAGCAGTGTACTCAGGAGTCTGCACCCAAATCTTCAGACAGGAAACTGAACTTCACCTGGGGAAGGTCTTCAGCTTTATACATCTTAGTGTTCAGGAGTATTTAGCTGCTTTATATACATTTCTGTGTTTCATCAACAAAAAAGTAGCAGAACCACAAACCTCTGAACTGTCTGATCTGTTCAACAAGTCCACCATGTCTGAGTTCCTGAAGAGTGCAGTGAACAAGACCTTACAGAGTCAGACTAGACACCTGGATCTGTTCCTCCGCTTTCTTCTGGGCCTCTCACTGGAGTCTAATCAGAACCTCTTACAAGAACTACTGCCACAGACAGGAAGTAGTTCTTACAGTCAACAGGAAACAGTGCAGTACATAAAAGAGAAGATCAATGAGAACCTCTCTCCAGAGAAATCCATCAATCTGTTTCACTGTCTGAATGAACTGCAGGATGAGTCTCTAGTACAGGAAGTACAAACTTACATAAAGAAAGGGGGTCACAGGTGTCTCAGAGGAGTTCGTCTATCTCCTGCTCAGTGGTCAGCTCTGGTGTTTGTGTTACTAAACTCAGATCAGCAGCTGGATGAGTTTAATTTGAGTAAATATGATCGATCGGATAAATGTTTATTGAAACTTCTGCCAGTGGTGAAAACTTCCAGAACAGCACAGTGAGTTTTATTTAATATAATAATAAATTAACAACATTAGAATGAGAGAATCAGAATCAGAATCCTTTATTAATCCCTGGGGAAAATTTGAAACTGCGATTTTATACTCTATTTTATGTATTTATGTGCATAGATAGAACTTCATGCAGTACAAGTTTTAATTCATCATCAATATTATAGATTTAATTAAAACATGTGATGAATTGTTAATTACATTCACATACAGTATCATTTTATAGTATCATTTTATATGTGATTATTCTATTCAGTTTATAATAAAGTAATACATCATACCCAAAAGTCTTACATTTACAATGCATCACAGCTGTGTGACAAGGACAAATGTTGGTTTGTACAAAGTTTGTTGCTTTACTGTTTTTACAGTAGATGTTTTGGTTTGATTTTTTATGGATAACTTAAGGCCAATTACAATAAATTTTAATAGATTAAAAAAATGTATTAGTTATCATGTGGCGGCACGGTGGCTTAGTGGTTAGCACGTTTGCCTCTCAGCACTAGGGATTCCCGGTACCAATCTCCATCTGGGTGTAGATTCCATGTTCTCCCCGTGTCCGTGTGGATTTCCTCCGGGTTCTCTGGTTTCCTCCCACAGTCCAAAAACATGGATCAAGTCAATTGAGTTCTCCAAATTCCCCCATATAGAGTGTGTTTGTGTGCGTGTCTGTGTGAGTGAGTGTGTGCCCAGCAATAGATTGGCGCCCTGTTCTGGGTGTTCTGGGTAATCTGCCCAGCGCCCAAAACGTTCTTCAAAACCACAAACCTCTGATCTGTTCAACAATCTATCTATCACCAATCTATCACTGGGCACACACACTTACACACTTTATATCGGGCAGTGTGGAGAATCCAACTGACCTTGATCCATGTTTTTGGACTGTGGGAGGAAAACAGAGAACCCAGAGGTAACCTATGCGGACACTAGCACTAGCACTAAGAGGCAAACGTGCAACCACTAAGCCACCATGCCGCCCTAAATACATCCATTTACTCAAAGATTTAATATTTATAGTGTTGATCCTTCATTTTGAAGTAATCTGAAATCAACATATCACTTTGGTATTTTGTATTTTATCAAAAATTGCTTTTGGAGGATGTTTATGTGCTATACGCCATAAAAATGCAGAGAAAGTTAGTAGTCATTTTTAGTTTCAGGTTAATTATCATGTGAAGGAATGACTGTAATAAAATTTAATTTGTTTGATCATGTTTTATTAAAATCTAAATTTATTATAAACTGTCACCATCAAAGCAATGGAAAAGCAAATTGTAACAACATTTGTGTTGATCTATGCACTTTTGAACATGATTGATAAATTATTATAAAAAAGAGACCATAATAACAAAGTAATTTGTGTGTGTGTTTATATTCCAGGTTGTGTAACTGTAATCTTTCAGGTGAAATTTGTTCAGGTTTGTCCTTGATTCTCAGTTTAACCTCCTCCAGACTGAAAAATCTGAACCTGAGCTACAATGATCTGCATGATTCAGGAATGAAAGATCTTGCTTATGGACTGAAGAATCCACACTGTAAACTGGAAACATTGCTGTAAGTTAAATTTGGTTTGCAGTAAAACGTTAACTGTTTACTTTTATTGACTTATAAGTATCCCAAGTTGATGGCTGGAGTTAGAACACATGGTTGGTAAATGTACAGCCCCTCTGGACCAACGGGGTTAAGGACCTTGCTTAAGGACACACAATGGTAACTTTAGTGGACCTGAGATTTGAACCCTTAAACCTAATCCTTAAACTGATTGGTGTGTGTGTGTGTGTGTGTGTGTGTGTGCATGCGTGTGGGTGACATTTATCTTCCAGGTTGTGTAATTGTGATTTAACACGTACAAGTTGTTCAGTTTTGTCCTCAGTTCTCAGTTTAAACTCTAGTTTAATTCATCTAAACCTGAGTTACAATGAACTGCAGGATTCAGGAGTGAAGCTTCTCTCTGATGGACTGAAGAATCCACACTGTAAACTGGAGATACTGCAGTAAGTTCATCACTTTCTCACCTTACTTACACTACATCACTCTTATACAGAATAAGATTAAGATATTTACATTATAAGTATTTACAAAAGGTATTTAGTCACATGTCTTAAACTGAGGTGGTCCATCAAGACTTGTATAGTGCTTTTTAAAACATTACATTCTTACAAAACTGCCATACAGTTTTCTAAGCCTGAACCCCCAAACAGTAAGCCATCCTGACAAGACTGCAAAGCCACTAGTCCAAAAGAAATTCAGGTTCTTTATAGTAATTGCCGTTGCCGCAGTGCTCTGACAGTGTTTTGTATAAGGAGCTGGTAATACCTTAAAGAAAACAAATAAGAAACACAGTTAGGTAAATGTCTTTTTCTGATTGAATTTCCTGGTTCCACTCTCTATTCACCAAAATAATTTTTGATAACACTCTTGTGCCGTGAAATCCAAGCCGGACTCTTTTATGACTAGAATCATCTTTCCCTCGACCCTGACAGGAAATAAAAACCATCAATGCCCCCAACCTGTGGATCACCTAAAATTTGTAAGTTTGAAGAGCCAGATCCTTGGTATCCTTAATGCGATTGAGCCACCGGGGTGGGAATGATCCAAGCACATGGTGAAAGCTTTACTCATAATAGCACTTTCAGTCCTTCACATCTTTCAGTGATGCTTTACTTTTGCACATTTCTAAAAAGTTTACTGTGAGCTTCACATTTTTCAGTATTTTTTAGGGAAACTCTGCCATATTGTATATTTAGAGATTTGTAATCTGTGCAAGCAAATAAATTAGTCTATAAAATACTGCAACATTGACAGTGCTGCAATCAGAACTGATACAAATAGGTGTAAACTGGAGAAGGTATAGTAGAGTTATGGGATCAGCCGGTTTCCCTTTCTTAAATCTTATGTAAAATAAAAGCAATCAGAACCTAACCAATTGAGAAATTACTGAACAGAAGTCAATGGTAACACAATGGTCTTAGAGAACAAAACCCCAAGACAATTCAGGCAAACAAATGGATGTAGGAAAGATCCATTAGCACATGTGCAACAGCGGCAGCTCGGGACAGTGAATATGGAATGCCCAGGGTGGGAATTTTAACCGATTTTAAAATTCACCTCTGTTCACATCAACATTTTACATCTGTATCGTGTGTGTGTGTGTGTGTGTGTGTTTATCTTTCAGGTTGTGTAACTGTACTTTAACAGATAATAGTTGCTCAGTTCTGTCATCAGTCCTTAGTTTAAAATGTTCCAGTCTGAAAGATCTAGACTTAAGTTACAATAATCTGAAGGATTCGGGAGTGAAGCTTCTCTCTGATGGACTAAAGAATCCATATTGTAAACTGGAGATACTGCAGTAAGTTTATCACTTTCTTACTGTAATCACACAGTTGGTGTCTTGTAACTGAATTTTCATCTAAGATATGGAGGTAAATTTTTCAGAATACTTGTTTGACAGATCGTTTGTTGAATGAACCAGCTCTGTGCATGGTATAGAAATCATCTGGCTTCTAAAAAACTTCAGGTCAATGTGTTCTTATGAAGGTCCAAAAATGTTATAGACTTTAGTGATAAATGGTTAATGTATGGGGTGGTATGTTGGCTTAGTGGTTAGCGTGTTCTCTTTCTGCGCTAGGGATTCCCTGTTCGAATCCCAATCTGGTGAAGCTTCCATGTTCTCCCTGTGTCCGCTGTTTTTTGTTTTGTTGTGTACTGCACACAAATGTTTATGCTCAAAATGACAATAAAATGCTTAAATTCATCTCTCCTCTTTGGGTACATTCTCCAAAACATGTAGAGCAGACCCTACTTGACTGAACATGCGACCCAACTGCTTGTTCAAGCCCTCATCCTATCCCGGTTTGATGATTGTAATGCGCTACTTGCTGGTATCCGAGCTTCCACTATCAGACCTCTTCAACTAATTCAAAACTCTGCGGCCCGACTCGCGTTTAACCATCCCAAGTGAACTCATGTCACTCCATTACTCTTCTAATTCCCAATTTCCCTGAAGGAATTACCCAAAGGGATCAATAAAGTTTTATCTTATCTTATCTTATCTTACTCATTTCCCTTCATTGGCTCCCTGTAGCTGCTCGCATTCAGTACAAGTCACTGACTCTGGCCTACAGAACCATTTCTGAATCTTCCCTCTCCTACCTTCACTCTATCTTTTCCAAATACACTCACTCCGACTCGTTCACTTCGCTCCAGTGATGATTGCTGCCTGGCGATTCCACCTCACCGAGGAGCTAATTCTCACTCCGTGGCGTTCACCACTGCAAAATGGTGGAACGATCTTCCCAACTCTGTCCGTAAGGCAGTATCACTAAGCAGTTTTAAGAAACTACTAAAGACACATCTCTTTAATAAATACCTGTTGTAAAAAAAGGGGGGGGGCAGCATTAAATAACAATCAGGTTTGATGAATTTACAGTGTAGTTGGTTTTCTGCATAGCTTCTGACTTCTAATGTTCTCATTTGTAAGTCGCTTTGGATAAAAGTGTCTGCTAAATGACTAAATGTAGATGTAAATGTAGAGCGCCAACACCATGGGGCACCTGCACCACATTCTTGATGTTTTCCTCAAAACATCTCCAATCGTCTAATGACAGTAAAACTGTTAAAATTCAGTTGATTCCACAGGAAAATTTTGCTAGTGTATTTTTTTTTCTGTGTGTGTTTCAGCTTGAATAAGTGTAATCTATCAGGGGAAAGTTGTTCAGTTCTGTCCTCAGTTCTCAGTTTAAATTCCAGTCTGAAAAATTTGGATTTAAGTATTAATAAATTGTGGGATTCAGGAGTGAAGCTTCTCTCTGATGAACTAAAGAACCCACATTGTAAACTGGAGAAACTGAGGTGAGATCGATCATCATTTTCTTACGAAACTTACACTAAGTCACTCTTACACAGAGTTTTTTTTTACTTTGTTTGTTTGATGTAATATTCTAATTATCATTAAAAATAAAACATTGCCATTGTTTATAAGACCTACAGTGATTGTGAGATGAGTTGCTAAGTTCTCGATGTCTGTGCAGGTTGAATGTTTGTGGTTTGACAAAAGAAGGTTTTGTTGCCGTGGCTTCAGCTCTGAGATCAAACACCTCATCAAAGCTGAGAGAACTGAATCTGTACAACAATAAACCAGGAGAAATAGGAAAGAAACTTCTCACTGATCTACAGAAGGATCCTCACTGTAACCTGAAGATACTACGGTGAGTTACACACACACACACACACACATATGGTATGTATTCTGGTGACCTGATTGTGTTTGATCTGGGTTATTTTAACCTACAGAATCTGATCTGTTCCTCTACTGAGTCAATTTGATACCTGATCAAAAAGGATTATGGGACTTAAAGGTATTGATGGTATAGTTCTATTTCTACAAAGTATTTCTTTATTTTTTACAGTACAGAAACCAAATTTAGCTCTGTGTCAGATTGGTAATATACGTTTTAGTCTTGTGTAAAGAAATGTAAGATAATTATTAATGAATTTCCATCCAAATCACTGTGAATGTATAAATGTATAGAAATGTTTAATGTTGTGAATCCTGGGATGTTAATGGATTGTTTTTTTGTTCTTCCTATTCCAGACCATACTTTTAATACTTTCCAAATTTCTAATACTTTTGTATTAAATACCTTACATTGCTAACTTGATTGTACCTACTTTACCCGTGAAGCAATGTGCAAAATAAAAGTGCTGATATGCAATATTGCCGAGTCATTGTCCTTGAATTCTACTTTTAATTAAAGCCTTTACAAAAAACTTCAGTGTTCTTCCAAAGGAGAACAAATTGAAATAGAACCTTCTACAATATGCAGTCCATCTTCCTCAAACCAACAGAAGTTTTGTTATAAACCAGAGTGAAGATTTGTTTCAACACATCATTTCACTTTCTGGTTCTATTTGGGTAGCTGTTTTTATGTTCTCATTTTGAAAGGAATCAGGATGACGATTTATTCTTTTAAGGCGTAATTCAGACCAAATAATTTGTCATCACACAACACATTCTCATTGCACCAAGCGTGTACACATTTTGTAATATATTCCCACCCATTGGTGTATATTCATTCAATAGTAAATTAGCTTATTTATTAACCAATCACAACACTACTGTAAAAGTGATATTTGTAGAGTTCCACAGTTCTTACCACTCTTGGCTGTGGGTCCTTCGGGTGGCGGTATGGTAGCGAGTCGAGTATAACAACATAAAAGAGGAGGCTGGATGCTGAAATTTAACAGAACCACTTTTAATTAATAACAACTGGGAAGCTACTCAAAGCTGCCGATGATACGGACTCTCTCTCTCTCTTGTGCGTGCACTCACACACCTAGAGCCTAACTTGCCTATAGTGGTTATATAGCTTCCTGCATCATTTTAAATATAACATCATGTTAACATTTCCTTTCTACAATTATTATTATCTATTGTTCTTACACTACTATACCATCCAATAATCTATGAATACCATACAGTATTCAGCGCAATCGGGCAGGAATATAATATCTCTCTTCTTTGAAATAGGAATAACAAGTGTATGCATGAAACAACAAACCATCAATCAATTCTTTAAAAGATAAGTTTGAACACTTACAAACTTTTTAAACGTAGGGCAGCGGACCACGTACACCCTATTACAAATACCAGGTCCAGGATAACTCTGCCATATGCTCTCCCTCGTCCACAACCGCATCCTCTTTGTTCAGTGACTGCTTGCAGCATGGCACACTGTGCTTGATGCTGTTCTTTGTCTCTTTTGGCAGCAGACTTCTCACATTCTTCTACTCTTTTCTCAGTGTGCA
>JAFMOD010000590.1:285169-333086 GCA_019802435.1 Corydoras maculifer | reverse complement strand
TGGTGATCAGTTGACAGCTCAGCTCCTCTCTTCACCCGAGTGTCCAAGACACATGGCCGCAAGTCCAATGACACAACTACAAAGTCGATCATTGAACTGCGGCCTTGGGCATCCTGGCGCCATGTGCACTTATGGACACCCTTGTGCTCGAACATGGTGTTCGTGATGGACAAACCGTGATTTGCACAGAAGTCCAACAACTGAACACCACTTGGGTTCAGATCAGAGGGGCCATTCCTCCCAATCACACCTCTCCAGGTCTCACTGTCATTGCCGTGAGCGTTGAAGTCCCCCAGTAAGACTACAGAGTCTCCAGGGGGAGCACTTTCTAGAACCCCCCCCCCCCACAGACTCCAAGAAGGCTGGGTACTCTGAACTGTCATTCGGCGCATAAGCGCAGACAACATTCAGTACCCGTTCCCCAACCCGAAGGCGTAGGGACGCTACCCTCTCGTCCACCGGAGAAAACCCCAACGTGCATGCTTCAAGCCGGGGGGCTACGAGAAAGCCCACACCTGCCCGAGGCTTTTAACCATGGGCAACTCCAGAAAAGAACAGAGTCCAGCCCCTCTCAAGGAGATTGGACCCAGAACCCGAGCTGTGCGTTGAGGTGAGCCCGACTATATCTAGCCGGTATCTCTAAACCTCCCGCACAAGGTCAGGCTCCTTCCCTGCCAGTAAAGTGACGTTCCAAGTTCCGAAAGCCAATTTTAGCAACCGAGGATCGCGACGCCCAGGCCCACGCCTCCGGCCACTGCCCGATCCACACTGCACCGAACCCCTATTACTACCCCCCCCACAGGTGGTGAGCCCATTTGAGGGGGAACCCATGTAGCTCCTTCGGGCTGGGCCCGGCCGGGCACCATGGGGAAGTGCCCGACCACCAGACGCTCGCTGACGAACCCCATCCCCAGGCCTGGCTCCAGGGTGGGGCCCTGATAACCCTATATCGGGCAGGGTACACGTGTTCTTGTTGTCTTTTTTCATAGGGGTTTTTTTTCGGACCACTCTTTGTCTGGCCTGTCACCTAGGACCAATTTGCCTTGGGAGACCCTGCCAGGGGCTTTTTGCCCCAGACAACATAGCTCCTAGGATCATTCAGGCACGCAAACTCCTCCACCACGGTAAGGTGGTGATCCAAGGAGGAGTATATATATATATATATATATATATATATATATATATATATATATATATATATATATATATACTCCCAATACTCTCTCAGAGAGAGTATTGGGAGAATGTCTTATGGTAAGATGAAACCAAAGTAGAACCAGAGTTTGGAGGAGAGTGAATGCTGAGTTGAATCCAAAGAACACCACACCAACTGTGAAGCATGGGGGTGGCAATATCATGTTTTGTGGCCGTTTCTCTGCAAAGAGACCAGGACGACTGGTCTGTACATGAAAGAATGAATGGGACCATGTATTGTGAGATTTTGAGTGCAAACCTCCTTCCATCAGCAAGGGCATTGAAGATAAAACGTGGCTGGGTCTTACAGCATGACAATAGTTCCAAGCACACTTCCAGGGCAACAAAGGAATGGCTTCATAAAAAGCATTTCAAGGTCCTGGAGTGGCCTAGCCAGTCTCCAGATCTCAACCCCATAGAAAACCTTTGAGGAGTTAAAAGTCCCAAAACATCACTGCTCTAGAGGAGATCTGAATGGAGGAATGGGCCAACATACCAGCAGCGGTGTGGGTCAGCCTTGTGCTTACAGAAAATGTTTGACTTCTGTCATTGCCAACAAAGGACTTTATATAAGTTTATAAGTATTAAGAAACTTTTTTTGTTTATCAAATACTTGTTTTCCACCATTATTTGCAAATAAATTCTTTAAAAATCAGACAATGTGATTTTCAGATTTTTTTTCCTCATTTTGTCTCTCATAGTGGAGGTCTTCCTATGATGTCAATTACAGGCCTCTCTCATCTTTTTAAATGGGAGATCTTGCACAATATTAAATATTAACATTGCACACATATGTAACATTCAAATCTACACATTATTAATGCCATAATATTATTATATGTTCTTCTATTATATCTCCTTTTCTCACTCTTTTCTCAGGTGCAGCACCTTGCTGTAATTGGATCTACAACTTATTTGCGCCTCAGTACAACCGTGAATTTGCAGGACTGTTTTATCGACAATTTAATTGGTTTGGGTAAGCCAACATGTTCCTTCGACATTTTCTTTAAATAATAGCTAATCCTGTAACACAGTGTTGAGGCTTGTGGTTAAGGAACCAGCCTTGATTCCTGTCTCATCAAGTATTATGGCTGAAGCCCCCATGGGCAAGGAAGCTAAACCTCTGGACATGTGTGCTCTACTTCCTTCAGTGTGTGTGTGTGTGTGTGGGTGTGTGTGAATGTCTCACTGCACCTTTAAATTGAATGTGGAGGACACACTCTCCTCTGTGTGTAAGCACTGTAGGCAAAATAGATCACTTTACTTGACTTACTTCACAGTAATAGAGTGATAATGTGAATGTTCTGGAGGTAAATGTGATATTTATAGTTTATCTCTATAATCATATATCATTTTTGTTTTTCATACATTATTTTTATTTATTCTTTTCAATAATTTTATTCTCTTTTATTCGTGTACCTGTACATCCCTGTATTCATCTCTTCCTGTGCTTTTTTTGTCTCTCTCACTGCTGGTAGTGGGTATTATCCACTTGCTCATGTTCAGCGTATCTATTTGTGGAATTTGGGGTCCACCTGCAATGAATAAACCTGCTCTCCTAATAGTAAGACACAAAACCTTACACTTTTTATGAGGTGACTAACGTTTGGTCCATAAATGCAGTGTAAAGTCATACACTGAGTAGCAGGTAGCGGTCAAAACACATTATCATTTATTAAACTATCAAAACACAAAGAAACACACAAAAAACTCACGTAGACCTGGACTAAAACATTACTGATGACCTCTGGCCTGCAGAAGTCTGAAGCAGGCTTAAATAAGGAAGAACACAGGCAAAAATTAATGAACATAAATGAGCACTTATCAACTAAAGTTGGCAGTCCATTAACTCAAAGAAGCCTGGAAACTAAGGAATACACACTAATCACATTCACATATCAAAAAACAAAAGCTTCCTGTCTGTAAAACTTCACATCTTTTACCACATACAGTGGTAAAAGATGTGACTGTTAAATGAATTCATCAGAATGGACGGTTCTATATTTAGAAATGAAGATAATTAATGAAAAAAATTAGAGCAAAATTTATCTTTTCATAACTAGTGATGTGTTTTTCTTTTACTTTCTCGCAGTACTGCATCTTCCTGACTCTATTCAGCAGTGCAGCTATTGTCCTAGGAGTCACGGCCTACGTTGACAGCTATGTGGTGCATTTTAATTTTGGAATGTTGGGACATTTTACAATAGCTTCAAGATATGTATTTATCACAGATTTCATTGTGTCGTGTTTTTCTTTTATTTAGATCTCGAAAACCCTTTCCGATTTTTACACCCTCATCTATAACCAGTACCTTAGCTTCAAGATATGTATTTATCACAGATTTCATTGTGTCGTGTTTTTCTTTTATTTAGATCTCGAAAACCCTTTCCGATTTTTACACCCTCATCTATAACCAGTACCTTGTGACAGAAGATGTGATTCGTGGCTTTATCCTTATGCTGCTCAACAAAGCTGTATGAAAACAAACACGCTCAAAAACACAAACTCTACACAATGTGATCATTACCAGCCATCTGACTCTGTGACCCTGTGCTCCTTAGTTTGACTGCTGTGGTCTTGATGGCATTTTGACCAGTTGTCCACAAAAGACCAATTTTTCAGGAATCCCCTTCACCGCTCCTGTAAGCAACACCCTCTTACTTCCTGCATGCTCTAAGCTGATGTATTCTGTATATTAGGCTCTGTAGTGTGTTTTAAAATGTTTTTAATTTTGTCTGTGTGTGTGTGTGTGTGTGTGTGTGTATAGAGTTGTCCATCTCTAATTACAGAAAACCTACAGGCCACCACTGTATTGGGCATATTTCTGGGTATTGCAGGATTCTTGGTGAGTAATACATGCTGCAAAAATACATTTTTATTTTTTACATAGTCAGATTACACACTCAGCACAGTAATAAAAGAGATACATAACTGCAAAATACTCATGGACAATCAATGATTGCACAGATAAGGGTTAATTAAAAAGGGTAATTATATACCCACAGAGGAGAGAAGTGACAAAAACAGAATTCAGTTTAAAGTAGTCAGTCATTAGAAAAATCACTCAGTCATGTTTAAGAAAGTCTGAGAGTGTTTAAGGCTAGTGTCAAATTTTAAAATGCGTATAGTTTAAAGAATGTCTGTTGTCTCTAAAGATTTACTGTCAGGTTTGACTGACGGGTCCTTAACTAGTGACTTGTGGTGTTCTCTCATTTGTAAGTCACTTTGGATAAAAGCGTCTGCTAAATGACTAATTATAAATGTAAACGTAGGTTTAAATTCAGTGAGGATTAGAGTCTAGTGTGGCTAATGCATACATAAGACTGTAAATTCCCTTTTACATGCATGTATACTTTTAAAACTACAGTAAGAACAAAACTCTAGTCCTCATACGCACGATGGTGGAAACCCCAGTGTGGGATTAGTACACACACAGCCACTCTTCCACACTAGACAGTGAACAAGATTAATATTACAATCAACATTTGTGTCTTTTTCATTCATTAGAGTAGACCTAGTGTCTTTTAAACCTTAACTTATCTTTCTTTTTTTTAATCTTTTTCTAGTTGGTGCCGCTGGGCTGCAGTTTCATCATGCTTTACCAACTAAAGCAGACTTCATCTCACGGAAAATCAGTGTACAACATTGCATAGATGTACAGCTTCAAACAGCCCCCTCCCCCCATTTCTGCATACACCTACAAATTAATTTAAAATTTAAATCCACTCCTTATCATCTCCTTGTAACTATATTCCATCAACTCACTTTCCATTCTCTGCCTTGATCAAGATTTCTTAAAAAATGCTATAACAAGTTACAACTCAGCTGGGAATTTTAAACCAGTTTATTATTATCACATTTAAATAATTTCTTTGAGTTATGCAACGTAGAAAACTACACAAATACAGGATTCTGCTTCAAAACCTTGAGAACTTCTACTTTTTATCCTTTAAGAAAAAAGGATTTAAAAAAACTACTTAAAGAAGCTGGATAATTGCTAAACAACTTTGCTTGTTATTTTACTAAAATGGTCTCATGCTGGTGACCACCACTGCATTTTTTTCAAGAAATGCTCTGAAATGCAAATGTGCAAATAAAAGTCAAGTGTCAAAGTCAGCATTATTGATAGAACTAAATATGTGTGTGCAGGATATACACAGTAATAAAATTAGGTTTTCTCAGACGCACGGTGAGGTAGAAGAAATTACATTTACACACAATAATAGACATTAGGTACATTTAATTTGTGAAGTAACAGAGAAAAGTGACAGATTTAAAGTGAAGTGTTCTTATGCCATGGTTTAGGTCAATGGTTATTTAGGGTGAATAACAAAGTTGTGCAAATAAAAGCAGTGCAAATCTAAGGTGTTACAAAATGACTAAACATGACGAAACACGTGGAATTGTTGGTGATGAGTGCAGGTCCAGTTCCATATGTTGCAGAGTTCAGTAAAGAGTTTGTTTTATGTGTTAATGAAAAACAGGAAAACCTGATAAGGGTTGATTAGACATTCTTTACACATTTGTGAAAAAATGCTCTCAGGAAATTGCTCTAAGGTGCTCAGTGAATTCTAGCGTGGAACTGTAATAGGATGCCACCTGTGCAACAAATCCAGTCATTAAATTTATTTGCTCCTAAATATTCCACAGTCAATTGTCAGCATTATTTTAAAAAATAGAAGTGTGTGGGAACGAAAGCAACTCAGCCATGAAGTGGTAGGGTTAACCAGAGATAAGAACAGAGTGGAGACAAAGCTTGTGAGGAATGTGTTTAATTTTCAACCTTAAATAACTTATTAATTTAAGTCAAACAAGTACTCATATTTCTTAGAGACAAATTTATTAGGTTGTTTATTTATTCAAACTTTAACCCGATGATAATTATTTTAACCCTAAATGATATATGATGATAATTAATTTGTGCAAAATGTGATCCTACTGCTGGCAGTAGCAGTTCAGGTTCAGGCTGGGTATTTAAACAGTTGCTCACAGACAGACACACTAATCGACAGCTCTCTTGATCCTAAGAAACTGAGAATATTTTTTGTCTGCATCTCCCTGATTTGGGCGAGTCTGGGATCAAACAGACCCTCACCTGTCTTTGGTCGAGCATGCCTTATCTTTTCACTAGAAATTCTCACAGCCTCTATCATGTCTTTTCAGAGCATGTTGATTGATTCCAAACCCTGACATGTTCACCATTATTGAACTTTGTAGAATCTTTATGAAAGCAGTAAACATTTTGTCTTTTACTAAACATTGTGTTTCTTAATATTGTATCATGCTATTTTACCCTCATATCTACCATATCTTTTATTTATTTTATTTAGTAATTTACTCCTTTGCTTTCAGTTATGCTAGTTTATTATTCCTCAGTTTGGTTATGCTCACCTAGAATATAAGCCAGGAAAAAGGAATATAGAAAAGAAAATGAATAGGGTTTTAGTTTTTACACTCATCACATCATACACTCAGACTTAATCCACACAAACAACAAAATATACCAGACAACACTCTTACTTATTCATACTTATTCTGCCCTCTAGTGAGGACTCTGTTTTCACAGATAGATAAACTTATGCAAACATTTTTGGTTTTTAAATGGAATATATTTATTCACCATCCAAGAAAGAATGCACCAGGAACTCAGTAAAACTATAACACCCAGTTACATAACATGCTGTGAAAATTAGCCACATCAATGATCAAAGTAATTGTATACTTCCTTTAGTAAACAACAGACAAGATTAAACAACTATTTTACATACACAGTAAACACTACCTCAAAGGAGGCTAACTGAGATTTGATTTAATCCAATACCGCCACCTACTGGCAGGTATAATTTCCCTTTGGCAGAACAATACTAACATATAACGTGGTACCACACACAAACCAACACTAAGAATTACCAAACTATATTGCAATACAATATTCTAATTAATTTTTATTTAGTGTACAATTTAACTTATAATATGCATATATAATATAACGCAGTTTTATATTAATTTAGGGTTCAGACTCTATAGATATTACTTACTTTAATCATACATAATAAATTTTATCTTTCTAAGTCTTACAATAAAATCTCTTGCTGTGCAGTTTTATAGTCTTATCATCAGGTGATCAGTTTTATATCAGAATATGTGGATCCATATAATTACACATAATTACACAGTTTTCGCCACTGGCCGGCGGGAGAAGTCATCGTAACACACTGAAATTTATTTATTTATTTTTATATATTTATAATATATATAATATTTAACATCATATAACAGCAATTCAAACAAGACTGGTCCACACTTGTACACGTAAAATAAAAGCATTTGCTTACCATGGAATGCTCCACTGTTCATCGTCGTCACGATGCCCTATTCAGCTGTGTCCTACGCAATTTAGGCTTTGGGTGATCTGGGGCCACCCCGTATTGCCCCACCTCGGCAAGAGGCGCAAAGCCTAGTTCAGAGCAGCAACTGAACTAGTGACCGAACTTTCTTCTATTCAGTCCCTTGGACTCCCAGAGCCAAGATTTACTAACTTAAAGGACTAGAGGTGTCTCGGTTTTCCTCGTTCACGCCCTTTCTTTCTGTCTGAATCTCATCGAAACTATGATTGTTCATTTCCTATGTGTCCGGTTAATTTAATTAAAAGGGACAATAAGCCTCGTAGACAATACAGTTCTGTTTTCTGCACTCCCTACACTACCAGCATAATATAATTAAAAAGTATTACCTTTGCTCGATGATCAGTACTGTTAACATTGGGTTATCGAATACTACATTCTCGCCAACCAGTAACAAACCAATACCCCAAACAGTAGTATTTAAAAAACTTACCTTTGTTCAATGATCAGAACTGTTAACATTGGGTTATCAAATATAAATTCTCACCAACCAGTAACAAACCACTACCCTAAACAGTAATATAGAAATAAAATTATTCAGTATAAACTCGTTTGTGCCCTGCAACATCTGTTGTGGCGCTATACATGTGTTAAGATTAAATTTGGCAAAAATCAACATACAGGATTTTGCTGCAACAGGTTCCTGCAACCAAATCGATGTGCACATCAGTATTAAGGAAGTGTAGATTGCAACATACAGAAATGGCAAATTGTGCGTTCCAAAAGACTCCGCGACTCCCCGACCCATTGTTCCACGTTGTTATGTTCCATTAAAAACAGTCAGAAGTCGGCGGGTTTGTTCCAAAAGAATTTAATGCATTTTACTGAAAAGACAACCAAATGTACAGGAAAAATCATCAATGGCGGGAAACCATGATTGATGATAGACCCCTGCCCTTCCGTGGCCGTGTCTCTGTATATATCCTAAGGTTGACTTATTTTGGGTGTGTTTGTATAAAACTGAACCCAACAGATAACAGTTCATTATCTTGTCAAAAGACAGTTGTGTCTTCAACAATTGTTCCTATTTTACATGTTCAGTTGAACCATTACAACACATAGATTATATACTTTCAAACAGTTAGGATAAATTAATACAATTTATGTCTTTTTGTGTTTAATAAATTCCAATAGTACAAAGGTATTTAATCACATGTCTTAAACTCAGGTGGTCCATCAAGACTGTGAATAAAATGAAGCATCTAAGTTAAAGTTCTTTTCTTCATGTATTTCTTTCCACAATAGTACATTGTCCCAAAGCTGCTATACAGTTTTCTAAGCCTGTTCCCCCCAAATAGCAAGCCAAAGCAACAGTGGCAATAGTTGTTTTTTAAAAAGGAAACCTCGGAGGACCAATGTTCAATGGCGGACTTATCCTTCCTGAGTGGCCAGGCAGCATCACACTGTTGAGCACCCCACTAAGTCTTGGTTCAGTGAGGCCAATTGACAAAGTACTTAACAGAAGTAACAGTAACCCATTGGTCTCAGGCAAACATAAACATGTAGATAGAAATGATCCATTAGCACATGTGCAAGATTGGCAGCTTGGGACAGTGAATGATACACGCCATATGGAATGTCTAGGGTAGGAATTTTAACAGGTTATAAATTCACCTATATTAACTTTAATGTTTTACAACATCTGTAACGTATGTGTGTTGTGTTTATTTCCCAGGTTGTGTAACTGTGCTTTATCAGACAATAGTTGTTCAGTTCTGTCATCAGTTCTTAGTTTAAAATGTTCTAGTCTGAAAAATCAAGACCTGAGAGACAATAATCTGGAGGATTCACCAACATTCAATTAGGATTAGGGGGCGTGGCCAAGTGACGTCATCAGCAGACTGCCGTATATTTCTGCTCACACAGTGCACAGAGGCTCTAGAGCTTCAGGGCAACTTTTACTGCCACTCTCTCAGCATTTTAAACCCTCTCTGTAGTGTTATCGTGAAATATATATCTAGTTTGACTTTCTTTTTCTCTGTCTTATTTGTGGAGCACTAACACCTCCACCTCCACCTCACCACATTCTTGTTTGCTCTCTTGAAGATGAACCCCTTCCAATTTTCTCCAATCGTCTAATGACAGTAGAACATTTCAAATCCAGATGAATCCAGAGAAACCTGACGACGTGACCTCGTGTGATAATGACGTGAACATGTTTTGTCCAGGTGTTCTTGTGGGTATGGTGTACTTACAGCATGTTTGGTGTTACTGGATAGGTTAACATCAGCATCATTGCTTTCATCCAAGTGTGTTTGTTTTGTGCTGAGCAAGTGATGGCTATTATCACGACCATACTCTTATACCCTTATGACTTCATCCAACTGTAGCTGTGAAAGTGCTTTGGCTGATCAGAAAAAGTAGGAGTCTTTGTGGTCTGCCCTAGCCACATTGATTTTGCAATTTGCAGAAATCTTTCTGCCAGTCCATTGCTTTGTGTGTTATGCGGGTTCATCGTGATGTAAGTAAATTCCCAAGCAATAGCAAAATTAAAAAATTCTCTGGCACTATGCTGTGTAGCATTGTCAGAAATTACTGTACCTGGGATTTCATGTGTTTTTATTATAAATATATAATATCTTTTAATTTATGCACAATTGTTGATTATGTTGTGAAGTTAATTTTAAAATTTTAATAAAAAAAAAACTAACTGTCAAGGACTGTCTTGTATTTTATGATTGGTTAAGGGCTCTTTGGCATTTGAATGCTAATACTCGAGACAGAATGTGTGTTTTCCAATCATGTCATCTGTCTTTGCATATCCCTGGCCAGAACATAACATTGTGGGCTTTTTGCTTGCATTCCTCGAAGCCTAGTGGAAATGAATTCTAATTTCCTAATTGAATTAGTGACAACTTATGTCTGCTTTGAGAGATTAAGGAAAATCTATTTTCTCTCCTTTGAAAATGATTTAGTTTATCTCAGACAGTTCATCATGAAAAATTTCCTTCTTCCTTTTACCAAATGAGTTCCAAAAATAATTTGATCTCTTACCTTTTCATCACTGTCTGTATAATTACAGTACTTCATATGCAAGCACAACTCTGTCAAAAACTGTTCGAACAGTTCATTAGCATCTTGATCGTTTTGGTGGAACATGTACTGTGTGAATATTATGTTCGTTCTTGAGGAAATGTATGCTTCAAAGTGATCACAATACGTTTCGAGTACATTTTCTTCCTCTGCTGTGAGAGTCCATGTATGGAAAATGTGTCATTTTTCGCTGGCCTCAAGGAGAAGTTAAAAGTATACTTCATCCTTTCATTTCATCTACAGCTGGCCCGAAAATATTACCTCCACGTGCTGCTTGAACTTGTGCCTTGCTTTCAACAAGTTGCCATGCCATGCTTTCTCATGCCATGCTTTCTCATGCCATGCCAGTGATGGATATTCATTCTGAATTCCGTTTCCACTGACACCATGTGTTGTTCTTGTTTGGAAAGAGAATCAGAATGACTAGTTATTCATCTGAGGTGTACTTTATTCAGACAAAAGATTCAATGCAGACACCCAACACTCAGAGTTTCACTTCCTTCCAATTTCCACCAATTAGTTCATATTCAACCAATAGTAAATTAATACATTTATTAACCAATCACAACAGGACTATTCCATGCAACAATTACTGAATACAATACACCATATTCAGTGCAATTAGGTATGAATAGTACATATCAAAGTCATTTTATATTATGACGTCATTTAACTACAAATATGTTAAGAATAAGAATAAGTAGTAGAAACATAGTTACAAATTAATATATTTATTTACTATTGTTGTTAACAACAATAAAAAAATCAACAGTAATTTGTGGTCTTCTCATTTGTAAGTTACTTTGGATGAAAATAACTAAATAAAACTTAAAAAATTAAAATAAAACAATGTGTTTTTTTTCAGATTTTATTTACATGTCAATGAAATTCCATAATAAATCACTTCATAATGTTTATAATCCTCTGTTCCTTATGATACAACATGCATGGAAGCCCGTTTCCGCCACAGGAAAAAAAAAAAGTAACTCAGAATTCTGACTTACTAAGTCAGAATTCTGACTTTTTATCTCAGAATTCTGACTTTATATCCCGGAATTCTGACTTTATATCCCGGAATTCTGACTTTATATCATATCGGACAGCGCAGCGCAATGCATCACTGACCCTCACTCACTCACAGTTTAATGCATGTAGTGCAAGCGGCTAGGGCGTAGGAAGTTTATTATCCAAACATGGGCTTTTCAATCTCAATTTATTACACATACACGTGCTCATGTCCGATAATCATAGTAAAGCTGCTTGGGGTTATCGATCAAGTTTTTTCATTTTAAAAATTATTTGTATACCTTATTGTATACCGTATGTAGGTAATTCATTTATTTACAGACATGCATAATCTATACTATAGTATATTCATTCATTCATTCATTCATTATCTTCTGCTTTATCCTATATTAGCTGTGGGGTTCCCCATGCCCATCCAGGGGAGGACGTTTCAGGAGCTGGGCAGATACACCCAGGACAGGGTGCCAATCTGTCGCTGCGCACACACTCACTCACGCATACACACTCTATATGGGGCAATTTAGAGAACTCAATTGATTTGATCCGTTTTTGGACTGTGGGAGGAAACCGGAGAACCCGGAGGAAACCCACGCAGACACGGGAAGAACATGGAAACTTCACCCAGATGGGGATTCGAACCGGGAATCCCTAGTGCTGAGAGGCAAACGTGCTAACCACTAAGCCACCGTGCCGCCTACTATAGTATATGTTTCTGCAATTTCCCCCGGGAATTAATGAAGTATTCTGATTCTGATGCGATGCCAAATTGGGTAGTATTGAATAACAAATCTTGCGTTGAAAAGCAACTCGTTAAAACAATTTCGTGGTATGTACGCTTGTTTTATTTTTAAAAACGAAACCTCAATAAACAGTGAATCATCCTTTAGCCAGACGTTAATTTAGTGATGATGAGACTGCATCTCAGTGTGTTACGATGACTTCTCCCACCGGCCAGTGGCAAAAACTGCCCAGCTCAGGGACTCGGTTAACAACTATAAAGTCCATTAATATTAATACTCTTATACTCTTATATGTACTCTTTACACATTGTAGATTTATCCAACTATATATATATATATATATATATATATATATATATATATATATATATATATATATATATATATATATATATATATATATATATATCTGACTGCGTGTTGCGATGCAGAGCAATTACCGTTAAACAGAGATAAAGTCTGAGATTAAGTCTCATTGATAGTAGATCAAAGGCAAGGTCAAGATTGTTTAACTGTTTAATTAGATTTCATTAAAATAAAAGTAGGGCGGCACAGTGGCTTAGTGGTTAGCACGTTCGCCTCTCAGCGCTAGGGATTCCCGGTTCGAATCCCCATCTGGGTGGAGTTTCCATGTTCTCCCCGTGTCTGCGTGGGTTTCCTCCGGGTTCTCCGGTTTCCTCCCACAGTCCAAAAACATGGATCAAGTTAATTGAATTCTCAGAATTGCCCCGTTTAGAGGGAGTGTGTGTGAGTGAGTGTGTGCCCAGCGATGGATTGGCGCCCTGTTCTGGGTCTATCTGCCCAGCGCCCGAGACGTTCTCCACTGGATGGGCATGGGGACACCCACCGCGACCCTAATAGAGGATAAGCGGAAGATAATGAATGAATGAATGAATCAATAAAAGTGAATTTAGGTATATACCATGCAATTATTTAAACACAACGACGTACAACCAAACCACAAGCAGCCTTTTTGCGCCCATCATGTATATGTACATATGAGCTATGAGCCTGTCACACGCATGCACACGCATGCGCTGTCCAATATGAAATAAAGTCAGAATTGCGGGATATAAAGTCAGAATTGCGGGATATAAAGTCAGAATTCTAAGAAAAAATTCCGAATTCTGAGATTAAAAGTCAGAATTCTGAGATTAAAAGTCAGAATTCTGAGTTTTTTTTCCTCTTAGTGGCGGAAACATGCTTCTATAAACATGCATTGTTGTTTTTACCACAATAAAATGTACTTAATTAAACTTTATATAATAGTCTCATATCTGTAGCTATACAGAAATTTAAAAACTCTAGTTGTTTCTGACCACAAGATGTCAGCAGACGTTTATATAAAACTATCACTGTAGCTTCTAGACAAAAAAAAGAAACGACACTTGGTAAGTAATTGAACTAAATACAGAATATTTAATGACGAAGTGCACTATTCTATTTTAATAGCTGATGTTTCACACATAGTAGATAGTAGATAGATAGTGCATTAACAATAGAATTGTGACTTGATTTAAAACACTGTAATGATTCTTTTTCGAGATCAAAAGGATCAAATAAATCAGTTCAAACAGAATTCCTCTCAAATTAAGATATTTATGTTTGATAAATTTTGATATAATTAATGTGAAACATTAAAAATTAAGTTCACAATAAAAAGTTATTAAACCAGTATTGGAAGTTGTAATGTAGATTATTAACTGAATCATTCTGAATCGATTCCCAGTGAATCAGTGAATCAGAAGTGTGACATATCGGCTAACAACTAGTGATGGGCATTCTGGCTCTTTTCGGAGAGCCGGTTTATCTGGCTCGGCTCATTAAAAAAGCCAGCTCTTTCGGCTCCCAAGTGGCTCCCTTGACGTTTTTTGCAGCTTAAAGCAGTTAATTACCAAAATATGTGTGAAATTAATTACTAGTGCAATTTTTTTATATGGTTTTATGTAATTCTTCAAATTGCCCCATATAGAGTGTGTTTGTCTATGTGTGTCTGTATGAGTGTGTGCCCAGCGATAGACTGGCGCCTGTTCTGGGTGTATTTGCCCAGCGCCTGAGATGTTCTCCCCTGGATGTGCATGGGGAACCCCCCCGCGACCCTATTAGAGGATAAGTGGAAGATAATGGATGGATGGATGGTTTTATGTACATACTTATCATAGAACAGATTGCTGCAAAAATAAAGAGAAAATATTAAAAAGATCCTCTGCGCTGTGTATATATATATATATATATATATATATATATATATATATATATATATATATATATATATATATATATATATATATATATATTGCAGGGCGGCACGGTAACTTAGTGGTTAGCACGTACGCCTCTCAGCGCTAGGGATTCCCGGTTCGAATCCCCATCTGGGTGGAGTTTCCATGTTCTCCCCGTGTCTGCGTGGGTTTTCTCCGGGATCTCCGGTTTCCTCCCACAGTCCAAAAACATGGATTAAGTCAATTGAATTCTGAAAATTGCCCCATATAGAGTGTGTTTGTGGGAGTGAGTGTGTGCCCAGCAATGGGTTGGCGCCCTGTCCTGGGTGTGTCTGCCCGGCGCCCGAGACTTTTTACCCTGGATGGGCATGGGGAACCCCACCGCGACCCTAGTAGAGGATAAAGCGGGAGATAATGAATGAATGAATGAATGAATAAATATATTGCATTTTACAATAGTACATTGTCACAAAGCAGCTTTAGTGTTATAAGCCTTTAAACCTCCAAAGAGCAAGCCGAAGCGACAGTGACAAGAAAAAACTAACTAGTATGTTGTTTAAGGAAAAAAGGATGAGATGTCCTTCAAAGGAAAGGACACTAAAATCAAACCTGGTGGAAGGTAGTGATCTTTTAAGGGTGTGAATATTGAGCAGAAAGCTTGGTCTCTGTCAAAGATCTGTCTCTGTTCTCCAGATGGTTCTCACATCTCACAGCAAAAATGTCTTGGGTTTCATTCTCTGTGTATCTCTGCAGGCTGATTTAACAGTTCTATGTTGCTGACATCATTGGCTGCAGATACCTCTGCAGGTGTTGCACATCAGTGCTGCACACACTGAACGCTGAACCCACTGTCAGTTACCAGATTAATTATAACACAATGCACAACCTTTTTATTCAATTTGGAGCATTCAATTTACCTTGATGTTTTTGGACTGTAGGAGGAAACCGGAGAACCCTGAGGAAACCCACACAGTCAAAGGGAGAACATGGAAACTCCACCTAGATTGGGATTTGAACTGGGAATCCCTAGCGCTTAAAGGCAAATGTGCCAACCTCTGAGTCACTGTGCCGCACTCTTACTTTAAATAATTGTTTACATTATGTGGTAAGCATGTTACATTGTTTTTTTTTTTACTGTCAAATTGACTTTTCTAATAGCAACGGTCAACACACACAAACACACACACAAAGGCTGTTGTGTACTGAGGCCTGTTCCACAAAGCATGCCAACTCAGTAAACCAGGTTTTTTGCTCAAACTTGGATCCACGAAAGAGGCCAGACCAAAGCCTCGCTCAGTTACCACAGCAACATATACATCAGAAAAAACCTACTCCATACCGTGTAACAATTTTCGCTTAATGAAGCTGGACTGTTTTTATTGGATGAGTCGTGTGTTCTCATAGTCATGCCGCTTGGGAAACAAAATTTAAAAAATTTTAACTTTATCATTGTTGTTCCAAAACCAATATATTTTTTGATGGAGAGAGTAAATATTTATTGTTAATCAGTGAGGTTTCTGCATATTTCCATTTGTTGGTTTGCAGTGATCCCTCACCTTGCGGGTTATGTTCCAGAGCTGCAAACCTTTGCGATAGGTGCAAATCCTCGAAGTAACGGAGCACAGCTGATGTGTGGTGTTGTAGGGGCGTGCGGCCAAAGGACCACAAATAGCATCGCCGCGTGGAGACACTGGAGAAGCTACTGGAAATCACACAAACACACTGCAGGATAATAAAGAAAGCGCTACACCCACAGTGACTTAAATAAGGGGGGCGGCTAATTAAGGTAGTGGTTGCAGCTGTTTAGAATTGAGGTGAGGTAGACCTAGAAACCGGTGTGGGTGTGACACCTGATCACCACATAATCTGCATGGCTGTCCTACACTGTTAATGCTGCCCGGCTGCTCAAGGAGGATGAGTCCCCTACTAAGCCTTGGTCCTCTTCCTTAAAGGTAGGCTTCTTCCTTAAAATAATTACATAATAGGGAGATTCTTCTGGCAACTGTCGCTTTGGCTTGCTCTTTGGGGTTTTAAAGGCTTACAACACTGTAAAGCTGCTTTGTGACAATGTACTAATTGTAAAAATTATATATATAAATTACTTGAACCTAAATTTGAAATTGAACTTGACACGGACAGAGCAATTATTTAATTGGTATTAATGGACAAAATATAATGAACATAAATCTGCAATTCAAATATTTTACTGGTTATAACATATACACACATTACATGAACTACAGTATGTCAATAAGCATTTTTTAATAAAACAAAGTTTTACTTTATAAAGTGGATTCAATTCTGTAATGTAATGTAGAATAATTCAGATAAATAATTCCAAGTTAACCTCCGATTTACACTCACTTTAGAATGAAGCTTAATTGACTGCTGACATGAAGAAAAACATAATCAGTCAGTCATTACAGTACTAACATGTAACATACATGTAATCAATCTGGACATAGTACAACTGATTGTATTCAATATATAGCCAAATATGTGTTGAAGTGGCAATAACTGCCCAACAATTAAGCAACCAATCTAAATATCATTGTTATTATTTTTTCCATGTAAATTTTACATGAAGTGCATCAGTATGTTTTTATATTTGTATTTGTTCTGTTAAAGTTTCCAAATGATTTTTGAGATTTATCTGTAATGATGTGATGTGATTAAGTTAAAAAAAACATTGGTTTGTAACTTTATAAATCTGATTTCCTTTTGATATGAATTTAAAATCTACCGAAATCTTAGGATTTATTCTATTATATATTTAATTATAGTTTTATACAAATTAATAACTCACTGTAGACTCTTCAGTTTACAGTTAGGGTTCTTCTGTAGATCAGTCAGCAGCTTCACTCCTGACTTTCTTGGTTCATTATTATTCATATAATGTTCTCTCAGGTTTAATAATGGATTTGATCTTAGAGCTGATGCCAGATCAGAAAATCCTTCATCTGTAATACTGCACCCTATCAACCTACAGAGAAATTCAGAACAATCCTCCAATTAAAACTGAACACACAATCAGTTCTATAAGATAAACATGAAAAGATTTACAGTGGGGCCAAAATGAGTTTTTGTAACCCTCCACACTCATGTCCTGCCTGTTGAACCTTAGACACTGGATGTAAATTTTCTCCACCTAAACAAAAAGAGAAGTGCTGCTTGCTGGCACAAAATGTACACATTAAAAAAAAAATGATGGAGCAGTTGTGGAAACATCCACTATGCCAAACTTGGCATAACTTTTGATTCCTCCCTTGCCTCTGAATCCCACATTAGGGCAGTAATCATTTTTTCATTTGGGCAATATTGCTCTCTTGCATTCGTCGTGTCGTTTTGTCTGACAAAGACGCTGAAATTCTGGCAAAAATCTCATCCTGTTTAGCTATTTTCATCGCCCTTTCTAATAAAATCATACAATCTCTACAGTATGTACAAAATTCTGCTTCTCGGGTCCTCACATACACTAAAAAAATTTGCTCACATCACCCTGATCCTTTATCAATGTCACTGGTTACACATCTCACTCCATATTCAAATCCTCCTTCTAACTTAAAAATTCCTTAATGGACTGGCTTCTGTCTATCTATCACAACTCGTATATCTAATACCCCAAATTAAACACTATGATCCTGTGATACGGGCGGAGTGGTAGCTTAGTGGTTATGTTCTCCTCTCAGCGCTGGGGATTCCCAGTTCAAATCCCAATCTGGGTGGATTTTCCATGTCCGTTTCCACATGGGTTTCCTCTGGGTTTTCCGGTTTTCTCCCACAGTCCAAAAACATGGATCAAGGTCAATTGAATTCTGTGTTTGTGTCTGTGTGAGTGAGTGTGTGCCCAGTGATAGACTGGCATGGGGAACACCCCCCCCCCTGACTCTAGTACAGGATAAAGAGGAAGATAATGTATGATTGGATCCTTTGATACTGGTCTCTTGGTGGTTCTGAAATTCAAATTGATCACTGTTGGTGGGAGATCTTATAGCATCTGCTCTTTCCTCCTCAACTCAAAACCCATCTATTTTTCCAACACTTCCACTCACACTCTCGGTCATAAGTTTTTTTTTGTTGTTTGTTTTGTTTTTATCCTCCTCTCTTGATCATTTGTAAACTGACTTGGGCTTTAGAATAGTGCTAACTTATTATTATCATCATATTGGTAAGCAAAATCCCAGAATTACACGAAGGGACCTGATGAATGACTTGCAAAAAGCTGAGACCAAAGTAACAAAGTATACCATCAGTAGCACACTTAAACGAGAGGGACTCAAATACGGCAGTGCCAGGCTTGTCCCCCTGCTTAAGTCTAGTAAAGGTCCAGGCCTGTCTGGAGTTTCCCAGTGAACATACAGTATGGATGATATAGAAGGGAATTGGGGCAATGTCATGCGGTTGTTAAAAATTAAACTTGTTTTTGAAAGCACCATACCTACTGTGAAGCATGGGGGTGGAAACCAATCTTTGGGGGCTGTTTTTTTGCAATTTTTTTTTTTTTTTGGGATTAGGACGACTTATTCATGTTAAAGGAAAAAAAATGGGGCAAAATATCCTAAGATTTTAAGCCAAAACCTTCTTCCACTAGTGAGGTAATTGAAGATGGAAGGTGGCTGGGTCTTCCAACATGTCACTGTTCTCAAATACACCGCTAGGGAAACAAAAGAATGGCCCTGTTAGAAGTATTTCAAGGTCCTAGAGTGGCCTAGCCAGTCTTCAGACCTCAAACACATAGGAAATCTATGGAGGGAGTTGAAAGTACATGTTGCTCAATGCTCTGCATGGGGATTTGGGCCAAAATACCAGCTACAGTGTGTGCAAACCTAGTGAAAATTTACAGGAAATGTTGCCAACAATGGTTATGTTACAAAGTATTAAACTGAACTTATTATTTACCAAATACTTATTTTTCACCATAAATAATAAATTAAATTCTTTAAAAATTCTATAATTTTTTTGCTCATGTTGTCTCTCATAGTTAAAGTGTACCTATGAAAATTACAGATCTCTCATCTTTTTAAGTAGTAGAACTTGCACTAGAACTAGAAGTGGCTTACTAAGTACTTTTTGGCCCCACTCAATTTTAATACTTCAGTATCTCCAGTTTGCAGTGTGGATTCTTCAGTCCAGCAGACAGAAGCTTCACTCCTGCATCCTGTAGTTTATTGTTATTCAGGTGCAGTTCTATCAGACTGGAGGAGTTTAAACTGAGAACTGAGGACAAAACTGCACAACTTTCCTCTGATAAATGGCAATTACACAACCTGTAAAATATAAACATAAAACATTCATTAACACAAAAAAACATGCACTTTCATTCATTCATTCATTATCTTCCGCTTTATCCTATATTAGTGTCCCATGCCCATCCAGGGGAGAACGTTTCAGGCGCTGGGTAGATACATCCAGGACAGGGCGCCGATCTACCGCTGGGCACACACACTCACACACTCTATATGGGGCAATTTGGAGAACTCAATTGACTTGATTCATGTTTTTGTACTTTGGAAGGAAACCGGAGAACTCTGAGGAAACCCACGCGGACACGGGGAGAACATGGAAACTACACCCAGATGGGGATTCAAACCGGGAATCCCTAGTGCTGAGCGGCAAACGTGCTAACCACTAAGCCACCGTGCCGCCCAAAAACAGGCACTTAATTCACTTAAAGAAACATTTCATTATCTCTAAATAAACTGTGGTGGAGGGAATTTAAAAACTTTCCCGTCTGTGTGTCGGCCGTGCATAAACATAAAATGCTGAAATATATGTAAAATAACCCTTTAAAAAAACAAAATATGTGTTTGAAAGCAAAAATACCTAAGAAATGAGCTGATTAAGACAGTGCGTGCGGGCAGGTGTTGAATGTTGTGCCATAATGTGTGAAAGATGTGTTATTACTAATTAATACTAACTAGAAAATATTAATAAATGTTAAATTCAGATTGAGCATGGTCAGACCTTTTAACATGTTTCTATAAAGTGTTTAGATATAGAAAAGGATGTGAAAATGCTTTGTTGTTAACTGGAAAGCATTTTTTACTATAAAATTATAGATTTAAATGGCTACTTTAAGCCAGATTTGTTAGAATAAAAGTGCAGTGAATAGTTGTGAAAATGTATTAATAAAAAGGCAGAAAAGTGGTGATTGAACTGAGCAATGAAATCCAGCCTTATATTAAAGACTGGATTTTTAATACATTTTATTTTCAATAAGTACAAATAAAAGTTTATTTGGAGCAGAGGGAAGAATATTTGAAGTAAGATTGTATGCAGCAAATTTTTATTTATTTTAGAATAGTAAAATAAAGAACATATAAGCATTGAATTAATATTACAAGCTATTAGATTGAATAAAGTTTAATGCATTTATGATGCAGTTTCATGCGATGATGTGTGTATGGATCCATTAGATGAGGGGCCCGATGTGCGGACTTGAAGATATGGAACAAAGCCTGAGGACCAATCAAATTGAATGAAACTTGAAATCAAAACTATATAAACACCAGATAGAGATCCAATTCAGGTTACTTCAACCAAAATCAATTATTTCAAACAAAACCCATGTTTGTGGTTGTGCCTAAGGGAAGGAACAGCCAACCAGAGTAATCCATCAGCATCTGACTGACAGAAACCTAGCAATTAAGACAAGCTGACCTGCCCCTGACAGAAGCCCATTGTGACAGACCCCTCTCTCTGCAAAGCCATTCAGCAAGTCCTCTAAAATTGTCCAGACGGTAGGTAAAGGTCAGATTAGTTATAAGTAGTAATTTTTGCAATGCTATTCTACTTCTAAAATTATTTTATGTGATTCTGAGTACTTTCAGAAATATTGAGTGATTTGTTTGTAGTGTGGTAATGTGCACAATGATTAATTAATAAACTTAATAAACACTTAATAAACATAATAAACATTTAATAAACTCTTAGTTCTGAAATTTTTGGTATGACACTGAGGTTTATCTCTATAGTTGCCGCTCTGACAGGGACATGCCGGTAACCTAACGGTGTCAACAAGAACTAACACACAGGTTACCCACACTCATAACACTGTAGGATATATTCATTCATTCATTCATTATCTTCCGCTTATCCTCTATTAGGGTCATGGTGGGGTTCCCCATGCCCATCCAGGAGAGAACGTCTTGGGCGCTGGGCGGATAGACCCAGGACAGGGCGCCAATCCATCGCTGGGCACACACTCACTCACACAGACACACTCTAAATTGGGCAATTTTGAGAATTCAATTAACTTGATCCATGTTTTTGGACTGTGGGAGGAAACCGGAGAACCCGGAGGAAACCCACGCAGACACGGGGAGAACATGGAAACTCCACCCAGATGGGGATTCGAACCGGGAATCCCTAGCGCTGAGAGGCGAATGTCCCCCCCCCCCCCCCCCCCCCCCCCCCCCCCCCCCCCCCCCCCCCCCCCCCCCCCCCCCCCCCCCCCCCCCCCCCCCCCCCCCCCCCCCCCCCCCCCCCCTAGGATATATTAAAATAGATTTGTCCATTGCGAATGTGTTTAAAGCAAGGGGTGCTGAGGTCCCAACTGGGACACATATATAGCGGGTAATTGCACTAGCTACTTTGAGGCAAACAAGGGAGCCAAGATGCACCTTATAGCAGCCCAATTCACACTACGTGCTTGCAGTCTGGAGAAATGAGTTACACTGGAAGCGACAGTGTCAGTGACCATCAAACACACACCCTTTAGGGGAGTGTTGTTTTGCTACTTTGAACCCTTGAAGGGCCAACACCACATCAAATCTTACTGCCACAGAACCCCACTCACAGCAGAAGACCACCCCTGACCACATCCTGAGAGATCAGGTGAAGTTTGTGAGAACTGAAATAATTACAGCACAGAATTTCATATGTATTGTATTATTTCTGTGATTAAGTTTCAACATTTGATTAATAAATATAAAAAAAAAAATAACTGCATCACACTCAACATTTCAATTAATCCCAGAAGTGGAATTCTCTTAACAACTTGTTATTATCATGCAATGAAGTATTTTAATGCTACTTTATTTTTCTGCTTAATCCTATACTAGATACTAGAGATGCAGGGTGTTCCCCATCCCCATGCCCCAGCCAATACATTGCTGGGCAGACACACACTTACACACATGCTATATAGGGACAATTTAGAGCAACCAATTCACACTGAATCCATCTTTTGGACTTTGGGAGAAAACCAGAAAACCTGCACACATGGAGAACATTGTCCACCCAAATCAAGATTTGAACCTGGATGCCGAAAATGCTAACCACTAAGCCGGTAACGCATTTAATAAAATATTATTTGTCTCCTGTGGGGGCAGCACAGTGGCTTAGTGGTTAGCACATTCTCCTCTCAGCGCTGGGGATTCCAGATCCCAATCTGTGTAGAGTTTCCATGTTCATGTGATTCAAGGTAAATTGAATGCTCTACATTATCACATATAGTGTGTGTTTGTGTGAGTGTCTGTGTGAGTGAATGTGTGCCCAAAAACAGATTGATCCCCTGTCCTGGGTGTATATGCCCAGCGCCCGAAATTCCATGCATACAAGTTCTTCACCTCTCTCCTCATCTCTAATGCTCCAATAATAAACCCACATTTACATTTACATTTACATTTGGTCATTTAGCAGACGCTTTTATCCGAAGCGACTTACAAGGTAAACACAGGGTTAATCACAATATCCCTGGAGCAATGAGGGTTAAGGGCCTTGCTCAAGGACCCACACTGGTAACTTCAGTGGACCTGGGATTTGAACCGCCAACCTTCAGATTGATAGCTCAAGTTCAAGTTAAGTTCAAGTTATTTATTTATATAGCGCTTTTTACAACAGTACATTGTCACAAAGCAGCTTTACAGAATGAAAAGCCTTTAAACCCCCAAAGAGCAAGCCGAAGCGACAGTGGCAAGAAAAAACTCCTTTTTATGTTGTTATTCAAGGAAGAAACCTTGGGGGGACCAAGACTCAGTGGGGGACTCATCCTCCTTGAGCGGCCAGGCAGCAACAACAATGTAGGAGAGCCATGTAGAGACATTTAACAAATGTAAAAACTAAAAACTAGAAAACTATAAGTGAGTCCATTAAGGGGGCGTCCTGCAGGACCGCCAGTCCAATTAATATTCAGATTCCATCAGTGTTTGTCGGCAGAGCCATGGATGAAGATCTCCAGGAAGCCGGTCACACCTCAAAAGATAATATAAGAAAAATAGCCCAATGCCCTGACCACTGAGCTATCGCTCCCACATCATGGATTAATTTCCTCCAAGGGGCGGCACGGTGGCTTAGTGGTTAGCACGTTCGCCTTTCAGCACTAGGGATTCCCGGTTCGAATCCCCATCTGGGTGGAGATTCCATGTTCTCCCTGTGTCCGCGTGGGTTTCTTCCGGGTTCTCCGGTTTCCTCCCACAGTCCAAAAACATGGATCAAGTCAATTGAGTTCTCCAATACACCCTCTCCTGGGTGTATCTGCTCAGCGCCCGAAATTCCCTGTATGTGCATGGGGAACCCCCACGACCCTAGTAGAGGATTAAGCAGAAGATAAAGAATGAATAAATGTCACCTGTGGTGTTCTGTCTTATGTGGTCAGGTCTGGTATTACACTCATCATCCATCGTGGCGTGCAGGTTACATTTCAGATTAGTGAGCGCCCGTCTGAGTTCTGTCTGATACTGGTTTTATTTCTTTACATTGACTTTATTGGTTTATAAGATGTTTCAGTGACGTGATAATCTCACAACACTTTGATTTCTTCTTTATATAAACTTTAAACTGAGTTTGCAGTAATTTAATTTTTTAGCAGACGTTCATATGAACAACAGAAATTAATTCTATTCCAGTAAACTGTAAATAAAGTCACATAAATCACCAGCATATTTTAATAAGTAACTGTACCTTCTGTCTGTTTATCACAATTAGCTGCTTTAGTTCAGCTTTAGAGTTTACAAAAGTTCTTCCAAAACCTTCATAACAACAAAACTGTGCTACAGAACAACAGCACAGGTTCCTGATAGACTTCACAACTGCATCACTGAACGGCTACTCACAGGATGCTTAACTCAACTCAATTTTATATATAAAGCACTTTAAAAACAACAACGGCTGCATCAAACGCTGTACAGTGTTGAACATAAAACATAACTCATAAACAAGAACACACAATATAAGCAATAAAATATTAAATTAAATAAAACCATGAAAAACAACATAACCAAAGTAAAATCATGGTGTATTAAAAGCCAAATAGTAAAAATGAATTTTAAGAGTAGATTAAAAAGTGGACAGTGAAGAGGCCTGTCTAATAAACATGTCAATAGGTTGTTCCAAAGCTTAGGAGCCAAATTGAAAGGCTTGGTCCCCTCTGAGCTTAAGCTTGGATCCTCCAGGACCTTGGATCCTCCAGGAGCATCTGATCGACTGACCTGAGGCACCATGCGGGCACGCAGATAAATCATTCATTATTCATTCATTATCTTCTGCTTTATCCTCTATTAGGGTCGCGGTGGGGTTCCCCATGCCCATCCAGGGGAGAACTTCTCGGGCGTTAGGCAGATACACCCAGGACAGGTCGCCAATCTATCACTGGGCACACACTCACACAAACACACTCTATAGGGGGCAATTTGGAGAACTGAATTTACTTGATTCATGTTTTTGGACTGGGAGAAAACCGAAGATCCCAGAGGAAACCCACACGGACACGGGGAGAACATGGAAACTCCACCCAGATGGGGATTCGAACCGGGAACCCCATGTGCTGAAAGGCAAACGTGCTAATCACTAAGCCACCGTGCCGCCCAGCAGATAACTCTATATATTAATTATAAATTTTATTTATAAGCGCCTTTCAAAACACTTAAGGTCTCGTTACAAAAATAAGAACAAATAGAACAAAACATACCAAAGGACATGATGCGTACAACAGTGGGACAACAGACAACAGCGAGACAGTAGAGTGATGATCAAGCTGAATAGGCTATTTTGAAAAGATGAGTTTTGAGTCTAGATTTAAAAAGAGGAAGAGAATCTATGTTACAGATGTCTGGTGGGAGGGAGTTCCAGAGTTTGGGAGCAGAGCGACTGAAAGCTCTGCTTCCCATAGTACTCAGACAAGCAGGAGGCACAAGGAGATGAGTGGAAGAGAAGTATCAGCAGAGAGGAGAGAATTGCAGCAGTTGATACGGACCGATATGTTTATTAGACAGGCCTCTTCACTGTCCACTTTTTAATCTAAAACATTTTTACTCTTTGGCTTTTAACACACCATGATTTTACTTTGGTTATATTGTTTTTCATGGATTTATTTGTTTTAATGTTTTTTTTGCTTATATTGTGTTCTTTTTTTACTGTCACTTCTGCTGCTGAGAAATATGAATTTCCCCAAATGTGGGACTAATAATGTATCTCATCTCATCTCACCTCATCTTTAGGACAGAACCTCTGAGTACTGTATTACTAATTCTGCCATATTTTAATCCGGCATATCTTATTTTTGGTTTGCTCATAGAGGGCCAGTAAGTTTTGAGCCTCACCGCTCCCAAGCATCGATCAGGCCAGCTAGTTCAATAAGCCAGCTGGTGAGTGTGTGTTTGGTGAGTGGGCCCCTCACATATATTTTGTTTCTTACAGTGCAAAAATGAGTATGTGATGAGAGATGTTTGTTACATATGCGAGTTGATCAGTAAACTAATTTGTATTTACCATACTGCTTTGTCTTTTTGTATATATTATAAGTGTATGTGCTTATGTGTCTTTAAGGGTGATGAAAGCATTAATCTATGATTAAAAGTACATGTAGGACTTAAGTAGCAATTAATGTAATACCGTATTTGATGTTATTAGTATATAGAGGAACCTAGAAGGACCTTACCTCGTACAGTGGGTAAAAGTAGGCTACATGTTAATTGTATTTCCTCCACTGTTCACACCAACATCTGTGATATATACATAAACATATATAATGATTAAAGAGTGACAATCTCACCTCAGTATCTTCAGTTTACAGTGTGGATTCTTCAGTCCAGCAGAGAGAAGCTTCACTCCTGAATCCTGTAGTTTATTGTTATTCAGGTTCAGTTCTATCAGACTGGAGGAGTTTGAACTGAGAACTGAAGACAGAACTAAACAACTTTCTTCTGTTAGATTACAATCCCATAACCTGTGAGAGAAATGATGATCCATTAGAAGACTGATGGATTTCTGTATTTCTATTCATAACGGTGACATAATTAAAGACATTATTATGAGCTCAGGTGAAAATTGTACAGAGATGAAACTCTTATAAGACTTGATTTTGTCACAAAGGTTCCTGTAAAACCAGAATATGAAGATTAAGGACTTACTGTTAGGAACCCTCATCATTAAACAAAAACAATATGATGTAATTATGAGTTTAGTTATATCATAACGAAAAGTTTTACAGCAGAAACAATAAATTTGTTTTGAAACTATCACTTTAAATATCACTTAAAAACTCTCTGTACTTGATCTTTTTTAGCTTTAATATCTGTTCTGAACTCATAGGTTTTTTATTAATGAAATTTTGAGACAGTTTATTTGTTTTGCTGATGTGCTTTATTTTTAATGTTGAGGTTACTTATGATATGCAGTGTTTCTTTTTGTCTTTACCTTCATTTTTTAGACTGATTTGGATTATTTTTCTTTTTCTTCTTGTAAGGCTGGAGCCCTGATTCTGAAGATGATGTTAATTTTTTAAAAGTCTTTTAGCTCCATGCATACAAGTTCCTCACCTCTCTACTCATCTCTAATGATCCAATTATAAACCCACATCATGGATTAATTTCCTCCTAGGGGCTTAGTGGTTAGCACGTTCGCCTCTCAGCACTAGGGATTCCCGGTTCGAATCTCCATCTGGGTGGAGTTTCCATGTTCTCTCCGTGTCCGTGTGGGTTTCTTCCGGGTTCTCCAGTTTCCTCCCACAGTCCAAAAACATAGATCAAGTCAATTGAGCTCTCCAAATTGCCCCATATAGAGTGTGTGAGTGTGTGTGTTTCCAGCGATAGATTGGCGCCCTGTCCTGGGTGTATCTGCCCAGCGCCCGAAACGTTCTCCGCTGGATGGGCATGGGGAACCCCTCGCGACCCTAATATAGGATAAAGCGGAAGATAATGGATGGATGGAATAATTTCCTCCTTTAATAAATGATTTTACCTTCTTCACAATTACAATGTCCACTAAAAAGCAACCAAACAGAACACAATGCAATGAAGCATTAAGCTTCAGTAAATAAAAAGATATATAAAGAATAGCAGGATGAACATTCTAAATGATGAACATTCAGTTATTTTTTATTATTGCTACAAGAAACATTTGGTTAACATTTAAAGTGAACTTGTGGTAAATAATCCTGAGATGAGACCTCAGGTGGTTTAATCACTAGACACACACATACATACACACATGAAGATACACTAATCCATAGGGTTCTATATAACGTCAATTCACCCTTTGCAGCTAGAACAGCTTCAATTCTGGGGCTTCAAGGCTGTCCACAAGGATTAGGAGTGTGTTTATCGTAATGTTTGACCATTCTTCCAGAAGCGCATTTGTGATGTAACACACTGATGTTGGCCGAAAAAAACTGGCTCCTAGTTTTGGCTTTTATTCATCCGGAAGATTCTATCGGGTTCTATTGGGTTAAGGCCATCAGTTTATCCACACCAGACTTTGATTTGTCATCCATGTCTTTACGGTCTTTGATTTGTTTGCTAGTGCACTGTTATGTTGGAAGAGCAAGGGGCCAGGGAGCATTGACTTTTCCAAAATGTTTTGGTATATTCACTGGAACTAAGGGGCCAAGCCCAGCTTCTGAAATACGAGCCCACACCATAACCCCCTCCACCAGACTTTACACTTGGCAAAATGCAGTAAGACAAGTACTATTTTCCTGGCAATCTCCAAACCCAAACTCGATTTGTCACTACAGAGAAAGCGTCTCCACTGCTCTAGAGTCCAGTGGTGGCATGCTTTACACCACTGTATCTGACGCTTTGTGTTGCACTTGGTGAAGTATGGCTTTGACGCAACTGCTCAACCATAGAAACCCAAGAAGCTTTTTGCGCACTGATCTTAAGCTAATGGTAATGATTGACTCTGCAGAAAGTTTGTGCCCTCTTCGCACTATGCGTCTCAGCATCCACTGACCACGTTCCATCAGTTTACATGGGCTACGACTTTGTAGCTGAGTTGCTATCACCTCCATTTTCTTCTAATCCACCTGACAGTTGACTATTAAATATTTCAGAGCGAGGAAATTTCACGACTGGATTTGTCGCCCAGGTGGTGTCTTATTACAGTTCCATGCTGGAATTAACTGAGCTCCTGAGAACGAGCCATTCTTTCACAAATCTTTGTAAAAACAGCCTGTATGCCTAGGTGCTTTTATACACCTGTGGCAATAGAAGTGATAAGAACACCTGATTCTAATCATTTGGATGGGTGAACAAATACTTTTGGCAATATAGTGTACATATATACAACTTTATAAATCATTGTGAGTATAAATGCCAGTCAGTAACTCACTGTAGTTTCTCCAGTTTGCAGATTGGATCCATCAGTAGATCAGACAGAAGCTTCACCCCTGAATCTGTGATATTACTAGAGGTCAAATTTAGTTCTTTGGGGTTTGATGGTGATGGATTGCATCTCAGAACTGAAACCAGAGCAGCAACAACTTCATCTCTGATTCTGTATTTATACAAGCTGCAGAGAAAAGAAAATGGTTAAAACTTTGATTTTCTTTGTTCTGTTTCTCCATTTATTTAATAAAATTTCTTTCTGTGTATTAGTGTCTTTATATCACAAACTGTTTGTATGTAACATACGCATTACATCCTCATTCAGTCTACCCTGTAATTGTTGCTGTGTGAAGGTGATGCTGAAGGTGATGCTGAACAGCTGAATGTTTATTTCAGGAACTAAAGGAACATCTTACCTCAGTGACTCTGGTACAGACTGTAGAAGTTGCAGTGCAGCACAGAGATTCTTCACCTCTGAATCCTGCAGGTTCTTTTCACTCAGTTCCAGTTCTATCGGTCTGGAGGACTTTGATATGAGAAATGTGGACAGAACTATACAGTTTTCCTCTGATAGATTCAAATCACGCAACCTAATATAGAAATGATGACATCACAACTCTGCTACACATACACACACTTCAAAGAGCTGTGTTTGATTTGTTACAGTATTACTATTTCTAGGTGATTAGTATGTATGTGTGAGTGTGTGTGTTAGAGACAGACTTACTTTAGTTTCTTCAGACTACACTTTGGATCCAGCAATACATCAATCAGCAGCCTGGATCCTAACCATTTGATTGAATTAGAGTTCAGATTTAGTTCTTTCAGGTTTGATGATGGATTTGATCTCAGAGCTGAAACCACAGAAACACAACCTCTATCTGTGATGCTGCAGTTATTTAACCTGCATAGAGAAGATAAGATCTATCAGAGCCACAGAGAATGTGGCAGAACATAAAGACTGTCACTAAATCACTGTCAAGTATTCAAGTATTTTATTTGTCATTCCAGCAATATGACGTACTGTACAGTATGTGGAACGAGACAGTGTTCTCCAGGAACAAGGTGCTACACATAGTTATTACATAACCAAAAGTGCACATGTGCAAACACAAGGATCACAATAAATACAGGACGATACACAGTACAATGAACTTTCAAGTAATGTTATGAATGAAACACTTAGTGAGTTTGTAAACAGCGGAAAGAAAATATTTTGCGGCCTGGATGCTCCTGGTTGCCTTGCGGATGCAACATGTGGTGTAAATGTCCATAATGGAGGGGAGAGAGACACCGATGATCTTCTCAGCTGTCTTTACTACCCATTGCAGCGACTTGTGGTCCGGTACGGTGCAGTTTCCGAACCAGGCAGTGATGCAGCTGCTCAGAACACTGTCAATGGTACCCCTGTAGAATATGGTGAGAATGGGAGGTAGGAGATGTGTCTTCCTCAGCCTTCGTAGGAAGTAGAGATGCTGATGGACCTTCTTGGCAATGGTGCTGGTGTTGAGGGACCAGGTGAGATCCTCTGCCAGGTGAACTCCAAGGAACTTGGTGTTCTTGATGATCTCCACAGCGGAGCCGTTGATGTTCAGTGGAGAGTGATCACGCCTTGTCCTCCTGAAGTCAACAACTTGTTTTGGTTGTTGGTTCTGTACCAGTCCGTTAGCCATTGTACCTCTTCTTTGTACGCTGTCTCGTTGTTCTTGCTAATGAGACCCATCATGGTCGTGTCGTCTGCGAACTTGATGATGTGGTTCAAGCTGTGCATTGCTGCACAACCAAAGGTCAGCAGAGTGAGCAGCAGTGGACTGAGCACACTGCCCTGGGGGCCCCCTGTGCTCAGCGTGGTGGTGCTGGAGCTGTTTCATCTGATCCGGACTGACTGCGGTTTCCCGCTCAGAAAGTTCAAGATCCAGTTGCAGAGAGAGGTGTTGAGGCCCAGTAGGTTCAGTTTCCTGATCAGGTGCTGAGGAATGATTGTGTTAAATGCTGAACTGAAGTTGATGAACAACATTCGAACATAAGTGTCTTTATGCTTTTGGTGGGTGTTACGTGCAAGCACGTATTAGGATTGTGACGGTTCGCTATGGGGAGGAGTCGGGACTGCCGGGACCCGCCTTTTCCCGGAAGAGTAAGAATCACAACTTCACTAATAAAAGGGAAGCGGACACAGCGGCTGGACGGGGGGGGGGGGGTGTGTTTTGAACAATGTAAAGGTCGGGCTACCCCCCCTCCTTCCCTGCTTTGCATGAACACGAACTTTTGGCGTGTTATAGACCGGGTTGTACATGGAGTTTGGGCAGGTAAGCACGAGCGCAGGTATATCACACACGAGTAGGAAACGCCAGTTGTCTAGACACAATAGGTAAGTGGTAAGTGTTACCGGATTGTTTTTGTTATTAGATGAGTGGGAGGGGGGCAATTAAGTGTAGGGAAGTGGTTTTGGTTTGATGTTTTCCTTCCTTTGGCACTACCTTAGCCCAACTCTGCACCCCATGTTAATTGTGATCGTATTATTTGGTTCAATGTTAAGTATCGTATTGTATGTGGCTTAATGTTAAGTGTTGTATAGTTGGATTGTATCACTGTGTCTACACCAGTAAATGTTTGTAAATACACCGGAGCTATTGACGTGTCTAGCGTAATTCTTTTGAGCTGAGTTACTCCACCTAGTTGATAGGTTCCCCCCTCTTGGACTCGTGCACATAGGACAGCGGCCAGTAACTGCCCTCTCACGAAGGTTCGGGGGCGGGTGGTAACAGTGGGTGAGTGCAAGGTGATGGGTGGTGGATATGGCGTCATCCGTCGAGCAGTTTGGCCTGTAAGCATGTATTTGAAAAATGTATTTTGAAGTCCGCTGATAGCGCTGTACAGCTCACAGAGTGCGTCATTAGCATAAGCGGCGGGTGGGATGTAAACACTGATGATCAGTACTGTAGTGAATTCCAGAGGTAAATGAAATGATCTGCATTGGACGATCATAAACTCCATTAACGGTGAGCAGTAACTGGAGATTGGTACAGAGTTCTTGTACGATTCTGTGTTGATGTAAAAAAACAGTCCGGCACCGCGATTGAGTTTCTGCCGGCTCGAGACTCTATTAGTCCTTCTAGTTGAACTCTGACAGGGAACTCTGTCACTCAGCCACATCTCGGTGAAAACAAATACCCAACAGTCTCTGGATTCTCGTTGTGTAGTTCTCTAAAGTCGGATGCAGTCAAGTTTATTTTTCAGGGAGGAGATGTTTGAAAGCAGGATGGACAGGAGAGCTGGTGAACTCTAGCCCGGTTGCCGCGTTTTTGTTTTCTTGAACACCATCTTCAGCTGTTGACTTCAGATGTGTTCGCGGTCTTTGGGCCTGGTTTCTGTAGCAGATCGAGGCTGTGTTGTGTCTCTTGTAGCTCATCTCGTGTCTCGTCATCTTGAATGACGGTCATAAGCATGGATACTGGTTGTTCATATGCCCATATAAAACATATACTGACTAAAAACTACTGAAAAATAAACTGAAAATAAACAAAGAGCTACTGCCGCGCCGCCATCTTGAATATCAAGAAGGACATCATTCTATTAAAACTTTCAAACATTGACTCATTTTATATTTATTTTAAAACTTTTGTAAGTTTAAGACAACGGGGTACATCCATCGCTCATTTCGGAAAAACGGATAGGCGCAGGAGGCACCTGCCGCGTCAGCATTGCAGAAACTGTTTTAAAGCGAAGTGAACTTGGACAACACGCATTTTAAAACAGGATATATATATAGTGTCACAGATTAGTACCCGATTCATATGTCTCAACCTCTGTATTGTTCTTATGAGGTTTTAAGGTGGTGTCAATGTCATTTGTCCCTCAAACATGGTTTGTGCACTGACATCCAAATGGCGTGGCTGTGTCATGGACTTGGCAGCATTGTCACATGGTCCATAGTCACGGGCGATTCAGATCAGGTGTTAGAGCATCTGATCCGTGTCGCCGAGTACTTCTTTCCATGCTGCCATCTGGCATCTTTGAGAGGGCTAGTCGTTCACAGGCCTTTAGTAGAGGTTCTGTGGTATGCAACATAGAGCTAATAATTCTCTTTTTATGGACAGAATTTCTTCCCTGGTATGAGTCGTTCAACCCTATAGGAACTGTTACTTCCTCTCCTATTGTTGCGCCACTACTTCTCTCTCTCTCTTGCTCTCTCTAAATGTATGTGTCTGTGCGTAAGAGTTGAATCCTTAGTAGTATCTGATTCTGACTTGATACTGTCTCATTGATAGCATGCGTAATTATATTTAGAGCCATGCAGGTGCTTGTGAAATGTTTAGTTTCTGGCCATTGCCACACACTCACGCCGCCACTCTAAATGTTAAAAGAGGGCTCTTATTATGTCTGAGCTTAGTGCATCTCAGAAATTAGGACAAGCTCAGTTGTCCGAGGCGTTGGCACACTGAGCTTCCTCATTTTACATTTTTAATTGACACTCGTTATCGCCATTCAAGGGCAGCCTTTGCTATCCTGTATTTAGGTTGTTTTATTTATGTTTTATCTGCATTTTTAATGCTGTCCTTAGTTGTAATTAGATTCAACATTTAGGGGCTTTTTTTATATAACTTTTTATTATCCCGGTAATTGCAGGATAGTTGGGGTTCAGGTTTATATTGAGTGTAAAAAAAGTGCAGATGTGAAAATGAACGTACCACAGTATATCCAGTTTACAGTTTGGATGCTCCAGTCCATTACAGAGCTCCATCACTCCTGAATCATGCAGCTCATTGTCACTCAGGTTCAGTTCTCTTAGACTGGAGGAACCTGATCTCAGGACTAAGGATAGTTCTCTACAACTGTTCTGTGTCAAGTTACAATTACACAGCCTGGGAGAAAAATTATATGATGTTAAAACTCTTTTTTAAAAGTCTTTTAACCCAACAAACTCAGTTCAGTTCTACGACATACTGTAGGATTCTAAAAGATGAAGAGAAACATAAAGATTTTAGAACATTCCAAAAAATGAACAAACGTGTACATGGAAGACCGTTAACCAAAAAAACTCTGCAAAATACGGTAAATAAATGTCCTGAATGGTGATGTAATCAGACTGCCAATCAATAATTCAGAGACTTTTTGATGGTGATCTTCTAAAAGAGTATTGTGAAACAAAACATTCTGTACTGAACACATAATAATTCACATTGTTCATTTAAATTGGAGCAGTTTATTGTCACCGTAGTGCATATGAATGTTTTAAATGTATCTAGGTTAAGAATGCACTAGTCCTATACATGTGGAGTACCATAGTTGGCTAATGTGATGCCTCGAGAACAAAAAAAAGAAATAAGATAGCAGCCAACAATTATGATGGGCTTCTCAATATGACACAAATGAGCTCAAAAGGTGACTCTCAGTCACCTGCTGTAATTTGACAATTGGTTAACATACATGGATTTAATTGTTGTTCTTGAAAAAAAATGTAATATCCTCCTTTGGGACTGTGCAGCAAAGGCATCTGCAAATATGCATTTTCAGAGCAGACACAGAAATAAAGCAGAAGGGAAGAGGGACATTTGAAGAGCAGCAGGTGGTTGTGGGAAATGTGGAAATAAAAGCAGTGGAATTGTTTACGAACAGAGTACACATGTTTTTTTGAAGGTATATAGAGTTCAAAGATAACCCCCCTCCACACTCTAGTGTAACAAGATTTTGAGATGAGGTGAGATAAATGTTAATAAACTCAGGAATTAAAAGGATACACTACACAGTCCATAATAACAAGGAATCAGACAAAAATCAATAGTTTACAAAATTATTTAAAAATCAATCTGAAAGCAGTAATCAAGTGATTAGTCATTATGAAGTAACAGAAATAACACACCGGTCGACAACGTCCATCATGAAATGTAGCCAATGGAGCCACAGGATCCATATGTGCAGAATTTAGAGAGACTAATCCAATAATCCTGTCGCTGTATTTAGATCCACTATTATTCCAATCCTCTATGAGTGTTCTACGAGTTAATGTTTAATTTATACTAAGGCATTCAACACCGAACCTGTCTCATTGTAATGTTCCATTCTGTCTGTCTCACTGTCTTTTTAAAGTTTCAAACACAAATCAATGTTTTAATTAAAAAATACTCACATTACTTTTCTGGACTCTTTGATGACTGGCAGCATTCTTAAAAAACAGTCATATGATGGTAGAAATTTCCTCAGATCAAACTCATCCAGCTCTTGATCTGAGTTCAACAGCACAAACACCAAAGCAGACCACTGAGCATGAGAGAGATCGACTCCACTGAGACGATCGGATCCTCTTCTGTTCAGATACCTCTGAACTTCTTGTTCTAGAGTATCATCATTCAGTTCATTCAGACAGCGGAACAGATTGATGGATTTCTCTATAGGAAGATTCTCCTCTCTGATCTTTCTCTTAATAAACTTAGTTATTTTCTGTGTGAAGCTATTTCTTGTCTGTGGAAGAAGATCTTGAAGGAGCTTTTGATTTGATTCCACTAAGAGACCGAGAAGAAATCGAAGGTAAAGATCCAGGTGCCCATTCTTACTCTGTAGGGCCTCATTTACTGAACCCTTGAAAAAGTCAAACATTTTAAGTCTTTTGAATTTTTTAAACCCAGCAAACCCACCCATAGGACTCATCATACAGTCAGGCATGTTAGGTTGGTTAAAACGTCTCAAAAGAGCAGACGTTCGTATTTCTGTTTTATTTTCAGTAATATAGCAATGAAAAGTAAAGAAAGCAGCCAGAAACTCCTGAATACTTAGATGTACGAAGCTATAGACCTTCCCTGTGTGCAATCCAAATTCCTCTCTGAAGATCTGGGTGCAGACTCCTGAGTACACTGATGCTTCTGTAACATCAATCCCACATGCTGTCAGATCTTCCTCATAGAAGATCAGGTTCCCTTTCTTCAGCTGCTGGAAAGCCAGTTTCCCCAGTTTCAGAAGAATCTCTTTATCCTGCTTCTTCTGATACTTTCTTCTAACCATGTTGGTCTGAATGATCAGGAAGTGGGTGTACATTTGAGTTAAGGTTTTGGGTATCACACCACATCCTTCTTTCCCTAGCATTTTCTCCAGGACAGTGGCTGAGATCCAGCAGAAGACTGGAATGTGACACATGATGTAGAGACTTCTTAATGACTTCAAGTGTTTGATTACTAAATCAGTCAGACTCTGATCACTGACCTTCTTCCTGAAATATTCCTCTTTCTGAGGGTCATTGAAGCCTCGTACCTCTGTCACTCGATCAATGTATCTAGAGGGGATCTGATTAGCTGCTGCTGGACGAGATGTGATCCAGATGTGAGCAGAGGGAAGCAGATTTCCTTTGATCAGGTTGATCAGCAGCATGTCCACTGAGGACGACTCAGATAGATCACTCACTGTCACTGTGTTCTGAAAATCCAGAGGGAATCGACACTCATCCAGACCATCAAAAATAAACAGAACCACCCTCGATCTGGAGACATCAGTGTCTTTAACCTCTTTAAAAAAGACCTGAAGAAGATCAATCAGACTCAGTTTTTGGTTCTTCATTAAATTCAGTTCTCTAAAAGGAAGTGGAAACATGAAGATTACATCCTGATTGTTTTTTCCTTCAGCCCAGTCAAGAACAAACTTCTGTACAGAGACTGTTTTCCCAATTCCAGCAACTCCTTTCGTCAGAACAGTTCTGATGGAGCGCTCTGGTTCTGATAAGGGTTTAAAGATGTCATTACATTTGATGGGTGTCTCCTCTGTAGCTCTTTTCCTGAATGCTGTCTCAATTTGTCTCACTTCATGTTCCTCATTGACTTTTCCACTGTCTCCTTCTGTGATGTAGAGCTCAGTGTAGATCTGATTTAGAAGTGCTGGGGATCCTTTGTTTGAAATCACTTCATTCAAACGCTGAAACTTATTGATCAGTGACGACCTGAAAATCAGTTGAACTGTAGATGTAGATCCAGAAGAATTAGACCTGGGACACAGAAAGAAACATAATTTGATTTAGATTATAATCAAATTTTAAACCAAAATGACAACCTAAATATTTGATCAGGATGTAGAAATATTCAGGAGACTGCAGTTAATTAATTGGATGGATATTGCTGGTTTGGATCTGACCTTAAATCTTCAATACAGAGTATATTCTTAATTTTATCTTCTGGTTTCAGCAGAACTCTGTAGATAAATTAAAAGAAGAACATTTTTATTTACATTATGTGATAAAATATGATAAAACATAAGAAATGTAGTAACCTCCCTGATCAATAAGGTTCTTGTTAACATTCCGATGTATTAGTGTTCTTCACCTGTTTGTTCGTGTACATATCTCATTACTCTACCTGATTTTTTCGTGTAGGTCATATAATTAACTCTGTGGTTCTGTTTTCATCAGTTCTGTTTTGTTCAATCGGGATGAATCAAGGTGAGTTAGCTCATCAAGGTGCCTAAACAAAATAATTATACTTTGTAGCACACACACTGAGCCTTTAGAAAGGCTGTTTAAATTTAGCACCAAGGTTGGCTCAAGAGAGCATTACACCAGTAACTGTCCCTGACCACAATTATTACCTCTGTATTAGATGTGCTTCAGACCCTCTATAACGCTACAAGTTCACAAATTCTGTACAAAACATTATCTGTTTTAGTCTGCCTTCCTATCATTTGGCTCCAAGGGGCAAGCTGTTGAGTGAAATTCCCCCAGAAAAAATATGGCTGTGTTTTTTTTCCTGGTAAACTCATCCAACCGTATCTTTCCTATGGACATTGCCCCTCCTCTTTCCTGACCCCCTTGAATGTGTTTTTTTTCCTGCCACCAAACTGTGTTGATTGAAGCATAGTCTGAGAGAAGTTTTTTGTTAATGATTTATTCTCCGCTAACTCATTGTGGCAACACAGATTGTTGCAGCGTCTATCTCTCTCTCTCTCTGCCTATAGAGAGGAGAAATGATGTATACATTTTTAACATGTCTTACATATGCGATGCAATTGAAAATAAAGCATCCTTGTTGTACAAAATGCCTAGCAGCATAGTAGTGTGGTATGCCACCAATTGTGGTGTTCCAGAGGCTGCACCTTGTCTAATTGGTGCAGAACTCTCTGTAAAGTGTAGTTACCCATGAAAGCAACACAATTAAGGCATGCACCTTAACTTCATGCAAAATTGTAATAATAATTCAGTTAAGTTCTTACTTAAGTTTACAGAAAGCTGTTTCACTCCTGAATGTATTGGGAAGATTCATGGACCGTTCACTCTTCATGGACACATGGCTGGGTTCAGATGAACATGATGTATGATCCTGATTCAAACTAAAACATGTAAATCAAATATCAAAATTTAGCTTGATAAGTAATTAATCTTCATTTTGTAGAACCTTACAATAAAGGCTACATCATTTATATATTTCTTACTTTTGTTCACTGGAAGTCTTTCCTCTTCTGAATGTATTAGGTGGTTCCAAGGACCCGTCACACTTCATGGACACATTGCTGGGTTGTGATGAACCTGATCTTTTTCTCTGAATGAGACTAAATTTACAATGATAAATAATTAAATAATTTAATCAATAATTTCTGGGTCTTTAGGTATTTACTGTGTGTTAATTTTAGTTCTTGTTGGTTTAACGTCATATTTAACATCACCTGCTATCTGTATTTTTATTAATATACAGTATTTATTGTCAGAGCATATGGATGAATTCTGGCTCTTCGAGGTCATTGATAAACCAGATATTCTGCATATTAACCAGCTCTGTTCATGCATGTATAATTAATAATCTAATCATCATGTTTTTAGCATATTTATCCACAATCTTATAGTACTATTTCAAGTATTTATTTTATTTAGTAACGCAATTCAAACAATTTCTTTGTAGTACATTAATAGGTGGGCGGCACGGTGGCTTAGTGGTTAGCACATTCGCCTTTCAGCGCTAAGGATTCCCGGTTCGAATCCCAATCTGGGTGGAGTTTCCATGTTCTCCCCTTGTCCATGTGTGTTTCCTCCGGGTTCTCCGGTTTCCTCCCACAATCAAAAAACATGGATCCAGGTCAATTGAATCCCCAAATTGCCCCATATAGAGTGTGTATGTGTGAGTGTGCCCAGTTATGGATATGCCCAGCGCCCGAAATGTTCTCCCCTATATGGGCATGGGGAACCACACCACAACCCTAGTAGAGGACAAAGCGGAAGATAATGGATAGATGGACATTCATCAGGAGTTGTTCTTACTTGAGATCTTCAGAAGCTTGCCTCTTTCTGAACCTCATTGAAGGATTTATGGACCCCTCACTCTTCAAGGACACACAGCTGGATTCAGATGACTCCAATCTCTGATCCTGAAGCAGACTAAAACAGAAAACAATCCCATCTTAGAATCTGATTTTCATTAAAAAAAAAAAAATAAATTTGAATTAAAAAAAATAACTACACTGTTGATGCTGCCTGGCTGCTCAAGGAGGATGAGTCCTCCACTGAGTCTTGGTCCTCCCAAGGTTTCTTCCTTAAGATAAAAACATAACAGGGATTTTTCTTTCCACTGTCACTTCAGTTTGCTCTTTAGGGGTTTAAAAGCTTATAATACTGTAAAGCTGCTTTGTGACAATTTACAATTGTAAACAGCACTATATGAATAAATTACTTAAACTTATTTTATCACGGATTATATACCTTCGAGGTTATTCTCTGCTACTACTGCATCCTTCTACTCTAAACCAGTGTTGGTATTACACTTTGGCTGTATATTTGGGACACTGCACAATAAAGCATAAGAAACTCGACTCTATGGTTCTTCCATACAAATGCTGACACACTGTACATGGGGTCTAATCAGCCTTGTATAAATATAGAATTATGTTTAATGGATCATTTGAAGATCAGTAGACTAAAACTTTATATGATTTATATATTCTAAATACTTCACTAAACAAGTCTAAATTCAATAACTGAATTACAGACTTTTCGTCTTTAAATTTCCTCACCAAAATTTTTTTGTTGTTCAGAACCTGAGTTTTTATTAATACTTAAGAAATTTAATGTTTTAGATTTTTGATCAAAGACCTCACTCGTCATGGACACACAGCTGAATTTAGGTACACTAAATCTAGTTATATACATGTAAAATCTTTAAATATATAAAAACAGATCATAGAGCGGCACAGTGGTTTAGTGGTTAGCACGTTCGCCTCTCAGTGCTGGAGAGTCCCAGTTTGAATATGTTGGATCTTTTGGAATTTCTCACAAATCCCAATCTGGATGGAGTTGCCATGTTCTCCCTGTGTCCACTTGGGTTTCCTCTGGGTTCTGCAGTTTCCTTCCACAGTCCAAAAATATGGATCAAGGAAAACTGAATGCTCCAAATTGCCGTATATAGAATGTTTTTGTGTGAATCTGCGAGTAGTTTGTGCCCAACGATAGATAGATGCCCTGTCCTGGTGTATCTGCCCAGCGCCCGAGACGTTCTCCCCTGGATGGGAAAAGGGATCCCCCCGTGACCTCAGTGGAGAACTAAGTAGAAGATAATGGATGGATGGAGGAAAATAGATAATAATTTAAACTGTAGACTGGTTACTCAGTCTAAGGGTTAAACCTCTTGTAATTTAATTCTTCTACTTTCACTCACCTTTCAGGTTTACTCTTATCTTCTTCTGTACAGAGACTCATTTTGCAGATCGTTTCTCCTCATAAACATCAAACCAGCACCCTAAAAACAAAGATAAATACTGCTGAATTCAGCAGAACTATCAGAACTTCTATTCTTCTGCATCCGGGACTTTAATGTTCCACTGTATCAAATCTAATGTAAGAACAACATACAACTAACCATCACATTAATAACGCCTAACATACAAATGTTAGTTTACCACTAAATATGAATACAATAGTTTAACATGGTTAAACATGTTATTTTAATCAAATTTTTATCTTAGAGTTTTATCTTACACACAGAACAGAAGAAGATTGTAATTAAGCCTTACCTTTGTCCTCGGACCCAAAATCATTTATTTTCGTCTTTGCTTAAACCGGATGTACAAGTTTGCGCATGACGGTAAACACTGGTACCTGATTGGCTGCAGTTGAAAATGTTTTATATTGAGCCCGCCCACTGAAGCCTCAGGCTGCAGCATTACATACCTGACTATCTGGGGCAGTTACAGCCCAACCCACGTTTCTCAGGTGTTTCGCTTTGTTACCATCTATTCACTGGCACCAGGGGTGCTGTTTCTCCAGATTCTGAAAATGTTCACAGAATTGATTTTATCAAGGTGGGTTAGTGGTTAGCATGTTCGCCTCTCAGCACCTGGTGGGTGGAGTTCCCATGTTCTCCCCATGTCATAGTGGGTTTCCTCCGAGATGTCCGGTTTCCTCCAATAGTCCAAAACATGGATCAAGGTAAATTGAATTGATAATGAATGGATGGATGATTTTACTTTTTTACTAAAATTATCATAACAATATATAAATATTAAAGTCACCCACATAGATTTATAAAAAAAAAAACATTAGATTCAGCAGAAATGTTTAGTTTTACATGTGTTTATAAAGATTTAGTTTTCTATTAATAATACTTAAATAATACATAAAGGTTCATAGTAAGGTTCAAATAAATAATACATAAAGGTTCATAGTAGCTATTTCACTGAAAGATCATCAATTTTGTAAAAATTTATATTTTTTATTTAATACTAATTTAATAGACCAAACGGTATACATAAAAGGCTGAATCAATCTTATCAGGGACCCATCATTTTTCATGTTTCCTGAATGTATTAGAGAAGGACATATTATCATCATAATAGATGCAATTTTGTTTTTATGTAGAATTCATGCAATCAAATGTTTTCTGAAATCTGAAAAGCCTATGATTTGACGAATAAACCTGTGAGGAGTTGTAAAGGAGTTTTCCCTTCCTTTATTTGTCCGGAGGCAAATTTACAGGAACCATGAGGACAGAACAGAACAAATAAACAAATAAACAGAACAAAAAAACAAATAATGCCATTTTAAAACAAATGAAATATTATAATTATATAAACAAGAAGGTTCTACCTCCCTGAGTTACATTAGGGCAGAGATAAATTATTTTCTGTTAAGCCCCCCTAGGAGGAAGAAAACATATTGCGCCCCCCCCCCCACACACACACACACACACTCACCCTCACCCCTCACATGACAAAATGGGATGGAAAAAGTATTTTTACATGCCCACTTTAGTATCATTTGTCTATAAATTTGTTATAAGTAAACGTCTTTTTTTTATAACAATGTATCCTTATTAACAATAAAGAAAACAAAAAAGGAAGAAATATAGATTAACTTAGAACAAAGAATCATTTGATTAACTTTGTTTTTAGTTTGTAACAGAAACAAATGAAATCCTTATTTAAACGAGAAACATTTTTGAACTAACTGGCATTTGATACTAAAAAATGAAATTAAATAAAATCAATAAATAATATTCATTCATTCATAATCACCCGCTTTATCCTCTATTAGGGTCGCAAGTGTTCCCCATGCCCATCCAGGGGAGAACGTCTTGGGCGCTGGGCAGATACACCCAGGACAGGGCGTCAATCCATTGCTGGGCACACACTCACTTACTCACTAAAACACACTCTATATAGGGGGCAATTTAGAGAACTCAATTAACTTGATCCATGTTTTTGAACTGTGGGAGGAAACCGGAGAACCCGGAGGAAACCCACGCGGACACGGGGAGAACATGGAAACTCCACCCAGATGGGGATTCGAACCAGGAATCCCTAGCGCTGAGTGGCGAACGTGCTAACCACTAAGCCACCGTGCCGCCTCAATAAATAATAATAAATTCAAATTCATCAGCAACATTAATTCAGGAGCACAATATTAACACTTTAACCTACAAAACAAAAATAATACAACAATTTGTGCTGTTTTTTTATCTAAATAAGGAAGTCAGAACTAATGTCTCCAATGCACCCATTTTGCAGCGCACAGCTTTTCTGAAGTAGCATTCATAAAGTGGGATGATTGCTGGATATACGTGTCATGTTTTCTATTAAAAACTCAAGCGGTTATCTGTCAGAAGTAAGCGACCCGTTGCCGGAGGAGCGTGCTTCTTGAAAACGAAAATGAAGTTTATTTCCTTCAGAAGGAAATAAAGGGGAGATAGTTCCAACAACTTAAATGTATACAGTCAATAATACTCAGGTGAGGACTTCACCATAGGTAGCAGCTCACGTCCGAGGCGGAGAGCGAGCAGCGAGGAACGGGTGCGTAAGAGGCGGAATCCCCGATGTCTCTTACGTCACACGAGGACAGCATTCCTAGACAGAGGTAGCAAGGCAGCACGATCAAAGTGAGAAGTGCCACGGGGAGACGGACGCACTCCGAGCAACCTGAGATGCACATGAACCGAAGTCAAACAAAAGTGAGGTGACATGACGAAGAGGCTCCGCCTCTCCCTGTGGAGCATCCCTAGGCGTAGGGAGATGGGGGCAGTGCGGTGGGTGATGCTTCCCACGTTCTTGCCGTTAACTCCAGATATTTTCAGTGTCAATCAGTGCCGCTACCGAGCACACATTACATTTGTGAGCGAGTATGATTAAAATTCGCGAACTGAATTTGTGGGTGGGCTGGAGTGTGATCACCTGAGGGGGCTTGGGGCTTCTGGGGGACTCCTTGGACCTCTTCTCCTAAAGGTCTCAGTCTGCCTCACCGGTCTCACGGGGCACTCTAAATGTTGGTGTCCAGCTTCTCCACAATAAAGACACAATTGGTGCCGGATCCGCTCTCTCCCTTGTCTCATCGTGAGACGAGATCGTCCCATCTCCATGGCCTCCTGGTCAAGGGTGGTAGAGGGCTGGCACGGCTGGCTAGGAGGCGGATGGTAAACAATCAGTTTGTCGTGATAATCCAGCTGTATAGCTGACTTCAGCTGACTTTTTCCAGACTCATATGAAGCGAACGATAAACCTTTCTCTTTGCAGCTTGGGATGGAGACCAGCTTTGAACTGTGAGATGAGCGCTACGTCATTCCAACCGCTCAAGGCGGCCAGCGTGCGGAACTTGAGGGCATACTCTGCTACGCTCTGTCTCCCTTGGCTGAGCCGGCGCAGCTCGTCCCCGGCTGAGACGCCATGAGGAGGGTGGTGGAAGATGCTGCGAAACGCCGAGAGGAAGCATTGGAGGTCAGTGACCTCGGGGCCAGTGGCTTGCCAGATGGCAGTAGCTCAGGAGGATGCCGCACCAGTGAACCTGGAGATGAGGAGGGCCATGGCATTGCGGTCCGGGATGGGCGGTCTGCTGGTGAGGAACAGCGAGAACTTTAACAGGAACTCCTCACAGCTCTCAGGGTCCCCTGAATATAATGAATATAGTGGCGGTTCAGGGATGGAGATCATCGTGGCAGGCTGTGCGGTGACAGGAACGGGTGCCGCACTGGCTGTGGCTGCCGGAGGAACCGTCGCAGCCCCCCCTAAGTTCTGGACCTGCTGGGCGCGAGTCTGAATCGCCTGACCCTGGGCGTTAAGCTGTTGGAGCGGCCGCTGGATCAGTTTATCCTCCGTCTCCATGGTGGCGAAGTATTCTGTTATGAGTCTGGCTCAAAGAGAACAGAGGAGACATTGATGCAAAACAACTGGGGTTAATTAAGCAATCAACAGCGGCAACCGAGTAGCATGTGACTGAGTAGGTGATTGGCACTGGGATCACTGGGGCACTAGGTGGATGTCACGTGCATCGCTTGATGACCAGGACTGGCAGCGAACCTGTTATCAAGCAGAAAGGCAAAAGAACCACCCATCACAACAAACCAACACCAACACAAACTATAACGCCCGGGGAGATAGAATAAACAAAGCAAATGGAATATAGCATGAAAGGAGGAGCTAAATAGAACAGGGGAAAGATAGAGGAGGTGAAGTGCTAGACAAGGCGGCAACCAGGGGGAACCTAGGGTGAATGAGCGGGACGGAAATACACCGACGGGGAACATGGAACCGGGAGACAGAGAAGTGGTTAGTGCAAGATGGAAAATGTGTTATATACACCGACAGAGGGAGTGATAAGTAAATAAAAGTGAGAACGTATTAAGGAGACTAAACACAAATGACGGACACAGACTTTCCTCTCAAACACCACATGCACACAGGGATACTAAAATAAGGGAAGTAGGGAAAGGATGGGGAAGAGGGAAGAGAGAGAGGGAGGACAAGAGGAAGGTAGAAGCGGGGAACAGACGGAGTAACACGCTACTACTAAACACACTCGAAATCCCAATGGAGACCAAACACGGAAGTAGACACGGAGAAAGAATGCAGGAAATATCACTCGGATAGCGCTTGGTATGTCGTGGGATGATCAATACTTCGCGCCCGACCAGCGAAACAGGAAGCATTATATAGGAAAGAAAGTACCCGGAAAAAATGAACCTCACCTGGTGCACGGAGAGCACGCGCTGCTTAGAAGGCGGGGCTAGGGGAACGCGACACTGCGCTACGATCTCTGACACCTTTACTACTGACTTGTGGCGTTCGCTCATTTGTAAGTCACTTTGGATAAAAGCGTCTGCTAAATGACTAATTGTAAATGTAAATGTAGGTTTAAATTCAGCGAGGATTAGAGTCTAGTGTGGAGTCAGATTTGTAATAAATTAGAATAACTTAAGTTGGATTTAAATCCTGGTACAAACCAAACCCCTGCTAATGCATCCACAGAAAGTAAATTCCCCTTTATATGCATGTATTCTTTTAAAACTTCAGTAAGAAGAAAACTCTTGTCCTCATACCCATGATAGTAGAAACCCCAGTGTGGGATTAGTACCCATACATAGCCATAATAAGGCATAATATCTGTAGAAGGTCATTCATAGTTATATGCAAACACAAATGGTTAAGATGAATCACTCATACACAGTAAAATCATATTTTATTCACAATTCCCCCCTTTGATTCATTTTAATCATTCAATAGTTCTAACAGATTAATTTTTTTTTTTTGGTTCTTGTTTTAGGTATCGAGTCAAGTCAGTTATTTATTTATATAGCGCTTTTGACAACAGTACATTGTCACAAAGCAGCTTTACAGAAAGAAAAGCCTTTAAACCCCCAAAGTGAAAGCCGAAGCAACAGTGGCAAGAAAAAACTCCCTTTTATGTTGTTATTCAAGAAAGAAACCTTGGGAGGACCAAGACTCAGTGGGGTATTCATCCTCCTTGAACGGCCAGGCAGCAACAACAATGTAGGACAGCTATGTACAGATATTAAACAAAAGGAAAACTAACAACTGGAAAACTATATCCTTGAACGGCCAGGCAGCAACAACAATGTAGGACAGCTATGTACAGATATTAAACAAAAGGAAAACTAACAGCTGGAAAACTATATGCGAGTCCATTAAGGGTGTCCTGCAGGACCGCCAGTCGAATTAATATTCAGGTTCCATCCAAGATTCGTCAGCAGAGCCATGGATGAATATTTCCAGGAAGCTGGTCACACCTCAAAAGAAACAGACAAGGAAGGCAGTTAGAGCTAATAATAAAGCATGGCATTTAATTAATAAGTAATTTAGTGACACAGTGCAGTATGTGACTCCGGCATCACTGACTAGAGCAGCATAACTAAAAGAGGCAGATACTGCAGACTCTAAATGGTCGAGATGGCGCCCCAGGACAGCATCATTTCAGTGCCACACCCCCCCATTAATGATCAGGTGGGTGAAGAGGTAAAACGCCAGCATACACTGATCACAGAATAACACCCCAACACAGCCAAGCCTGAGATCTACATCTTGATCTACAGGGGATTAATTAAATGCAAGATTAAATAAATGTGTTTTTAATTTATTTTAAGATTAATAGTGATTCAGAATCACGAACAGTAACAGGAAGGCTATTTTAAAGTTGAGGAGCCTTGTGGGAGAACGCTCTTCCACCAGCAGTAATTTTATTTATTCTAGGAGCTAAGAGTAGACAAGCACCTTGAGATCGGAGCTCACGTGTTGGCTTGTACGATTGAATCAGCTCACTCAGATACTGTGGAGCCTGATTATGTAGAATTTTATATGTTACCAATAAAATTTTGTATTCAGTACGAAACTTAACTGGTAGCCAGTGCAAGTTTGATAACACAGGACTGATATGATCAAACTTTCTGGTTTTAGTTAAAACTCTAGCTGCAGCATTTTGCACAAGTTGTAATTTCTGTAATGATTTATTCGAACATCCTGTCAGAAGTGAATTACAATAATCTAACCTTGAGGTAATAAAAGCATGAATTCTTGTATCGCTTGTTAACATTATTGAAGTTTTGTTTTGGAGGCCTTGTGACCTTGCTCTGCCAGATGCTTCAACAGAGCCAAAGTTGCTTCTTTACATATGGTCTGGGTTGGTGCTGCCACCAACATTTCAAAAATCGATTCCTGTCAAAGTCTTATCAGTCCTGTGGCCCATTTTCTGTCAGATATTAGTTCCGTCAAAGTCAAACAGTCTAGTTTATTCACAGGAAACCTAATCTTTAAATTGGAAAATAGTGCTATTTTCTTTTAACATTTCAAAATTTAATAATTATATTTAAATGAGCTCAAACTATTTTATTTGCCATGGTTAATTAATATTAATTCACTAACTTGCCCCATTTCAGCAGTATTGAAACACAGTGGCCACTTCAAATACCACTCTGCCTTCTTTTCAAACAGAAATACTTTTCACTACCCCTACTTACTCATGACCTCATCAAAAACAAACACAGAGACACACAAACACACGCACACACACACAAACACAC